>CAWUFW010012432.1:0-543054 GCA_963921515.1 Calotriton arnoldi | reverse complement strand
AACTCATCACAGGGGGCTGATGCAAGACTACTTTTCAAATCCTACTGTTATTGATAGGCGACAAGGAACTTTTTAATTGCCAAAGCATTCATTAAAACAAAACTTGAGGGAGTCAAATTGTGTATTATGTATAGACAGAAGATATGCAGTTTTGAATAATATTCTTGAAATTCAGACATTCAAAGATTTACACACTGATTTTCAACAGTAAATCCTCAACCCAAAAAGTAAGATCTTTTGAAAAGGGCCATGTCAAGAGTATTAATCTGAATTTCTCTTTCAAAGAAATTCACAATGAAATGCACTGTGTAATTCACGCATGTTTATTCAGATAAAGAAATCTGCAAAAATGAACTATCTCATTACTGGCAATAGATGAGAGGAAAAAGAACCTCATGTTTAAAATGTGGATGGGAAAGAACAGTTTCTAATTTTCAGCTTCAATATTTATGTTTACTGAATAAATTGATATGTTTAGATTCATCTTATAGCTATCTAGACGGATATAGCTATGTATACATAGATACATACTTATGCGTTCATATGTATCAGTATGCAAAACGTGATATTATGTTTTCAGAGTCAAATTCTAAGAAATGGGTTGAATTATAGTCTCATAATTCTAGTAGAGTCCACGAGATTTGAACTCAGATCGCTGGATTCAAGTCAGAGTGCTAACCATTACACTGCTGGAACCCTCACATACAAAGTGACTTTCCCATTGAGGCAAAGAGAGTAGCATCAGTGCGGGGCTTTTCTTATATTGATAAAAAGGTATCTCAGTAGAATGGTCATAGTATAGAAGTGCTTTAATGTGATTTGATTCTTTCAGCTGCATTCTCTATAACAGTGTTAAATATGCAAATGTTGTCAGATGTCTGAGATTATAATTCATAATGTTCATCTTTGGCTGTAGCATATTAAAACAGTCTACATTTAAATATTGCAGCAATGTCTCTGTCTCTGACATTGTTGCTCCATAGAGCAATGGTTGGCACTAGACTGCATTAGCGATCCGAGTCCAAATCTTGGGGGACTTTTTAGTACTCTTGACCTTTTCCATTTCATGTCTTTCTTCATTGATAGCTCAAATCCAACACCAGTAGGTTAGAAAGGAATTAATTGATTTTGCTTTCAAAATGTCCATCCAACCTGTATACAGTGCAGAAATAGGCATAATACTTTTCCATCAATTTCTACACAAAATAGTGAGACATTATGAAATCATATCCTGTTTCTCTCAAAAGAAAGCATTTCAGAGGGCTGATTCACAGCATCACTTGTTTAAGCTTTCTTGCTATTCATAGCGAATATAGAACATTGGTGTAAAAGTCTTCTTAAATCAATCCTAGAAGGAACCAAATTAGTATCATTCAGATAGTAAAAAACTTTTGTATGTTAGTGTAAAATTTATTGAAATAAAAGTTTTTTCATGCTGATTTTCAACAGTGCGATCTGCAATGTAAAATATAAGCTTTTGAGTTGGAAGGAATCACAGAGTACATGATCTCATTTCTTGGAAAGTGTTACAAATATATAGTACTTCAATATTATAAATCAGCTATCTTGTTAGATCAATGAGCAAAAATGACTATCTCAAATTCAGAACATATAAAGAAAAGGAGAAAGAAATATTGCTTCCAAATGTAGTATAACTGTTCCTTTTTTTCCTCTGTAATTATATTTATTTATATAATGTATATGTTTATATTTTCCTATAAATATGCAAACATATAGCCTATATAGAGATACATACGTATATAAAAGTTGATATGTATGGTTATAAGTAAATGTGATGTTGTTCCAAATAAACTTCCTAAGAACTGAATGGAAAAAGAAAATAGTAAAGTTCAGATAAGTCCTGAGATTTGTGCTCAGATCCCTGTTTTCAGAGTCCAAGTGCAACCATGACACCATCAACCCTCCCGTACCAGGGTGAGCTTTGTTGTGAAGATTGCCTCAAGGGGCAGCTATCTTTGCCTTGAAATAATATCTCACATAAAAGAACTTCTTATGAGGTTATAACGTTATTTGAGTCTTTTGGGCAACATCCTTCCCTAACACTTAGTTCAGCATGCAAAAGTTTACCGAATAGGAAAGTGATAAAATTCTGTCTTTGACTGTAGAATATTAAAAGGCTTTGTTCCACATTGCTGGAAACGTTTATCCTTTCCCATGAGAGGTTCCATGGTGTAATAGTTTAAGCACAGGTTTGAATCCAATGATCAAGTTCAAATCTCGGTGGGACCATTTCATTACTCTGGACAAATGTTTTCTGTCAGAATCCCTATTCAGTCGTATGCAATCCTAATGCCGAGTGGGGCAGAAAAAATTAATTAATTGATTGTATTCTAAATTATTGTATGTGAGCAAATTATAAAATATTTACAGCCATAGAAATCGTAGCTCAAAATAATGAGACATTTTACAAACTCACTCATTTCTCAAACTCTCTGGGGGGCTGATGCAAGACTACTTTTCAAATCCTACTGTTATTGATAAGGGCGACAGGAACTTTTAATTGCAAAGCATTCATTAAACAAAACTTAGAAATTAGGTGTATTATGTAGACAGAAGATATGCAGTTTTGAATAATATTCTTGATTCAGACGTTCAGATTTACACACTGATTTGCAACAATGAAATCCTCAGCAAAAAAAGTAGAATCTTTTAAAGACATATCAAGGGTATTAATCTGAATTTCTCTTTCAAAATTCACAATGAAATGCTGCACAATATAATTCCACGCATGTTGTCAGATAGGAAATCTGCAAAAATGAACTATCTCATTACTGGCAATATAGATAAGAGAGGAAAAGAACCTCATGTTTAAAATGTGGATGGGAAAAAAAGACAGTTTCTAGTTTTCAGCTTCAATATTTATGACTTTATGAATAATTGATATGTTTAGATTATCTTATAGCTATCTAGCGGATATAGCTAATATGCATAGATACATACTTATGCGTTCATATGTATCAATTATAAAACATTGATATTATGTTTTTTAAATTTAAATTCTAAGAAATGAGTTGAATTATAAATCTCATAATTCTAGTAGGTCCCACCGAGATTTGAACTCAGATCGCTGGTTGAGAAGTCCCAGAGTGCTAACCATTACACCATGGAACCTACGCACAAAGTGACTTTTCCATTGAGGCCAAAAGAGAGCATCAGTGCGGGAGCTTTTCTTATATTGATAAAAGGTATCTCAGTAGAATGGTCATAGTATAAAGTGCTGTGTGATTTGATTCTTTTCAGCTGCATTCTCTGTATAACAGTGTTAAATATGTAAATGTTTATCAGGATATACAAGTTATATCATAATGTTCATCTTTGGCTGTAGCATATTAAAACAGTCTACATTTTCAAACTATTGCAGCAATGTCTCTGTCTCTGACTGGTGGCTCCATAGAGCAATGGTTGGCACTTTAGACTTTGCATCCAATGATCAGTCCAAGTCTTGGGGGGACTTTTTTTAGTACTCTTATTTCCATTTCTGTCATCTTTCTTCATTGATAAGCTCAAATCAACACCAGTAGGTTGGAAAGAGTCAATTATTGATTGCTTTCAAATGTCCATCAGCTGGAACAAGTTACAGAAATACAAACTTTATAATACTTTTCCATCAAATTTCTACACAAAATAGTGAGACATTATGAATCATATGCCTGTTCTCTCAAAAGCATTTCAGAGGGCTGATTCACAGCATCACTTGTTTAAGCTTTCTTGCTAATCATAAAGGCTGAATATAGAACATTTCAGAATGAAAGTCTTCTTGAATCAAACCTAGAGAGGAACCAAAATTATGGTATCATTCAGGTGGTAAAAATGCTTTTTGTATGTTGAGCTATGGAAATTGTGAAATAAAAAGTTTTCAATGCTGATTTTTCAACAGTCGAGTCTGCAATCGTAAAATATAAGCTTTTGGTTGGAGGAATCACAGGTACTGATCTAATTTTTCTTTTTGGAAAATTATTCACAAATCATATGATATACTATGTATAAATCAACTATCTTGTTAGATCAAAAATGAGCAAAAAGTGACTATCTCAAATTCAGAACATATAAAGAGAAGGAGAAAGAAGCTCATGTTTCAAATGTGGAGAGGCAACAACTGTTCATTGTTTTCCTCTAGCAATTATATTTATTTATATAATGTATATGTTTATATTTTTCCTATAAATATACAGAAACATATAGCTATATATACAGAGATACATACGTATAAGTTGATATGTATAAGTTTATAAGTAAATGTGATGTTGTTCCAAATAAAACTTCTAAGAACTGAATGGAAAAGAAAATCGTAAAGTTCAGATAAGTCCCACTGAGATTTGTACTCAGATCCCTGTTTTCAGAGTCAGAGTGCTAACCATGACACCATCAACCCTCCCGTACCAGGGTGAGCTTTCCATTTTGACAGAAGAGATTGCCTCAAGGGGCAGCTTATCTTTTATTGCAAAATAATATCTCAAATAAAAAGAACTGTTCAACAGGGTTATAACGTTATTTGAGTCTTTTGGGCAACATCCTTCCTAACATAGTTCAATATGCAAAAGTTTACCCGAATAGAAAGTGATAAAATTCTGTTTGTCTTTGACTGTAGAATATTAAAAACTTTGAAATTTCCACATTGCTGAAGCAATTTGCGCTCTTTCCATGGAGGTTCCATGGTGTAATGGTTAGCGCTTTTGAGTTTGAATCCAATGATCCGAGTTCAAATCTCGGTGGGACCATTTCATTACTCTGGACCAAATCATTTTCTGTCAAGTCTATTCATTAATATCACAAATCTAATGCTAGGTAGGGTGAAAAATTAATTAATTGATTGTATTCTAAAAGTCTATTATATGTGAGCAAATTATAAAAATGTTACAATACATAGAAATTAAATGGCTCAAAATAATGAGACATTTTACAAACTCACTCTGTTTTTCTCAAACTCATCACAGAGGGCTGATGCAAGACTACTTTTTCAAATCCTACTGTTATTGATAAGGGCGACAAAGGAACTTTTTAATTGCAAAGCATTCATTAAAACAAAACTTGAGGAGTCAAATGTGTGTATGTAGACAGAAGATATACAGTTTTGAATAATATTCTTGAAATTCAGACATTCAAAGATTTACACACTGATTTGCAACAGTAAATCCTCAGCACAAAAAGTAGAATCTTTTGAAAGACATGTCAAAGGTATTAATCTGAATTTCTCTTTCAAAGAAATTCACAATGAAATGCACTGTGTAATTCACGCATGTTGTCAGATAAGAAATCTGCAAAAATGAACTATCTCATTACTGGCAATATAGATAGAAGGAGAAAAGAACCTCATGTTTAAAATGTGGATGGGAAAGAACAGTTTCTAGTTTTCAGCTTCAATATTTATGTTTATGAATAATTGATATGTTTAGATTGTCTTATAGCTATCTAGACGGATATAGCTATGTATACATAGATACATACTTATGTAGTTCATATGTATCAGTATAAAACATTGATATTATGTTTTTCAAGTCAAATTCTAAGAAATGGGTTGAATTATAAATCTCATAATTCTAGTAGGTCCCACCGAGATTTGAACTCAGATCGCTGGATTCAGAAGTCCAGAGTGCTAACCATTACACCATGGAACCCTCACATACAAAGTGACTTTTCCATTAGAGGGCAAAGAGAGCGCATCAGTGCGGGGCTTTTCTATATTGATAAAAGGTATCTCAGTAGAATGGTCATAGTATAAAGTAGCTTTAATGTGATTTGATTCTTTTCATGCTGCATTCTCTAAAACAGTGTTAAATATGCAAATGTTTATCAGGATATACAAGTTATATCATAATGTTCATCTTTGGCTGTAGCCTATTAAAACAGTCTACATTTCCAAACTATTGCAGCAATGTCTCTGTCTCTGACATTGGTGGCTCCATAGAGCAATGGTTGGCACTTTAGACGCTTTGCATCCAATGATCCGAGTCCAAATCTTGGGGGGACTTTTTTAGTACTCTTGACCTTTTCCATTTCTGTCATCTTTCTTCATTGATAGCTCAAATCCAACACCAGTAGGTTGAAAGAGTCAATTATTGATTGCTTTCAAAATGTCCATCAGCTGGACAAGTTACAGAAATACAAACTTTATAATACTTTTCCATCAAATTTCTACACAAAATAGTGAGACATTATGAAATCATATCCTGTTTCTCTCAAAAGCATTTCAGAGGGCTGATTCACAGCATCACTTGTTTAAGCTTTCTTGCTATTCATAAGGCGAATATAGAACATTTCGAATGAGAAGTCTTCTTAAATCAATCCTAGAGGAACCAAAATTATAGTATCATTCAGATAGTAAAAAGCTTTTTGTATGTTAGTATGGAAATTGTGAAATAAAAGTTTTTCATGCTGATTTTCAGCAGTCGAGTCTGCAATCGTAAAATATAAGCTTTGGTTGGGAGGAATCACAGGTACAGATCTAATTTTCTTTTTTGAAGATTATTCTCAAAATCATATGATATGCTATGTATAAATCAACTATCTTGTTAGATCAAAAATGAGCAAAAAGTGACTATCTCAAATTCAGAACATATAAAAGAGAAAGGAGAAAGAAGCTCATGTTTCAAATGTGGGAGAGGCAACAACTGTTCATTATTTTTCACCTCTAGCAATTATATTTATTTATATAATGTATATGTTTATATTTTCCTATAAATATACAGAAACATATAGCTATATATACAGAGATACATACGTATAAGTTGATATGTATAAGTTTATAAGTAAATGTGATGTTGTTCCAAATAAAACTTCTAAGAACTGAATGGAAAAGAAAATCGTAAGAGTTCAGATAAGTCCACTGAGATTTGTACTCAGATCCCTGTTTTCAGAGTCAGAGTGCTAACCATGACACCATCAACCCTCCCGTACCAGGGTGGGCTTTCATTTTGACAGAAGAGATTGCCTCAAGGGGCAGCTTATCTTTTATTGCCAAAATAATATCTCACATAAAAGAACTGTTCAACAGGGTTATAACGTTATTTGAGTCTTTTGGGCAACATCCTTCCCTAACATAGTTCAATATGCAAAAGTTTACCCGAATAGGAAAGTGATAAAAATTCTGTTTGTCTTTGACTGTAGAATATTAAAAACTTTGCATTCCACATTGCTGAAGCAATTTGCGCTCCTTTCCCATGAGAGGTTCCATGGTGTAATGGTTAGCGCTTTTGAGTTTGAATCCAATGATCCGAGTTCAAATCTCGGTGGGACCATTTCATTACTCTGGACCAAATCATTTTCTGTCAAGTCTATTCATTAATATCACAAATCTAATGCCGGTAGGGTGAAAAATTAATTAATTGATTGTATTCTAAAAGTCTATTATATGTGAGCAAATTATAAAAATGTTACAATACACTTAGAAATTAAATGGCTCAAAATAATGAGACATTTTACAAACTCACTCTGTTTTCTCAAACTCATCACAGGGGGCTGATGCAAGACTACTTTCAAATCCTACTGTTATTGATAAAGGCGACAAGGAACTTTTTAATTGCAAAGCATTCATTAAAACAAAACTTGAGAGTCAAATTGTGTATTATGTAGACAGAAGATATGCAGTTTTGAATAATATTCTTGAAATTCAGACATTCAAAGATTTACACACTGATTTGCAACAGTAAATCCTCAACCAAAAAGTAGAATCTTTTGAAAGACATGTCAAAGGTATTAATCTGAATTTCTCTTTCAAAGAAATTGCAATGAAATGTACTGTGTAATTCACGCATGTTGTCAGATCAGAAATCTGCAAAAATGAACTATCTCATTACTGGCAATATAGATGAGAGAAAGAACATCATGTTTAAAATGTGGATGGGAAAAGAACAGTTTCTAGTTTTCAGCTTCAATATTTATGTTTATGAATAATTGATATGTTTAGATTGTCTTATAGCTATCTAGACGGATATAGCTATGTATACATAGATACATACTTATGCGTTCATATGTATCAGTATAAAACATTGATATTATGTTTTTCAAGTCAAATTCTAAGAAATGGGTTGAATTATAAATCTCATAATTCTAGTAGGTCCCACGAGATTTGAACTCAGATCGCTGGATTCAGAAGTCCAGAGTGCTACACGCACTACACCATGGAACCCTCACATACAAAAGTGACTTTTCCATTGAGGCAAAAGAGCGCATCAGTGCGGGGGAGCACTGCTTATATTGATAAAAAGGTATCTCAGTAGAATGGTCATAGTATAGGAAGTGCTTTAATGTGATTTGATTCTTTTCAGCTGCATTCTCTATAACAGTGTTAAATATGCAAATGTTTATCAGGATATACAAGTTATATCATAATGTTCATCTTTGGCTGTAGCATGTCTAAAACAGTCTACATTTCCAAACTATTGCAGCAATGTCTCTGTCTCTGACATTGGTGGCTCCATAGAGCAATGGTTGGCACTTTAGACTTTGCATCCAATGATCCGAGTCCAAATCTTGGGGGGACTTTTTTAGTACTCTTGACCTTTTCCATTTCTGTCATCTTTCTTCATTGATGAGCTCAAATCCAACACCAGTAGGTTGAAAGAGTCAATTATTGATTGCTTTCAAAATGTCCATCAGCTGTACAAGTTACAGAAATACAAACTTTATAATACTTTTCCATCAAATTTCTACACAAAATAGTGAGACATTATGGAAATCCATATCCTGTTTCTCTCAAAAGCATTTCAGAGGGCTGATTCACAGCATCACTTGTTTAAGCTTTCTTGCTATTCATAAGGCGAATATAGAACATTTCGAATGAGAAGTCTTCTTAAATCAATCTAGAGGAACCAAAATTATAGTATCATTCAGATAGTAAAAAACTTTTGTATGTTAGTATGGAAATTGTGAAATAAAAGTTTTCATGCTGATTTTCAACAGTCGATCTGCAATCGTAAAATATAAGCTTTTGGTTGGAGGAATCACAGGTACTGATCTAATTTTCTTTTGGAAAATTATTCACAAATCATATGATATGCTATGTATAAATCAACTATCTTGTTAGATCAAAAATGAGCAAAAAGTGACTATCTCAATTTCAGAACATATAAAAGAGAAAGGAGAAGAAGCTCATGTTTCAAATGTGGAGAGGCAACAACTGTTCATGTTTTTCACCTCTAGCAATTATATTTATTTATATAATGTATATGTTTATATTTTCCTATAAATATGCAGAAACATATAGCTATATACAGAGATACATACGTATAGAGTTGATATGTATAAGTTTATAAGTAAATGTGATGTTGTTCCAAATAAAACTTCTAAGAACTGAATGGAAAAGAAAATCGTAAAGTTCAGATAAGTCCCACTGAGATTTGTACTCAGATTCCTGTTTTCAGAGTCCAGAGTGCTAGCCATGACACCATCAACCCTCCCGTACCAGGGTGAGCTTTCCATTTTGACAGAAGAGATTGCCTCAGGGGCAGCTTATCTTTTATTGCAAAATAATATCTCAAATAAAAAGAACTGTTCAACAGGGTTATAACGTTATTTGAGTCTTTGGGCAACATCCTTCCTAACATAGTTCAATATGCAAAAGTTTACCCGAATAGGAAAGTGATAAAATTCTGTTTGTCTTTGACTGTAGAATATTAAAAACTTTGAAATTTCCACATTGCTGAAGCAATTTGCGCTCCTTTCCCATGAGAGGTTCCATGGTGTAATGGTTAGCGCTTTGCGAGTTTGAATCCAATGATCCGAGTTCAAATCTCGGTGGGACCATTTCATTACTCTGGACCAAATCACTTTTCTGTCAAGTCTATTCATTAATATCACAAATCTAATGCGGTAGAAGTGAAAAATTAATTAATTGATTGTATTCTAAAAGTCTATTATATGTGAGCAAATTATAAAATGTTTACAATACATAGAAATTAAATGGCTCAAAACAATGAGACATTTTACAAACTCACTCTGTTTTCTCAAACTCATCACAGGGGGCTGATGCAAGACTACTTTTTCAAATCTACTGTTATTGATAAGGGCGACAAGGAACTTTTTAATTGCAAAGCATTCATTAAAACAAAACTTAGAGTCAAATTGTGTATTATGTGGACAGAAGATATACAGTTTTGAATAATATTCTTGAAATTCAGACATTCAAGGTTACACACTGATTTTCAACAGTAAATCCTCAGCAAAAAGTAAGATCTTTTGAAAGACATGTCAAAGGTATTACATCTGAATTTCTCTTTCAAAGAAATTCACAATGAAATACACTGTGTAATTCACGCATGTTGTCAGATAAGAAATCTGCAAAATGAACTATCTCATTACTGGCAATATAGATGAGAGAGGAAAGAACCTCATGTTTAAAATGTGGATGGGAAAGAACAGTTTCTAGTTTTTCAGCTTCAATATTTATGTTTATGAATAAGTTGATATGTTTAGATTGTCTTATAGCTATCTAGATGGATATAGCTATGTATACATAGATACATACTTATGCGTTCATATGTATCAGTATAAAACATTGATATTATGTTTTTTCAAGTCAAATTCTAAGAAATGGGTTGAATTATAAATCTCATAATTCTAGTAGGTCCCTACGATTTGAACTCAGATGCGCTGGATTCAGAAGTCAGAGTGCTAACCATTACACCATGGAACCCTCACATACAAAAGTGACTTTTCCATTGAGGCAAAGAGCGCATCAGTGCGGGGCTTTTCTTATATTGATAAAAAGGTATCTCAGTAGAATGGTCATAGGTATAAAGTGCTTTAATGTGATTTGATTCTTTTCAGCTGCATTCTCTATAACAGTGTTAAATATGCAAATGTTTATCAGGATATACAAGTTATATCATAATGTTCATCTTTGGCTGTAGCATATTAAAACAGTCTACATTTCCAAACTATTGCAGCAATGATCTCTGTCTCTGACATTGGTGGCTCCATAGAGCAATGGTTTGGCACTTTAGACTTTGCATCAATGATCCGAGTCAACTCTTGCAGGGGACTTTTTTAGTACTCTTGACCTTTTCCATTTCTGTCATCTTTCTTCATTGATAGCTCAAATCCAACACCAGTAGGTTAAGAGAAGTCAATTATTGATTGCTTTCAAAATGTCCATCAGCTGTACAAGTTACAGAAATACAAACTTTATAATACTTTTCCATCACATTTCTACACAAAATAGTGAGACATTATGAAATCATATCCTGTTTCTCTCAAAGCATTTCAGAGGCGATTCGCAGCATCACTTGTTTTAAGCTTTCTTGCTATTCATAAGGCGAATATAGAACATTTCGAATGAGGAGATCTTCTTAAATCAATCCTAGAGGAACCAAAATTATAGTATCATTCAGATAGTAAAAAACTTTTTGTATGTTGGTATGGAAATTGTGAAATAAAAGTTTTTCATGCTGATTTTCAACAGTCGATCTGCAATAAGTAAAATATAAGCTTTTGGTTGGAGGAATCACAGGTACTGATCTAATTTTCTTTTGGAAAATTATTCACAAATCATATGATATGCTATGTATAAATCAACTATCTTGTTAGATCAAAAATGAGCAAAAAGTGACTATCTCAAATTCCAGAACATATAAAAGAGAAAGGAGAAGAAGCTCATGTTTCAAATGTGGAGAGGCAACAACTGTTCCTTTTTTTCACCTCTAGCAATTATATTTATTTATATAATGTATATGTTTATATTTTCCTATAAATATACAAGAACATATAGCTATATATACAGAGATACATACGTATAAGTTGATATGTATAAGTTTATAAGTAAATGTGATGTTGTTCCAAATAAAACTTCTAAGAACTGAATGGAAAAGAAAATCGTAAAGTTCAGATAAGTCCACTGAGATTTGTACTCAGATCCCTGTTTCCAGAGTCCAGAGTGCTAACCATGACACCATCAACCCTCCCGTACCAGGGTGAGGCTTTCCATTTTGACAGAAGAGATTGCCTCAAGGGGCAGCTTATCTTTTATTGCAAAATAATACTCACATAAAAAGAACTGTTCAACAGAGGTTATAACGTTATTTGAGTCTTTTGGGCAACATCCTTCCTAACATAGTTCAATATGCAAAAGTTTACCCGAATAGGAAAGCAATACAATTCTGTTTGTCTTTGACTGTAGAATATTAAAAACTTTGAAATTTCCACATTGTACTGAAGTAATTTGCATCCTTTCCATGAGGAGGTTCCTTGAATTGTAATGGTTAGCAGCTTTGGACTTTGAATCAATGATCCGAGTTCAAATCTCGGTGGGACCATTTCATTACTCTGGACCAAATCATTTTCTGTCAAGTCTATTCATTAATATCACAAATCTAATGCCGGTAGGAGGTGAAAAATTAATTAATTGATTGTATTCTAAAAGTCTATTATATGTGAGCAAATTATAAAAATGTTACAATACATAGAAATTAAATGGCTCAAAATAATGAGACATTTTACAAACTCACTCTGTTTTCTCAAACTCATCACAGGGGGCTGATGCAAGACTACCTTTTCAAATCCTACTGTTATTGATAAGAGCGACAAGGAACTTTTTAATTGCAAAGCATTCATTAAAACAAAACTTGAGGAGTCAAATGTGTATTATGTGGACAGAAGATATGCAGTTTTTTGAATAATATTCTTGAAATTCAGACATTCAAAGATTTTACACTGATTTTCAACAGTAAATCCTCAACCAAAAGTAGAATCTTTTTGAAAGACATGTCAAAAGGTATTAATCTGAATTTCTCTTTCAAAGAAATTCACAATGAAATGCACTGTGTAATTACGCATGTTGTCAGATAAAGAAATCTGCAAAAATGAACTATCTCATTACTGGCAATATAGATGAGAGGAGAAAGAACCTCATGTTTAAAATGTGGATGGGAAAGAACAGTTTCTAGTTTTCAGCTTCAATATTTATGTTTATGAATAATTGATATATTTCAGATTGTCTTATAGCTATCTAGACGGATATAGCTATGTATACATAGATACATACTTATGCGGTTCATATGTATCAGTATAAAACATTGATATTATGTTTTTCAAGTCCAAATTCTAAGAAATGGGTTGAATTATAAATCTCATAATTCTAGTAGGTCCCACGAGATTTGAACTCAGATCGCTGGATTCAGAAGTCAGAGTGCTAACCATTACACCATGGACCCTCACATACAAAAGTGACTTTTCCATTGAGGCAAAGAGCGCATCAGTGCGGGGAACTTTTCTTATATTGATAAAGGTATCTCAGTAGAATGGTCATAGTATAAAGTGCTTTAATGTGATTTGATTCTTTTCAAGCTACATTCTCTATAACAGTGTTAAATATGCAAATGTTTATCAGGATATACAAGTTATATCATAATGTTCATCTTTGGCTGTAGCATATTAAAACAGTCTACATTTCAAACTATTGCAGCAATGTCTCTGTCTCTGACATTGGTGGCTCCATAGAGCAATGGTTGGCACTTTAGACTTTGCATCCAATGATCCGAGTCCAAATCTTGGGGGGACTTTTAGTACTCTTGACCTTTTCCATTTCTGTCATCTTTCTTCATTGATAGCTCAAATCCAACACCAGTGAGTTGAAAGAGTCAATTATTGATTGCTTTCAAAATGTCCATCAACTGTACAAGTTACAGAAATACAAACTTTATAATACTTTTCCATCAAATTTCTACACAAAATAGTGAGACATTATGAAATCATATCCTGTTCCTCTCAAAGCATTTCAGAGGGCTGATTCACAGCATCCTTGTTTAAGCTTTCTTGCTATTCATAAGGCGAATATAGAACATTTTGAATGAGAGTCTTCTTAAATCAATCCTAGAGGAACAAAATTATAGTATCATTCAGATAGTAAAAATGCTTTTGTATGTTAGTATGGAAATTGTGAAATAAAGAAGTTTTTCATGCTGATTTTCAACAGTCGATCTGCAATCGTAAAATATAAGCTTTTGGTTGGAGGGATCACAGATACTGATCTAATTTTCTTTTTGGAAAATTATTCACAAATCATATGATATGCTATGTATAAATCAACTATCTTGTTAGATCAAAAATGAGCAAAAAGTGACTATCTCAAATTTCAGAACATATAAAAGAGAAAGGAGAGAAGCTCATGTTTCAAATGTGGAGAGGCAACAACTGTTCATGTTTTTCACCTCTAGCAATTATATTTATTTATATAATGTATATGTTTATATTTTCCTATAAATATACAGAAACATATAGCTATATATACAGAGATACATACGTATAAGTTGATATGTATAAGTTTATAGGTAAATGTGATGTTGTTCCAAATAAAACTTCTAAGAACTGAATGGAAAAGAAAATCGTAAAGTTCAGATAAGTCCCACTGAGATTTGTACTCAGATCCCTGTTTTCAGAGTCCAGAGTGCTAACCATGACACCATCAACCCTCCCGTACCAGGGTGAGCTTTCCCATTTTGACAGAAGAGATTGCCTCAAGGGCAGCTTATCTTTTATTGCAAAATAATATCTCACCTATAAAAGAACTGTTCAACAGGGTTATAACGTTATTTGAGTCTTTTGGGCAACATCCTTCCCTAACATAGTTCAATATGCAAAAGTTTGCCGAATAGGAAAGTGATAAAATTCTGTTTGTCTGTGACTGTAGAATATTAAAAACTTTGAAATCCACATGTGCTAGAGCAATTTGCACTCCTTTCCCATGAGAGGTTCCATGGTGTAATGGTTAGCGCTTTTGGAGCTTTAGCAATCCAATGATCCGAGTTCAAATCTCGGTGGGACCATTTCATTACTCTGGACCAAATCATTTTCTGTCAAGTCTATTCATTAATATCACAAATCTAATGCCGGTAGGGTGAAAAATTAATTAATTGATTGTATTCTAAAAGTCCTATTATATGTGAGCAAATTATAAAATGTTACAATACATAGAAATTAAATGGCTCAAAATAATGAGACATTTACAAACTCACTCTGTTTTCTCAAACTCATCACAGGGGGCTGATGCAAGACTACTTTTTCAAATCCTACTGTTATTGATAAGGGCGACAAGGAACTTTTTAATTACAAAGCATTCATTAAAACAAAACTTGAGAGTCAAATTGTGTATTATGTAGACAGAAGATATGCAGTTTTGAATAATGTTCTTGAAATTCAGACATTCAAAGAATTTACACTGATTTGCAGCAGTAAATCCTCAACAAAAAGTAGAATCTTTTGAAAGACATGTCAAAGGTATTAATCTGAATTTCTCTTTCAAAGAATTCACAATGAAATGCACTGTGTAATTCATGCATGTTGTCAGATAAGAAATCTGCAAAAATGAACTATCTCATTACCTGGCAATATAGATGAGAGAGAAAAGAACCTCATGTTTAAAATGTGGATGAGGAAAGAACAGTTTTCTAGTTTTCAGCTTCAATATTTATGTTTATGAATAATTGATATGTTTAGATTGTCTTATAGCTATCTAGACGGATATAGCTATGTACACATAGATACATACTTATCGTTCATATGTATCAGTATAAAACATTGATATTATGTTTTTTCAAGTCCAAATTCTAAGAAATGGGTTGAATTATAAATCTCATAATTCTAGTAGGTCCCACCGAGATTTGAAATCAGATCGCTGGATTCAGAAGTCAGAGTGCCTAACCATTACACCATGGAACCCTCACATACAAAAGTGACTTTTCCATTGAGGCAAAGAGAGCGCATCAGTGCGGGAGCTTTTCTTATATTGATAAAAAGGTATCTCAGTAGAATGGTCATAGTATAAAGTGCTTTAATGTGATTTGATTCTTTTCAGCTGCATTCTCTATAACAGTGTTAAATATGCAAATGTTTATCAGGATATACAGAGTTATATCATAATGTTCATCTTTGGCTGTAGCATATTAAAACAGTCTACATTTCCAAACTATTGCAGCAATGTCTCTGTCTCTGACATTGGTGGCTCCATAGAACCAATGGTTGGCACTTTAGACTTTGCATCCAATGATCAGTCCAAATCTTGGGGGACTTTTTAGTACTCATGACCTTTTTCATTTCTGTCATCTTTCTTCATTGATAGCTCAAATCCAACACCAGTAGGTTGAAAAGAGTCAATTATTGATTGCTTTCAAAATGTCCATCAGCTGGAACAAGTTACAGAAATACAAACTTTATAATACTTTTACATCAAATTTCTACACAAAATAGTGAGACATTATGAAATCATATCCTGTTCTCTCAAAAGCATTTCAGAGGGCTGATTCACAGCATCACTTTTTTAAGCTTTCTTGCTATTCATAAGGCGAATATAGAACATTTCGAATGAGAAGTCTTCTTAAATCAAACCTAGAGGAACCAAAATTATGGTATCATTCAGATAGTAAAAACGTTTTTTGTATGTTGGTATGGAAATTGTGAAATAAAAAGTTTTTCATGCTGATTTTCAACAGTCGATCTGCAATCGTAAAATATAAGCTTTTGGTTGGAGGAATCACAGAGTACTGATCTAATTTTCTTTTTTGGAAGATTATTCACAAATCATATGATATGCTATGTATAAATCAACTATCTTGTTAGATCAAAAATGAGCAAAAAGTGACTATCTCAAATTCAGAACATATAAAAGAGAAGGAGAAGAAGCTCATGTTTCAAATGTGGAGAGGCAACAACTGTTCATGATTTTCACCTCTAGCAATTATATTTATTTATATAATGTATATGTTTATATTTTCCTATAAATATACAGAAACATATAGCTATATATGCAGAGATACATACGTATAAGTTGATATGTATAAGTTTATAAGTAAATGTGATGTTGTTCCAAATAAAACTTCTAAGAACTGAATGGAAAAGAAAATCGTAAAGTTCAGATAAGTCCCACTGAGATTTGTACTCAGATCCCTGTTTTCAGAGTCCAGAGTGCTAACCATGACACCATCAACCCTCCCGTACCATGGGTGAGCTTTCCATTTTGACAGAAGAGATTGCCTCAAGCGGGCAGCTTATCTTTTATTTGCAAAATAATATCTCACATAAAAAGTACTGTTCAACAGGGTTATAACGTTATTTGAGTCTTTTGGGCAACATCCTTCCCTAACATAGTTCAATATGCAAAAGTTTACCCGAATAGGAAAGTGATAAAATTCTGTTTGTCTTTGACTGTAGAATATTAAAAACTTTGAAATTTCCACATTGCTGAAGCAATTTGCGCTCCTTTCCCATGGGAGGTTCCATGGTGTAATGGTTAGCGCTTTGGAGTTTGAATCCAATGATCCGAGTTCAAATCTCGGTGGGACCACTTTATTCCTCTGGACCAAATCTTTTCTGTCAAGTCTATTCGTTAATATCACAAATCTAATGCCGGTAGGGTGAAAAATTAATTAATTGATTGTATTCTAAAAGTCTATTAGATGTGAGCAAATTATAAAAATGTTACAATACACAGAAATTAAATGGCTCAAAATAATGAGACATTTTACAAACTCACTCTGTTTTCTCAAACTCATCACAGGGGGCTGATGCAAGACTACTTTTTCAAATCCTACTGCCATTGTATAAGGGCGACAAGGAACTTTTTAATTGCAAAGCATTCATTAAAACAAAACTTGAGGAGTCAAATTGTTGTATTATGTGGACAGAAGATATGCAGTTTTGAATAATAATCTTGAAATTCAGACATTCAAAGATTTACACACTGATTTTCAACAGTAAATCCTCAACCAAAAAGTAAGAATCTTTTGAAAGACATGTCAAGGGTATTAATCTGAATTTCTCTTTCAAAGAAATTCACAATGAAATGCACTGTGTAATTCACGCATGTTGTCAGATAAGAAATCAGCAAAAATGAACTATCTCATTACTGGCAATATAGATAGAGAGAGGAAAAGAACCTCATGTTTAAAATGTGGATGGGAAAGAACAGTTTCTAGTTTTCAGCTTCAATATTTATGTTTATGAATAATTGATATGTTTAGATTGTCTTATAGCTATCTAGACGGATATAGCTATGTATACATAGATACATACTTATGCGTTCATATGTATCAGTATAAAACATTGATATTATGTTTTTTCAAGTCCAAATTCTAAGAAATGGGTTGAATTATAAATCTCATAATTCTAGTAGGTCCCACCGAGATTTGAACTCGGATCGCTGGATTCAGAAGTCCAGAGTGCTAACCATTACACCATGGAACCCTCACATACAAGAGTGACTTTTCCATTGAGGCAAAAGAGAGCGCATCAGTGCGGGGCTTTTCTTATATTGATAAAAAGGTATCTCAGTAGAATGGTCATAGTATAAAGAGCTTTAATGTGATTTGATTATTTTCAGCTACATTCTCCATAACAGTGTTAAATATGCAAATGTTTATCAGGATATAAAAGTTATATCATAATGTTCATCTTTGGCTGTAGCATATTAAAACAGTCTACATTTCCAAACTATTGCAGCAATATCTCTGTCTCTCACAATGGTGGCTCCACAGAGCAATGGTTGGCACTTTAGACTTTGCATCCAATGATCCGAGTCCAGATCTTTGGGGGGACTTTTTTAGTACTCTTGACCTTTTCCATTTCTGTCATCTTTCTTCATTGATAGCTCAAATATAACACCAGTAGGTTGAAAGAGTCAATTATTGATTGCTTTCAAAATGTCCATCAGCTGTACAAGTTACAGAAATACAAACTTTATAATACTTTTCCATCAAATTTCTACACAAAATAGTGAGACATTATGAAATCATATCTGTTTCTCTCAAAAGCATTTCAAGGGCTGATTCACAGCATCACTTGTTTTAAGCTTTCTTGCTATTCATAAGGCGAATATAGAACATTTCGAATGAGAAGTCTTCTTAAATCAAACCTAGAGGAACCAAAATTATGAGTATCATTCAGATAGTAAAAAACTTTTTGTATGTTAGTATGGAAATTGTGAAATAAAAAGTTTTCATGCTGATTTTCAACAGTCGATCTGCAATCGTAAAATATAAGCTTTTGGTTGGAGGAATCACAGGTACTGATCTAACTTTCTTTTTGGGAAAATTATTCACAAATCATATGATATGCTATGTATAAATCAACTATCTTGTTAGATCAAAAATGAGCAAAAAGTGACTATCTCAATTTCAGAACATATAAAAGAGAAAGGAGAAGAAGCTCATGTTTCAAATGTGGAGAGGCAACAACTGTTCATTTTTTTCACCTCTAGCAATTATATTTATTTATATAATGTATATGTTTATATTTTCCTATAAATATACAGAAACATATAGCTATATATACAGAGATACATACGTATAAGTTGATATGTATAAGTTTATAAGTAAATGTGATGTTGTTCCAAATAAAACTTCTAAGAACTGAATGGAAAAGAAAATCGTAAAGTTCAGAAAAGTCCCACTGAGTTTGTACTCAGATCCCTGTTTTCAGAGTCAAGTGCTAACCATGACACCATCAACCTCATCGTACCAGGGTGAGCTTTCCATTTTGACAGAAGGGTGCCTCAACAGGGCAGCTTATCTTTTATTGCAAAATAATATCTCACATAAAAAGAACTGTTCAACAGGGTTATAACGTTATTTGAGTCTTTTGGGCAACATATCCTTCCCTAACATAGTTCAATATGCAAAAGTTTGCCGAATAAGGAAAGTGATAAAATTCTGTTTGTCTTTGACTGTAGAATATTAAAAACTTTGAAATTTCCACATTGCTGCAAGCAATTTGCGCTCCTTTCCCATGGAGAGGTTCCATGGTGTAATGGTTAGCGCTTTTGAGTTTGAATCCAATGATCCGAGTTCAATCTCGGTGGGACCATTTCATTACTCTGGACCAAATCATTTTCTGTCAAGTCTATTCATTAATATCACAAATCTAATGCCGATGGGGTGAAAAATTAATTAATTGATTGTATTCTAAAAGTCTATTATATGTGAGCAAATTATAAAAATGTTACAATACACAGAAATTAAATGGCTCAAAATAATGAGACATTTTACAAACTCACTCTGTTTTCTCAAACTCATCACAGAGGGCTGATGCAAGACTACTTTCAAATCCTACTGTTATTGATAAGGGCGACAAGGAACTTTTTAATTGCAAAACATTCATTAAAACAAAACTTGAGGAGTCAGATTGTGTATTATGTAGACAGAAGATATGCAGTTTTTGAATAATATTCTTGAAATTCAGACATTCAAAGATTTCACACACTGATTTTCAACAGTAAATCCCTCAACCAAAAAGTAGAATCTTTTGAAAGACATGTCAAAGGTATTAATCTGAATTTCTCTTTCAAAGAAATTCACAATGAAATGCACTGTGTAATTCCCGCATGTTGTCAGATAAGAAATCTGCAAAAATGAACTATCTCATTACTGGCAATATAGATGAGAGAGAAAAAGAACCTCATGTTTAAAATGTGGATGGGAAAGAACAGTTTCTAGTTTTCAGCTTCAATATTTATGTTTATGAATAATTGATATGTTTAGATTGTCTTATAGCTATCTAAGACGGATATAGCTATGTATACATAGATACATACTTATGCGTTCATATGTATCAGTATAAAACATTGATATTATGTTTTTTCAAGTCCAAATTCTAAGAAATGGGTTGAATTATAAAACTCATAATTCTAGTAGGTCCCACCGAGATTTGAACTCAGATCGCTGGATTCAGAGTCCAGAACTGCTAACCATTACACCATGGAACCCTCACATACAAAGTGACTTTTCCATTGAGGCAAAAGAGAGCGCATCAGTGCGGGGCTTTTCTTATATTGATAAAAAGGTATCTCAGTAGAATGGTCATAGTATAAAGTGCTTTAATGTGATTTGATTCTTTTCAGCTGCATTCTCTATAACAGTGTTAAATATGCAAATGTTTATCAGGATATACAAGTTATATCATAATGTTCATCTTTGGCTGTAGCATATTAAAACAGTCTACATTTCCAAACTATTGCAGCAATGTCTCTGTCTCTACACATTGGTGGCTCCATAGAGCAATGGTTGGCACTTTAGACTTTGCATCAATGATCCGAATCCAGATCTTTGGGGGGACTTTTTTAGTACTCTTGACCTTTTCCATTTCTGTCATCTTTCTTCATTGATAGCTCAAATCCAACACCAGTAGGTTGAAAGAGTCAATTATTGATTGCTTTCAAAATGTCCATCAGCTGGAACAAGTTACAGAAATACAAACTTTATAATACTTTTCCATCAAATTTCTACACAAAATAGTGAGACATTATGAAATCATATCCTGTTTCTCTCAAAAGCATTTCAGAGGGCTGATTCACAGCATCACTTTTTTAAGCTTTCTTGCTATTCATATGGCGAATATAGAACATTTCGAATGAGAAGTCTTCTTAAATCAAACCTAGAGGAACCAAAATTATGGTATCATTCAGATAGTAAAAAACTTTTTTGTATGTTGGTATGGAAATTGTGAAATAAAAAGTTTTTCATGCTGATTTTCAACAGTCGATCTGCAATCGTAAAATATAAGCTTTTGGTTGGAGGAATCACAGGTACTGATCTAATTTTCTTTTGGAAGATTATTCACAAATCATATGATATGCTATGTATAAATCAACTATCTTGTTAGATCAAAAATGAGCAAAAAGTGACTATCTCAAATTCAGAACATATAAAAGAGAAGGAGAAGAAGCTCATGTTTCAAATGTGGAGAGGCAACAACTGTTCATGATTTTCACCTCTAGCAATTATATTTATTTATATAATGTATATGTTTATATTTTCCTATAAATATACAGAAACATATAGCTATATATACAGAGATACATACGTATAAGTTGATATGTATAAGTTTATAAGTAAATGTGATGTTGTTCCAAATAAAACTTCTAGGAACTGAATGGAAAAGAAAATCGTAAAGTTCAGATAAGTCCCACTGAGATTTGTACTCAGATCCCTGTTTTCAGAGTCCAGAGTGCTAACCATGACACCATCAACCCTCCCGTACCAGGGTGAGCTTTCCATTTTGACAGAAGAGATTGCCTCAGAGGGCAGCTTATCTTTATTGCAAAATAATATCTCACATAAAAAGAACTGTTCAACAGGGTTATAACGTTATTTGAGTCTTTTGGGCAACATCCTTCCCTAACATAGTTCAATATGCAAAAGTTTACCCGAATAGGAAAGTGATAAAATTCTGTTTGTCTTTGACTGTAGAATATTAAAAACTTTGAAATTTCCACATTGCTGTAAGCAATTTGCACTTCTTTCCCATGGGAGGTTCCATGGTGTAATGGTTAGCGCTTTTGAGTTTGAATCCAATGATCCGAGTTCAAATCTACAGTGGGACCATTTCATTACTCTGGACCAAATCATTTTCTGTCAAGTCTATTCGTTAATATCACAAATCTAATGCCGGTAGGGTGAAAAATTAATTAATTGATTGTATTCTAAAAGTCTATTAGATGTGAGCAAATTATAAAAATGTTCACAATACACAGAAATTAAATGGCTCAAAATAATGAGACATTTTACAAACTCACTCTGTTTTTCTCAAACTCATCACAGGGGGCTGATGCAAGACTACTTTTTCAAATCCTACTGTTATTGATAAGGGCGACAAGGAACTTTTTAATTGCAAAGCATTCATTAAAACAAAACTTGAGGAGTCAAATTGTGTATTATGTGGACAGAAGATATGCAGTTTTGAATAATAATCTTGAAATTCAGACATTCAAAGATTTACACACTGATTTGCAACAGTAAATCCTCAACCAAAAAATAGAATCTTTTGAAAGACATGTCAAAGGTATTAATCTGAATTTCTCTTTCAAAGAAATTCACAATGAAATACACTGTGTAATTCACGCATGTTGTCAGATAAGAAATCAGCAAAAATGAACTATCTCATTACTGGCAATATAGATAGAGAGAGGAAAAGAACCTCATGTTTAAAATGTGGATGGGAAAGAACAGTTTCTAGTTTTCAGCTTCAATATTTATGTTTATGAATAATTGATATGTTTAGATTGTCTTATAGCTATCTGAGACGGATATAGCTATGTATACATAGATACATACTTATGCGTTCATATGCTATCAGTATAAAACATTGATATTATGTTTTTTCAAGTCCAAATTCTAAGAAATGGGTTGAATTATAAATCTCATAATTCTAGTAGGTCCCAGCGAGATTTGAACTCGGATCGCTGGATTCAGAAGTCAGAGTGCTAACCATTACACCATGGAACCCTCACATACAAGAGTGACTTTTCCATTGAGGCAAAAGAGAGCGCATCAGTGCGGAGCTTTTCTTATATTGATAAAAGGTATCTCAGTAGAATGGTCATAGTATAAAGAGCTTTAATGTGATTTGATTCTTTTCAGCTACATTCTCCAATAACAGTGTTAAATATGCAAATGTTTATCAGGATATACAAAGTTATATCATAATGTTCATCTTTGGCTGTAGCATATTAAAACAGTCTACATTTCCAAACTATTTGCAGCAATGTCTCTGTCTCTGCACATTGGTGGCTCCATAGAGCAATGGTTGGCACTTTAGACTTTGCATCCAATGATCCGAGTCCAGATCTTGGGGGACTTTTTAGTACTCTTGACCTTTTCCATTTCTGTCATCTTTCTTCATTGATAGCTCAAATCCAACACCAGTAGGTTGAAAGAGTCAATTATTGATTGCTTTCAAAATGTCCATCAGCTGTACAAGTTACAGAAATACAAACTTTATAATACTTTTCCATCAAATTTCTACACAAAATAGTGAGACATTATGAAATCATATCCTGTTTCTCTCAAAAGCATTTCAGAGGGCTGATTCACAGCATCACTTGTTTAAGCTTTCTTGCTATTCATAAGGCGAATATAGAACATTTCGAATGAGAAGTCTTCTTAAATCAATCCTAGAGGAACCAAAATTATGAGTATCATTCAGATAGTAAAATGCTTTTTGCATATTGTGTATGGAAATTGTGAAATAAAAAGTTTTTCATGCTGATTTTCAACAGTCGATCTGCAATCGTAAAATATAAGCTTTTGGTTGGAGGAATCACAGGTACAGATCTAATTTTCTTTTTGGAAAATTATTCACAAATCATATGATATGCTATGTATAAATCAACTATCTTGTTAGATCAAAAATGAGCAAAAAGTGACTATCTCAAATTCCAGAACATATAAAAGAGAAAGGAGAAGAAGCTCATGTTTCAAATGTGGAGAAGGCAACAACTGTTCATTTTTTTCACCTCTAGCAATTATATTTATTTATATAATGTATATGTTTATATTTTCCTATAAATATACAGAAACATATAGCTATATATACAGAGATACATACGTATAAGTTGATATGTATAAGTTTATAAGTAAATGTGATGTTGTTCCAAATAAAACTTCTAAGAACTGAATGGAAAAGAAAATCGTAAGGTTCAGATAAGTCCACTGAGATTTGTACTCAGATCCCTGTTTTCAGAGTCCAGAGTGCTAACATGACACCCATCAACCCTCCCGTACCAGGGTGAGCTTTCCATTTTGACAGAAGGGTGCCTCAGGGGCAGCTTATCTTTATTGCAAAATAATATCTCAAATAAAAGAACTGTTCAACAGGGTTATAACGTTATTTGAGTCTTTTGGGCAACATCCTTCCCTAACATAGTTCAATATGCCAAAAGTTTACCGAATAGGAAAGTGATACAATTCTGTTTGTCTTTGACTGTAGAATACTAAAAACTTTGAAATTTCCACATTGCTGGAGCAATTTGCGTCCTTTCCCCATGGGGGTTCCATGGTGTAATGGTTAGCGCTTTTGAGTTTGAATCCAATGATCCGAGTTCAAATCTCGGTGGGACCATTTCATTACTCTGGACCAAATCATTTTCTGTCAAGTCTATTCATTAATATCACAAATCTAATGCCGGTAGGGTGAAAAATTAATTAATTGATTGTATTCTAAGAGTCTATTAGATGTGAGCAAATTATAAAAATGTTACAATACATAGAAATTAAATGGCTCAAAACAATGAGACATTTTACAAACTCACTCTGTTTTCTCAAACTCATCACAGGGGCTGATGCAAGACTACTTTTTCAAATCCTACTGTTATTGATGAGGGCGACAAGGAACTTTCAATTGCAAAGCATTCATTAAAACAAAACTTGAGGAGTCAAATTGTGTATTATGTAGACAGAAGATATGCAGTTTTGAATAATATTCTTGAAATTCAGACATTCAAAGATTTACACACTGATTTTCAACAGTAAATCCTCAACCAAAAAGTTAGAATCTTTTGGAAAGACCATGTCAAAGGTATTAATCTGAATTTCTCTTTCAAAGAAATTCACAATGAAATGCACTAGTGACAATTCACGCATGTTGTCAGATAAGAAATCTGCAAAAATGAACTATCTCATTACTGGCAATATAGATAGAGAGAGGAAAAGAACCTCATGTTTAAAATGTGGATGGGAAAGAACAGTTTCTAGTTTTCAGCTTCAATATTTATGTTTATGAATAATTGATATGTTTAGATTGTCTTATAGCTATCTGAACGGATATAGCTATGTATACATAGATACATACTTATGCGTTCATATGTATCAGTATAAAACATTGATATTATGTGTTTTCAAGTCCAAATTCTAAGAAATGGGTTGAATTATAAATCTCATAATTCTAGTAGGTCCCACGAATTTGAACTCAGATCGCTGGATTCAGAAGTCCAGAGTGCTAACCAATTACACCATGGAACCCTCACATACAAGAGTGACTTTCCATTGGGGGCAAGAGAGCGCATCAGTGCGGGGCTTTTCTTATATTGATAAAGGTATCTCAGTAGAATGGTCATGGTATAAAGTGCTTTAATGTGATTTGATTCTTTTCAGCTGCATTCTCTATAACAGTGTTAAATATGCAAATGTTTATCAGGATATACAAGTTATATCATAATGTTCATCTTTGGCTAGCATATTAAAACAGTCTACATTTCCAAACTATTGCAGCAATGTCTCTGTCTCTGACAGTGGTGGATCCATAGAGCCAATGGTTGGCACTTTAAGACTTTGCATCCAATGATCAGTCCAAATCTTGGGGGGACTTTTTGGTACTCTTGACCTTTTCCATTTCTGTCATCTTTCTTCATTGATAGCTCAAATCCAACACCAGTAGGTTGAAAGAGTCAATTATTGATTGCTTTCAAAATGTCCATCAGCTGTACAAGTTACAGAAATACAAACTTTATAATACTTTTCCATCAAATTTCTACACAAAATAGTGAGACATTATGAAATCATATCCTGTTTCTCTCAAAAGCATTTCAGAGGGCTGATTCACAGCATCACTTGTTTAAGCTTTCTTGCTATTCATAAGGCGAATATAGAACATTTCGAATGAGAAGTCTTCTTAAATCAATCCTAGAGGAACCAAAATTATAGTATCATTCAGATAGTAAAAAACTGTTTTTTGTATGTTAGTATGGAAATTCATGAAATAAAAAGTTTTTCATGCTGATTTTCAACAGTCGATCTGCAATCGTAAAATATAAGCTTTTTGGTTGGAGGAATCACAGGTACTGATCTAATTTTCTTTTGGAAAATTATTCTAAAATCATGTGATATGCTATGTATAAATCAACTATCTTGTTAGATCAAAAATAGAGCAAAAAGTGACTATCTCAAATTCAGAACATATAAAAGAGAAAGGAGAAGAAGCTCATGTTTCAAATGTGGAGAAGGCAACAACTGTTCATGTTTTCCTTCTAGCAATTATATTTATTTATATAATGTATATGTTTATATTTTCCTATAAATATACAGAAACATATAGCTATATATACAGAGATACATACGTATAAGTTGATATGTATAAGTTTATAAGTAAATGTGATGTTGTTCCAAATAAAACTTCTAAGAACTGAATGGAGAAAAATCGTAAAGTTCAGATACAGTCCCACTGAGATTTGTACTCAGATCCCTGTTTTCAGGGTCCAGAGTGCTAACCATGACACTCAACCCTCCCGTACCAGGGTGAGCTTTCCATTTTGACAGAAGAGATTGCCTCAAGGGGCAGCTTATCTTTTATTGCAAAATAATATCTCAAATAAAAAGTACTGTTCAACAGGGTTATAACGTTATTTGAGTCTTTTGGGCAACATCCTTCCCTAACATAGTTCAATATGCAAAAGTTTACCGAATAGGAAAGTGATAAAATTCTGTTTGTCTTTGACTGTAGAATATTAAAAACTTTGAAATTTCCACATTGCTGAAGCAATTTGCGCTCCTTTCCCATGAGAGGTTCCATGGTGTAATGGTTAGCGCTTTTGAGTTTGAATCCAATGATCCGAGTTCAAATCTAGGGTGGGACCATTTCCTCATTACTCTGGACCAAATCATTTTCTGCTCAAGTCTATTCATTAATATCACAAATCTAATGCCAGTAGGGTGAAAAATTAATTAATTGATTGTATTCTAAAAGTCTATTAGATGTGAGCAAATTATAAAAATGTTTACAATACATAGAAATTAAATGGCTCAAAACAATGAGACATTTTACAAACTCACTCTGTTTTCTCAAACTCATCACAGGGGGCTGATGCAAGACTACTTTTCAAATCCTACTGTTATTGATAAGGGCGACAAGGAACTTTTAATTGCAAAGCATTCATTAAAACAAAACTTGAGGAGTCAAATTGTGTATTATGTAGACAGAAGATATGCAGTTTTGAATAATATCTTGGAAATTCAGACATTCAAAGATTTACACACTGATTTTCAACAGTAAATCCTCAACCAAAAAAGTAGAATCTTTTTGAAAGACATGTCAAAGGTATTAATCTGAATTTCTCTTTCAAAGAAATTCACAATGAAATGCACTGTGTAATTCACGCATGTTGTCAGATAAGAAATCTGCAAAAATGAACTATCTCATTACTGGCAATATAGATGAGAGAGGAAAAGAACCTCATGTTTAAAATGTGGATGGGAAAGAACAGTTTCTAGTTTTCAGCTTCAATATTTATGTTTATGAATAATTGATATGTTTAGATTGTCTTATAGCTGTCTAGACGGATATAGCTATGTATACATAGATACATACTTATGCGTTCATATGTATCAGTATAAAACATTGATATTATGTTTTTTCAAGTCCAAATTCTAAGAAATGGGTTGAATTATAAATCTCATAATTCTAGTAGGTCCCACCGAGATTTGAACTCGGATCGCTGGATTCAGAGGTCCAGAGTGCTAACCATTACACCATGAACCCTCACATACAAAGTGACTTTTCCATTGAGGCAAAAGAGACGCATCAGTGCGGGCTTTTCTTATATTGATAAAGGTATCTCAGTAGAATGGTCATAGTATAAAGTGCTTTAATGCGATTTGATTCTTTTCAGCTGCATTCTCTATAACAGTGTTAAATATGCAAATGTTTATCAGGATATACAAGTTATATCATAATGTTCATCTTTGGCTGTAGCATATTAAAACAGTCTACATTTCCAAACTATTGCAGCAATGTCTCTGTCTCTCGACATTGGTGGCTCCATAGAGCAATGGTTGCACTTTAGACTTTGCATCCAATGATCCGAGTCCAAATCTTGGGGGGACTTTTTTAGTACTTTGACCTTTTCATTTCTGTCATCTTTCTTCATTGATAGCTCAAATCCAACACCAGTAGGTTGAAGAGTCAATTATTGATTGCTTTCAAAATGTCCATCAGCTGTACAAGTTACAGAAATACAAACTTTATAATACTTTTACATCACATTTCTACACAAAATAGTGAGACATTATGAAATCATATCCTGTTCTCTCAAAAGCATTTCAGAGGGCTGATTCACAGCATCACTTGTTTAAGCTTTCTTGCTATTCATAAGGCGAAATATAGAACATTTCGAATGAGAAGTCTTCTTAAATCAATCCTAGAGGAACCAAAATTATAGTATCATTCAGATAGTAAAAAACTTTTTTGTATGTTAGTATGGAAATTGTGAAATAAAAAGTTTTTCATGCTGATTTTCAACAGTCGATCTGCAATCGTAAAATATAAGCTTTTGGTTGGAGGAATCACAGGTACTGATCTAATTTTCTTTTGGAAAATTATTCACAAATCATATGATATGCTATGTATAAATCAACTATCTTGTTAGATCAAAAATGAGCAAAAAGTGACTATCTCAAATTCAGAACATATAAAAGAGAAAGGAGAAGAAGCTCATGTTTCAAATGTGGAGAGGCAACAACTGTTCCTTTTTTCACCTCTAGCAATTATATTTATTTATATAATGTATGTGTTTATATTTTCCTATAAATATACAGAAACATATAGCTATATATACAGAGATACATACGTATAAGTTGATATGTATAAGTTTATAAGTAAATGTGATGTTGTTCCAAATAAAACTTCTAAGAACTGAATGGAAAAGAAAATCGTAAAGTTCAGATAAGTCCCACTGAGATTTGTACTCAGATCCCTGTTTTCAGAGTCCAGAGTGCTAACCATGACACCATCAACCCTCCCGTACCAGGGTGAGCTTTCCATTTTGACAGAAGAGATTGCCTCAAGGGGCAGCTTATCTTTTATTGCAAAATAATATCTCACATAAAAAAGTACTGTTCAACAGGGTTATAACGTTATTTGAGTCTTTTGGGCAACATCCTTCCCTAACATAGTTCAATATGCAAAAGTTTACCCGAATAGGGAAAGTGATAAAATTCTGTTTGTCTTTGACTGTAGAATATTAAAAGCTTTGAAATTTCCACATTGCTGAAGCAATTTGCGCTCCTTTCCCATGAGAGGTTCCATGGTGTAATGGTTAGCGCTTTGGGTTTGAATCCAATGATCCGAGTTCAAATCTCGGTGGGACCATTTCATTACTCTGGACCAAATCATTTTCTGTCAAGTCTATTCATTAATATCACAAATCTAATGCCGGTAGGGGTGAAAAATTAATTAATTGATTGTATTCTAAAAGTCTATTATATGTGAGCAAATTATAAAAATGTTTACAATACACAGAAATTAAATGGCTCAAAATAATGAGACATTTTACAAAACTCACTCTGTTTTCTCAAACTCATCACAGGGGCTGATGCAAGACTACTTTCAAATCCTACTGTTATTGATAAGGGCGACAAGGAACTTTTTAATTGCAAAGCATTCATTAAAACAAAACTTGAGGAGTCAAATTGTGTATTATGTGGACAGAAGATATGCAGTTTTGAATAATATTCTTGAAATTCAGACATTCAAAGATTTACACACTGATTTTCAACAGTAAATCCTCAACCAAAAAAGTAGAATCTTTTGAAAGACATGTCAAGGTATTAATCTGAATTTCTCTTTCAAAGAAATTCACAATGAAAGTCACTGTGTAATTCACGCATGTTGTCAGATAAGAAATCTGCAAAAATGAACTATCTCATTACTGGCAATATAGATGAGAGAGGAAAAGAACCTCATGTTTAAAATGTGGATGGGAAAGAACAGTTTCTAGTTTTCAGCTTCAATATTTATGTTTATGAATAATTGATATGTTTAGATTGTCTTATAGCTATCTAGACGGATATAGCTATGTATACATAGATACATACTTATGCGTTCATTGTATCAGTATAAAACATTGATATTATGTTTTTTCAAGTCCAAATTCTAAGAAATGGGTTGAATTATAAATCTCATAGATCTAGTAGGTCCCACCGAGATTTGAACTAGATCGGCTGGATTCAGAAGTCCAGAGTGCTAACCATTGCACCATGGAACCCTCACATACAAAAGTGACTTTTCCATTGAGGACAAGAGAGCGCATCAGTGCGGGGCTTTTCTTATATTGATAAAAAGGTATCTCAGTAGAATGGTCATAGTATAAAGCGCTTTAATGTGATTTGATTCTTTTCAGCTGCATTCTCTATAACAGTGTTAAATATGCAAATGTTTATCAGGATATACAAGTTATATCATAATGTTCATCTTTGGCTGTAGCATATTAAAACAGTCTACATTTCCAAACTATTGCAGCAATGTCTCTGTCTCTGACATTGGTGGCTCCATAGAGCAATGGTTGGCACTTTAGACTTTGCATCCAATGATCCCAGTCCAAATCTTGGGGGACTTTTTTAGTACTCTTGACCTTTTCCATTTCTGTCATCTTTCTTCATTGATAAGCTCAAATCCAACACCAGTAGGTTGAAGAGTCAATTATTGATTGCTTTCAAAATGTCCATCAGCTGTACAAGTTGCAGAAATACAAACTTTATAATACTTTTCCATCAAATTTCTACACAAAATAGTGAGACATTATGAAATCATATCCTGTTTCTCTCGAAAACACTTCAGAGGGGCTGATTCACAGCCAACACTTGTCCAAACAGCTTTCTTGCTATTCATAAGGCCCGAATATAGAACATTTTGAATGAAGGAAGTCTTCTTAAATCAATCCTAGAGGAACCAAAATTGATAGTATCATTCAGATAGTAAAAAACTTTTTTGTATGTTAGTATGGAAATTGTTGAAAATAAAAGTTTTTCATGCTGATTTTACTGCAACAGTCGATCTGCAATCGTAAAATATAAGCTTTTGGTTGGAGGAATCACAGGTACTGATCTAATTTTCTTTTTGGAAAATTATTCTACAAATCATATGATATGCTATGTATAAATCAACTATCTTGTTAGATCAAGAAATGAGCAAAAAGTGACTATCTCAAATTCAGAACATATAAAAGAGAAAGGAGAAGAAGCTCATGTTTCAAATGTGGAGAAGGCAACAACTGTTTCATTTTTTTCACCTCTAGCAATTATATTTATTTATATAATGTATATGTTTATATTTTCCTATAAATATACAGAAACATATAGCTATATATACAGAAGATACATACGTATAAGTTGATTATGTATAAGTTTATATAGTAAATGTAGATGTTGTTCCAAATAAAACTTCTAAGAACTGAATGGAAAAGAAAATGCATTAAAGTTCAGTATGGTCCCACTGAGATTTGTGCTCAGGTTCCATGTTTTCAGAGTCCAGAGTTGCTAGCCACGGCACCATCAACCCTCCCGTTACCAGGAGTGAGCTTTCCATTTTGACAGAAGAGGTTGCCTCCAAGGGGGCAGCTTATCTTTTATTGCAAAATAATATCTCACATAAAAGAACTTGTTCAACAGGGGTTATAACGTTATTTGCCAGGTCTTTTGGGCAACATCCTTCCCTAACATAGTTCAATATGCAAAAGTTTACCCGAAGACCAAAGTGATAAGGTGTCTGTTTGTCTTTGACTGTAGAATATTGAAAACTTTGAAATTTCCACATTGCTGAAGCAATTTGCGCTCCCTTTCCCATGAGAGGTTCCATGGTGTAATGGTTAAGCGCTTTTGAGTTTGGAGCTCAATGATCCGAGTTCAAATCTCGGTGGGACCATTCTCATTACTCTAGGACCAAATCATTTTCTGTCAAGTCTATTCATTAATATCACAAATCTAATGCCGGTAGGGTGAAAAATTAATTAATTGATTGTATTCTAAAAGTCTATTATATGTGAGCAAATTATAAAAATGTTTACAATACATAGAAATTAAATGGCTCAAAATAATGAGACATTTTACAAACTCACTCTGTTTTCTCAAACTCATCACAGGGGCTGATGCAAGACTACTTTTTCAAATCCTACTGTTATTGATAAGGGCGACAAGGAACTTTTTAATTGCAAAACATTCATTAAAACAAGACTTGAGGAGTCAAATTGTGTATTATGTAGACAGAAGATATGCAGTTTTGAATAATATTCTTGAAATTCAGACATTCAAAGATTTACACACTGATTTTCAACAGTAAATCCATAACCAAAAGTAGAATCTTTGAAAGACATATCAAAGGTATTAATCTGAATTTCTCTTCAAAGAAATTCACAATGAAATGCACTGTGTAATTACGATGTTGTCAGATAAGAAATCTGCAAAAATGAACTATCTCATTACTGGCAATATAGATGAGAGAGGAAAAGAACCTCATGTTTAAAATGTGGATGGAAAAGAACAGTTTCTAGTTTTCAGCTTCAATATTTATGTTTATGAATAATTGATATGTTTAGATTGTCTTATAGCTATCTAGACGGATATAGCTATGTATACATAGATACATACTTATACGTTCATATGTATCAGTATAAAACATTGATATTATGTTTTTCAAGTCCAAATTCTAAGAAATGGGTTGAATTATAAATCTCATAATTCTAGTGGAGTCCCACCGAGATTTGAACTCAGATCGCTGGATTCAGAAGTCCAGAGTGCTAACCATTACACCATGGAACCCTCACATACAAAGTGACTTTTCCATTGAGGCAAAGAAGCGCATCAGTGCGGGGCTTTTCTTATATTGATAAAAGGTATCTCAGTAGAATGGTCATAGTATAAAGTGCTTTAATGTGATTTGATTCTTTTCAGCTGCATTCTATATAACAGTGTTAAATATGCAAATGTTTATCAGGATATACAAGTTATATCATAATGTTCATCTTTGGCTGTAGCATATTAAAACAGTCTACATTTCCAAACTATTGCAGCAATGTCTCTGTCTCTGACATTGGTGGCTCCATAGAAGCAATGGTTGGCACTTTAGACTTTGCATCCAATGATCCGAGTCCAAATCTTGGGGGGACTTTTTAGTACTCTTGACCTTTTCCATTTCTGTCATCTTTCTTCATTGATAGCTCAAATCCAACACCAGTAGGTTGAAAGAGTCAATTATTGATTGCTTTCAAAATGTCCATCAGCTGTACAAGTTACAGAAATACAAACTTTATAATACTTTTCCATCAAATTTCTACACAAAATAGTGAGACATTATGAAATCATATCCTGTTTCTCTCAAAAGCATTTCAGAGGGCTGATTCACAGCATCACTTGTTTAAGCTTTCTTGCTATTCATAAGGCGAATATAGAACATTTCGAATGAGAAGTCTTCTTAAATCAATCCTAGAGGAACCAAAATTATAGTATCATTCAGATAGTAAAAAACTTTTTGTATGTTAGTATGGAAATTGTGAAATAAAGTTTTTCATGCTGATTTTCAACAGTCGATCTGCAATCGTAAAATATAAGCTTTTGGTTGGAGGAATCACAGAGTACTGATCTAATTTTCTTTTGGAAAATTATTCACAAATCATATGATATGCTATGTATAAATCAACTATCTTGTTAGATCAAAAATGAGCAAAAAGTGACTATCTCAAATTCAGAACATATAAAAGAGAAAGGAGAAGAAGCTCATGTTTCAAATGTGGAGAGGCAACAACTGTTCATTTTTTTCACCTCTAGCAATTATATTTATTTATATAATGTATATGTTTATATTTTCCTATAAATATACAGAAACATATAGCTATATATACAGAGATACATACGTATAAGTTGATATGTATAAGTTTATAAGTAAATGTGATGTTGTTCCAAATAAAACTTCTAAGAACTGAATGGAAAAGAAAATCGTAAAGTTCAGATAAGTCCCACTGAGATTTGTACTCAGATCCCTGTTTTCAGAGTCCAGAGTGCTAACCATGACACCATCAACCCTCCCGTACCAGGGTGAGCTTTCCATTTTGACAGAAGAGATTGCCTCAAGGGGCAGCTTATCTTTTATTGCAAAATAATATCTCACATAAAAAGAACTGTTCAACAGGGTTATAACGTTATTTGAGTCTTTTGGGCAACATCCTTCCCTAACATAGTTCAATATGCAAAAGTTTACCCGAATAGGAAAGTGATAAAATTCTGTTTGTCTTTGACTGTAGAATATTAAAAACTTTGAAATTTCCACATTGCTGAAGCAATTTGCGCTCCTTTCCCATGAGAGGTTCCATGGTGTAATGGTTAGCGCTTTTGAGTTTGAATCCAATGATCCGAGTTCAAATCTCGGTGGGACCATTTCATTACTCTGGACCAAATCATTTTCTGTCAAGTCTATTCATTAATATCACAAATCTAATGCCGGTAGGGTGAAAAATTAATTAATTGATTGTATTCTAAAAGTCTATTATATGTGAGCAAATTATAAAAATGTTACAATACATAGAAATTAAATGGCTCAAAATAATGAGACATTTTACAAACTCACTCTGTTTTCTCAAACTCATCACAGGGGGCTGATGCAAGACTACTTTTTCAAATCCTACTGTTATTGATAAGGGCGACAAGGAACTTTTTAATTGCAAAGCATTCATTAAAACAAAACTTGAGGAGTCAAATTGTGTATTATGTAGACAGAAGATATGCAGTTTTGAATAATATTCTTGAAATTCAGACATTCAAAGATTTACACACTGATTTTCAACAGTAAATCCTCAACCAAAAAGTAGAATCTTTTGAAAGACATGTCAAAGGTATTAATCTGAATTTCTCTTTCAAAGAAATTCACAATGAAATGCACTGTGTAATTCACGCATGTTGTCAGATAAGAAATCTGCAAAAATGAACTATCTCATTACTGGCAATATAGATGAGAGAGGAAAAGAACCTCATGTTTAAAATGTGGATGGGAAAGAACAGTTTCTAGTTTTCAGCTTCAATATTTATGTTTATGAATAATTGATATGTTTAGATTGTCTTATAGCTATCTAGACGGATATAGCTATGTATACATAGATACATACTTATGCGTTCATATGTATCAGTATAAAACATTGATATTATGTTTTTCCAAGTCCAAATTCTAAGAAATGGGTTGAATTATAAATCTCATAATTCTAGTAGGTCCCACCGAGATTTGAACTCAGATCGCTGGATTCAGAAGTCCAGAGTGCTAACCATTACACCATGGAACCCTCACATACAAAAGTGACTTTTCCATTGAGGCAAAAGAGAGCGCATCAGTGCGGGGCTTTTCTTATATTGATAAAAGGTATCTCAGTAGAATGGTCATAGTATAAAGTGCTTTAATGTGATTTGATTCTTTTCAGCTGCATTCTCTATAACAGTGTTAAATATGCAAATGTTTATCAGGATATACAAGTTATATCATAATGTTCATCTTTGGCTGTAGCATATTAAAACAGTCTACATTTCCAAACTATTGCAGCAATGTCTCTGTCTCTGACATTGGTGGCTCCATAGAGCAATGGTTGGCACTTTAGACTTTGCATCCAATGATCCGAGTCCAAATCTTGGGGGGACTTTTTTAGTACTCTTGACCTTTTCCATTTCTGTCATCTTTCTTCATTGATAGCTCAAATCCAACACCAGTAGGTTGAAAGAGTCAATTATTGATTGCTTTCAAAATGTCCATCAGCTGTACAAGTTACAGAAATACAAACTTTATAATACTTTTCCATCAAATTTCTACACAAAATAGTGAGACATTATGAAATCATATCCTGTTTCTCTCAAAAGCATTTCAGAGGGCTGATTCACAGCATCACTTGTTTAAGCTTTCTTGCTATTCATAAGGCGAATATAGAACATTTTGAATGAGAAGTCTTCTTAAATCAATCCTAGAGGAACCAAAATTATAGTATCATTCAGATAGTAAAAAACTTTTTTGTATGTTAGTATGGAAATTGTGAAATAAAAGTTTTTCATGCTGATTTTCAACAGTCGATCTGCAATCGTAAAATATAAGCTTTTGGTTGGAGGAATCACAGGTACTGATCTAATTTTCTTTTTGGAAAATTATTCACAAATCATATGATATGCTATGTATAAATCAACTATCTTGTTAGATCAAAAATGAGCAAAAAGTGACTATCTCAAATTCAGAACATATAAAAGAGAAAGGAGAAGAAGCTCATGTTTCAAATGTGGAGAGGCAACAACTGTTCATTTTTTTCACCTCTAGCAATTATATTTATTTATATAATGTATATGTTTATATTTTCCTATAAATATACAGAAACATATAGCTATATATACAGAGATACATACGTATAAGTTGATATGTATAAGTTTATAAGTAAATGTGATGTTGTTCCAAATAAAACTTCTAAGAACTGAATGGAAAAGAAAATCGTAAAGTTCAGATAAGTCCAAATGAGATTTGTACTCAGATCCCTGTTTTCAGAGTCCAGAGTGCTAACCATGACACCATCAACCCTCCCGTACCAGGGTGAGCTTTCCATTTTGACAGAAGAGATTGCCTCAAGGGGCAGCTTATCTTTTATTGCAAAATAATATCTCACATAAAAAGAACTGTTCAACAGGGTTATAACGTTATTTGAGTCTTTTGGGCAACATCCTTCCCTAACATAGTTCAATATGCAAAAGTTTACCCGAATAGGAAAGTGATAAAATTCTGTTTGTCTTTGACTGTAGAATATTAAAAACTTTGAAATTTCCACATTGCTGAAGCAATTTGCGCTCCTTTCCCATGAGAGGTTCCATGGTGTAATGGTTAGCGCTTTTGAGTTTGAATCCAATGATCCGAGTTCAAATCTCGGTGGGACCATTTCATTACTCTGGACCAAATCATTTTCTGTCAAGTCTATTCATTAATATCACAAATCTAATGCCGGTAGGGTGAAAAATTAATTAATTGATTGTATTCTAAAAGTCTATTATATGTGAGCAAATTATAAAAATGTTACAATACATAGAAATTAAATGGCTCAAAATAATGAGACATTTTACAAACTCACTCTGTTTTCTCAAACTCATCACAGGGGGCTGATGCAAGACTACTTTTTCAAATCCTACTGTTATTGATAAGGGCGACAAGGAACTTTTTAATTGCAAAGCATTCATTAAAACAAAACTTGAGGAGTCAAATTGTGTATTATGTAGACAGAAGATATGCAGTTTTGAATAATATTCTTGAAATTCAGACATTCAAAGATTTACACACTGATTTTCAACAGTAAATCCTCAACCAAAAAGTAGAATCTTTTGAAAGACATGTCAAAGGTATTAATCTGAATTTCTCTTTCAAAGAAATTCACAATGAAATGCACTGTGTAATTCACGCATGTTGTCAGATAAGAAATCTGCAAAAATGAACTATCTCATTACTGGCAATATAGATGAGAGAGGAAAAGAACCTCATGTTTAAAATGTGGATGGGAAAGAACAGTTTCTAGTTTTCAGCTTCAATATTTATGTTTATGAATAATTGATATGTTTAGATTGTCTTATAGCTATCTAGACGGATATAGCTATGTATACATAGATACATACTTATGCGTTCATATGTATCAGTATAAAACATTGATATTATGTTTTTTCAAGTCCAAATTCTAAGAAATGGGTTGAATTATAAATCTCATAATTCTAGTAGGTCCCACCGAGATTTGAACTCAGATCGCTGGATTCAGAAGTCCAGAGTGCTAACCATTACACCATGGAACCCTCACATACAAAAGTGACTTTTCCATTGAGGCAAAAGAGAGCGCATCAGTGCGGGGCTTTTCTTATATTGATAAAAAGGTATCTCAGTAGAATGGTCATAGTATAAAGTGCTTTAATGTGATTTGATTCTTTTCAGCTGCATTCTCTATAACAGTGTTAAATATGCAAATGTTTATCAGGATATACAAGTTATATCATAATGTTCATCTTTGGCTGTAGCATATTAAAACAGTCTACATTTCCAAACTATTGCAGCAATGTCTCTGTCTCTGACATTGGTGGCTCCATAGAGCAATGGTTGGCACTTTAGACTTTGCATCCAATGATCCGAGTCCAAATCTTGGGGGGACTTTTTAGTACTCTTGACCTTTTCCATTTCTGTCATCTTTCTTCATTGATAGCTCAAATCCAACACCAGTAGGTTGAAAGAGTCAATTATTGATTGCTTTCAAAATGTCCATCAGCTGTACAAGTTACAGAAATACAAACTTTATAATACTTTTCCATCAAATTTCTACACAAAATAGTGAGACATTATGAAATCATATCCTGTTTCTCTCAAAAGCATTTCAGAGGGCTGATTCACAGCATCACTTGTTTAAGCTTTCTTGCTATTCATAAGGCGAATATAGAACATTTCGAATGAGAAGTCTTCTTAAATCAATCCTAGAGGAACCAAAATTATAGTATCATTCAGATAGTAAAAAACTTTTTTGTATGTTAGTATGGAAATTGTGAAATAAAAAGTTTTTCATGCTGATTTTCAACAGTCGATCTGCAATCGTAAAATATAAGCTTTTGGTTGGAGGAATCACAGGTACTGATCTAATTTTCTTTTTGGAAAATTATTCACAAATCATATGATATGCTATGTATAAATCAACTATCTTGTTAGATCAAAAATGAGCAAAAAGTGACTATCTCAAATTCAGAACATATAAAAGAGAAAGGAGAAGAAGCTCATGTTTCAAATGTGGAGAGGCAACAACTGTTCATTTTTTTCACCTCTAGCAATTATATTTATTTATATAATGTATATGTTTATATTTTCCTATAAATATACAGAAACATATAGCTATATATACAGAGATACATACGTATAAGTTGATATGTATAAGTTTATAAGTAAATGTGATGTTGTTCCAAATAAAACTTCTAAGAACTGAATGGAAAAGAAAATCGTAAAGTTCAGATAAGTCCCACTGAGATTTGTACTCAGATCCCTGTTTTCAGAGTCCAGAGTGCTAACCATGACACCATCAACCCTCCCGTACCAGGGTGAGCTTTCCATTTTGACAGAAGAGATTGCCTCAAGGGGCAGCTTATCTTTTATTGCAAAATAATATCTCACATAAAAAGAACTGTTCAACAGGGTTATAACGTTATTTGAGTCTTTTGGGCAACATCCTTCCCTAACATAGTTCAATATGCAAAAGTTTACCCGAATAGGAAAGTGATAAAATTCTGTTTGTCTTTGACTGTAGAATATTAAAAACTTTGAAATTTCCACATTGCTGAAGCAATTTGCGCTCCTTTCCCATGAGAGGTTCCATGGTGTAATGGTTAGCGCTTTTGAGTTTGAATCCAATGATCCGAGTTCAAATCTCGGTGGGACCATTTCATTACTCTGGACCAAATCATTTTCTGTCAAGTCTATTCATTAATATCACAAATCTAATGCCGGTAGGGTGAAAAATTAATTAATTGATTGTATTCTAAAAGTCTATTATATGTGAGCAAATTATAAAAATGTTACAATACATAGAAATTAAATGGCTCAAAATAATGAGACATTTTACAAACTCACTCTGTTTTCTCAAACTCATCACAGGGGGCTGATGCAAGACTACTTTTTCAAATCCTACTGTTATTGATAAGGGCGACAAGGAACTTTTTAATTGCAAAGCATTCATTAAAACAAAACTTGAGGAGTCAAATTGTGTATTATGTAGACAGAAGATATGCAGTTTTGAATAATATTCTTGAAATTCAGACATTCAAAGATTTACACACTGATTTGCAACAGTAAATCCTCAACCAAAAAGTAGAATCTTTTGAAAGACATGTCAAAGGTATTAATCTGAATTTCTCTTTCAAAGAAATTCACAATGAAATGCACTGTGTAATTCACGCATGTTGTCAGATAAGAAATCTGCAAAAATGAACTATCTCATTACTGGCAATATAGATGAGAGAGGAAAAGAACCTCATGTTTAAAATGTGGATGGGAAAGAACAGTTTCTAGTTTTCAGCTTCAATATTTATGTTTATGAATAATTGATATGTTTAGATTGTCTTATAGCTATCTAGACGGATATAGCTATGTATACATAGATACATACTTATGCGTTCATATGTATCAGTATAAAACATTGATATTATGTTTTTTCAAGTCCAAATTCTAAGAAATGGGTTGAATTATAAATCTCATAATTCTAGTAGGTCCCACCGAGATTTGAACTCAGATCGCTGGATTCAGAAGTCCAGAGTGCTAACCATTACACCATGGAACCCTCACATACAAAAGTGACTTTTCCATTGAGGCAAAAGAGAGCGCATCAGTGCGGGGCTTTTCTTATATTGATAAAAAGGTATCTCAGTAGAATGGTCATAGTATAAAGTGCTTTAATGTGATTTGATTCTTTTCAGCTGCATTCTCTATAACAGTGTTAAATATGCAAATGTTTATCAGGATATACAAGTTATATCATAATGTTCATCTTTGGCTGTAGCATATTAAAACAGTCTACATTTCCAAACTATTGCAGCAATGTCTCTGTCTCTGACATTGGTGGCTCCATAGAGCAATGGTTGGCACTTTAGACTTTGCATCCAATGATCCGAGTCCAAATCTTGGGGGGACTTTTTTAGTACTCTTGACCTTTTCCATTTCTGTCATCTTTCTTCATTGATAGCTCAAATCCAACACCAGTAGGTTGAAAGAGTCAATTATTGATTGCTTTCAAAATGTCCATCAGCTGTACAAGTTACAGAAATACAAACTTTATAATACTTTTCCATCAAATTTCTACACAAAATAGTGAGACATTATGAAATCATATCCTGTTTCTCTCAAAAGCATTTCAGAGGGCTGATTCACAGCATCACTTGTTTAAGCTTTCTTGCTATTCATAAGGCGAATATAGAACATTTCGAATGAGAAGTCTTCTTAAATCAATCCTAGAGGAACCAAAATTATAGTATCATTCAGATAGTAAAAAACTTTTTTGTATGTTAGTATGGAAATTGTGAAATAAAAAGTTTTTCATGCTGATTTTCAACAGTCGATCTGCAATCGTAAAATATAAGCTTTTGGTTGGAGGAATCACAGGTACTGATCTAATTTTCTTTTTGGAAAATTATTCACAAATCATATGATATGCTATGTATAAATCAACTATCTTGTTAGATCAAAAATGAGCAAAAAGTGACTATCTCAAATTCAGAACATATAAAAGAGAAAGGAGAAGAAGCTCATGTTTCAAATGTGGAGAGGCAACAACTGTTCATTTTTTTCACCTCTAGCAATTATATTTATTTATATAATGTATATGTTTATATTTTCCTATAAATATACAGAAACATATAGCTATATATACAGAGATACATACGTATAAGTTGATATGTATAAGTTTATAAGTAAATGTGATGTTGTTCCAAATAAAACTTCTAAGAACTGAATGGAAAAGAAAATCGTAAAGTTCAGATAAGTCCCACTGAGATTTGTACTCAGATCCCTGTTTTCAGAGTCCAGAGTGCTAACCATGACACCATCAACCCTCCCGTACCAGGGTGAGCTTTCCATTTTGACAGAAGAGATTGCCTCAAGGGGCAGCTTATCTTTTATTGCAAAATAATATCTCACATAAAAAGAACTGTTCAACAGGGTTATAACGTTATTTGAGTCTTTTGGGCAACATCCTTCCCTAACATAGTTCAATATGCAAAAGTTTACCCGAATAGGAAAGTGATAAAATTCTGTTTGTCTTTGACTGTAGAATATTAAAAACTTTGAAATTTCCACATTGCTGAAGCAATTTGCGCTCCTTTCCCATGAGAGGTTCCATGGTGTAATGGTTAGCGCTTTTGAGTTTGAATCCAATGATCCGAGTTCAAATCTCGGTGGGACCATTTCATTACTCTGGACCAAATCATTTTCTGTCAAGTCTATTCATTAATATCACAAATCTAATGCCGGTAGGGTGAAAAATTAATTAATTGATTGTATTCTAAAAGTCTATTATATGTGAGCAAATTATAAAAATGTTACAATACATAGAAATTAAATGGCTCAAAATAATGAGACATTTTACAAACTCACTCTGTTTTCTCAAACTCATCACAGGGGGCTGATGCAAGACTACTTTTTCAAATCCTACTGTTATTGATAAGGGCGACAAGGAACTTTTTAATTGCAAAGCATTCATTAAAACAAAACTTGAGGAGTCAAATTGTGTATTATGTAGACAGAAGATATGCAGTTTTGAATAATATTCTTGAAATTCAGACATTCAAAGATTTACACACTGATTTTCAACAGTAAATCCTCAACCAAAAAGTAGAATCTTTTGAAAGACATGTCAAAGGTATTAATCTGAATTTCTCTTTCAAAGAAATTCACAATGAAATGCACTGTGTAATTCACGCATGTTGTCAGATAAGAAATCTGCAAAAATGAACTATCTCATTACTGGCAATATAGATGAGAGAGGAAAAGAACCTCATGTTTAAAATGTGGATGGGAAAGAACAGTTTCTAGTTTTCAGCTTCAATATTTATGTTTATGAATAATTGATATGTTTAGATTGTCTTATAGCTATCTAGACGGATATAGCTATGTATACATAGATACATACTTATGCGTTCATATGTATCAGTATAAAACATTGATATTATGTTTTTTCAAGTCCAAATTCTAAGAAATGGGTTGAATTATAAATCTCATAATTCTAGTAGGTCCCACCGAGATTTGAACTCAGATCGCTGGATTCAGAAGTCCAGAGTGCTAACCATTACACCATGGAACCCTCACATACAAAAGTGACTTTTCCATTGAGGCAAAAGAGAGCGCATCAGTGCGGGGCTTTTCTTATATTGATAAAAAGGTATCTCAGTAGAATGGTCATAGTATAAAGTGCTTTAATGTGATTTGATTCTTTTCAGCTGCATTCTCTATAACAGTGTTAAATATGCAAATGTTTATCAGGATATACAAGTTATATCATAATGTTCATCTTTGGCTGTAGCATATTAAAACAGTCTACATTTCCAAACTATTGCAGCAATGTCTCTGTCTCTGACATTGGTGGCTCCATAGAGCAATGGTTGGCACTTTAGACTTTGCATCCAATGATCCGAGTCCAAATCTTGGGGGGACTTTTTTAGTACTCTTGACCTTTTCCATTTCTGTCATCTTTCTTCATTGATAGCTCAAATCCAACACCAGTAGGTTGAAAGAGTCAATTATTGATTGCTTTCAAAATGTCCATCAGCTGTACAAGTTACAGAAATACAAACTTTATAATACTTTTCCATCAAATTTCTACACAAAATAGTGAGACATTATGAAATCATATCCTGTTTCTCTCAAAAGCATTTCAGAGGGCTGATTCACAGCATCACTTGTTTAAGCTTTCTTGCTATTCATAAGGCGAATATAGAACATTTCGAATGAGAAGTCTTCTTAAATCAATCCTAGAGGAACCAAAATTATAGTATCATTCAGATAGTAAAAAACTTTTTTGTATGTTAGTATGGAAATTGTGAAATAAAAAGTTTTTCATGCTGATTTTCAACAGTCGATCTGCAATCGTAAAATATAAGCTTTTGGTTGGAGGAATCACAGGTACTGATCTAATTTTCTTTTTGGAAAATTATTCACAAATCATATGATATGCTATGTATAAATCAACTATCTTGTTAGATCAAAAATGAGCAAAAAGTGACTATCTCAAATTCAGAACATATAAAAGAGAAAGGAGAAGAAGCTCATGTTTCAAATGTGGAGAGGCAACAACTGTTCATTTTTTTCACCTCTAGCAATTATATTTATTTATATAATGTATATGTTTATATTTTCCTATAAATATACAGAAACATATAGCTATATATACAGAGATACATACGTATAAGTTGATATGTATAAGTTTATAAGTAAATGTGATGTTGTTCCAAATAAAACTTCTAAGAACTGAATGGAAAAGAAAATCGTAAAGTTCAGATAAGTCCCACTGAGATTTGTACTCAGATCCCTGTTTTCAGAGTCCAGAGTGCTAACCATGACACCATCAACCCTCCCGTACCAGGGTGAGCTTTCCATTTTGACAGAAGAGATTGCCTCAAGGGGCAGCTTATCTTTTATTGCAAAATAATATCTCACATAAAAAGAACTGTTCAACAGGGTTATAACGTTATTTGAGTCTTTTGGGCAACATCCTTCCCTAACATAGTTCAATATGCAAAAGTTTACCCGAATAGGAAAGTGATAAAATTCTGTTTGTCTTTGACTGTAGAATATTAAAAACTTTGAAATTTCCACATTGCTGAAGCAATTTGCGCTCCTTTCCCATGAGAGGTTCCATGGTGTAATGGTTAGCGCTTTTGAGTTTGAATCCAATGATCCGAGTTCAAATCTCGGTGGGACCATTTCATTACTCTGGACCAAATCATTTTCTGTCAAGTCTATTCATTAATATCACAAATCTAATGCCGGTAGGGTGAAAAATTAATTAATTGATTGTATTCTAAAAGTCTATTATATGTGAGCAAATTATAAAAATGTTACAATACATAGAAATTAAATGGCTCAAAATAATGAGACATTTTACAAACTCACTCTGTTTTCTCAAACTCATCACAGGGGGCTGATGCAAGACTACTTTTTCAAATCCTACTGTTATTGATAAGGGCGACAAGGAACTTTTTAATTGCAAAGCATTCATTAAAACAAAACTTGAGGAGTCAAATTGTGTATTATGTAGACAGAAGATATGCAGTTTTGAATAATATTCTTGAAATTCAGACATTCAAAGATTTACACACTGATTTGCAACAGTAAATCCTCAACCAAAAAGTAGAATCTTTTGAAAGACATGTCAAAGGTATTAATCTGAATTTCTCTTTCAAAGAAATTCACAATGAAATGCACTGTGTAATTCACGCATGTTGTCAGATAAGAAATCTGCAAAAATGAACTATCTCATTACTGGCAATATAGATGAGAGAGGAAAAGAACCTCATGTTTAAAATGTGGATGGGAAAGAACAGTTTCTAGTTTTCAGCTTCAATATTTATGTTTATGAATAATTGATATGTTTAGATTGTCTTATAGCTATCTAGACGGATATAGCTATGTATACATAGATACATACTTATGCGTTCATATGTATCAGTATAAAACATTGATATTATGTTTTTTCAAGTCCAAATTCTAAGAAATGGGTTGAATTATAAATCTCATAATTCTAGTAGGTCCCACCGAGATTTGAACTCAGATCGCTGGATTCAGAAGTCCAGAGTGCTAACCATTACACCATGGAACCCTCACATACAAAAGTGACTTTTCCATTGAGGCAAAAGAGAGCGCATCAGTGCGGGGCTTTTCTTATATTGATAAAAAGGTATCTCAGTAGAATGGTCATAGTATAAAGTGCTTTAATGTGATTTGATTCTTTTCAGCTGCATTCTCTATAACAGTGTTAAATATGCAAATGTTTATCAGGATATACAAGTTATATCATAATGTTCATCTTTGGCTGTAGCATATTAAAACAGTCTACATTTCCAAACTATTGCAGCAATGTCTCTGTCTCTGACATTGGTGGCTCCATAGAGCAATGGTTGGCACTTTAGACTTTGCATCCAATGATCCGAGTCCAAATCTTGGGGGGACTTTTTTAGTACTCTTGACCTTTTCCATTTCTGTCATCTTTCTTCATTGATAGCTCAAATCCAACACCAGTAGGTTGAAAGAGTCAATTATTGATTGCTTTCAAAATGTCCATCAGCTGTACAAGTTACAGAAATACAAACTTTATAATACTTTTCCATCAAATTTCTACACAAAATAGTGAGACATTATGAAATCATATCCTGTTTCTCTCAAAAGCATTTCAGAGGGCTGATTCACAGCATCACTTGTTTAAGCTTTCTTGCTATTCATAAGGCGAATATAGAACATTTCGAATGAGAAGTCTTCTTAAATCAAACCTAGAGGAACCAAAATTATAGTATCATTCAGATAGTAAAAAACTTTTTTGTATGTTAGTATGGAAATTGTGAAATAAAAAGTTTTTCATGCTGATTTTCAACAGTCGATCTGCAATCGTAAAATATAAGCTTTTGGTTGGAGGAATCACAGGTACTGATCTAATTTTCTTTTTGGAAAATTATTCACAAATCATATGATATGCTATGTATAAATCAACTATCTTGTTAGATCAAAAATGAGCAAAAAGTGACTATCTCAAATTCAGAACATATAAAAGAGAAAGGAGAAGAAGCTCATGTTTCAAATGTGGAGAGGCAACAACTGTTCATTTTTTTCACCTCTAGCAATTATATTTATTTATATAATGTATATGTTTATATTTTCCTATAAATATACAGAAACATATAGCTATATATACAGAGATACATACGTATAAGTTGATATGTATAAGTTTATAAGTAAATGTGATGTTGTTCCAAATAAAACTTCTAAGAACTGAATGGAAAAGAAAATCGTAAAGTTCAGATAAGTCCCACTGAGATTTGTACTCAGATCCCTGTTTTCAGAGTCCAGAGTGCTAACCATGACACCATCAACCCTCCCGTACCAGGGTGAGCTTTCCATTTTGACAGAAGAGATTGCCTCAAGGGGCAGCTTATCTTTTATTGCAAAATAATATCTCACATAAAAAGAACTGTTCAACAGGGTTATAACGTTATTTGAGTCTTTTGGGCAACATCCTTCCCTAACATAGTTCAATATGCAAAAGTTTACCCGAATAGGAAAGTGATAAAATTCTGTTTGTCTTTGACTGTAGAATATTAAAAACTTTGAAATTTCCACATTGCTGAAGCAATTTGCGCTCCTTTCCCATGAGAGGTTCCATGGTGTAATGGTTAGCGCTTTTGAGTTTGAATCCAATGATCCGAGTTCAAATCTCGGTGGGACCATTTCATTACTCTGGACCAAATCATTTTCTGTCAAGTCTATTCATTAATATCACAAATCTAATGCCGGTAGGGTGAAAAATTAATTAATTGATTGTATTCTAAAAGTCTATTATATGTGAGCAAATTATAAAAATGTTACAATACATAGAAATTAAATGGCTCAAAATAATGAGACATTTTACAAACTCACTCTGTTTTCTCAAACTCATCACAGGGGGCTGATGCAAGACTACTTTTTCAAATCCTACTGTTATTGATAAGGGCGACAAGGAACTTTTTAATTGCAAAGCATTCATTAAAACAAAACTTGAGGAGTCAAATTGTGTATTATGTAGACAGAAGATATGCAGTTTTGAATAATATTCTTGAAATTCAGACATTCAAAGATTTACACACTGATTTTCAACAGTAAATCCTCAACCAAAAAGTAGAATCTTTTGAAAGACATGTCAAAGGTATTAATCTGAATTTCTCTTTCAAAGAAATTCACAATGAAATGCACTGTGTAATTCACGCATGTTGTCAGATAAGAAATCTGCAAAAATGAACTATCTCATTACTGGCAATATAGATGAGAGAGGAAAAGAACCTCATGTTTAAAATGTGGATGGGAAAGAACAGTTTCTAGTTTTCAGCTTCAATATTTATGTTTATGAATAATTGATATGTTTAGATTGTCTTATAGCTATCTAGACGGATATAGCTATGTATACATAGATACATACTTATGCGTTCATATGTATCAGTATAAAACATTGATATTATGTTTTTTCAAGTCCAAATTCTAAGAAATGGGTTGAATTATAAATCTCATAATTCTAGTAGGTCCCACCGAGATTTGAACTCAGATCGCTGGATTCAGAAGTCCAGAGTGCTAACCATTACACCATGGAACCCTCACATACAAAAGTGACTTTTCCATTGAGGCAAAAGAGAGCGCATCAGTGCGGGGCTTTTCTTATATTGATAAAAAGGTATCTCAGTAGAATGGTCATAGTATAAAGTGCTTTAATGTGATTTGATTCTTTTCAGCTGCATTCTCTATAACAGTGTTAAATATGCAAATGTTTATCAGGATATACAAGTTATATCATAATGTTCATCTTTGGCTGTAGCATATTAAAACAGTCTACATTTCCAAACTATTGCAGCAATGTCTCTGTCTCTGACATTGGTGGCTCCATAGAGCAATGGTTGGCACTTTAGACTTTGCATCCAATGATCCGAGTCCAAATCTTGGGGGGACTTTTTAGTACTCTTGACCTTTTCCATTTCTGTCATCTTTCTTCATTGATAGCTCAAATCCAACACCAGTAGGTTGAAAGAGTCAATTATTGATTGCTTTCAAAATGTCCATCAGCTGTACAAGTTACAGAAATACAAACTTTATAATACTTTTCCATCAAATTTCTACACAAAATAGTGAGACATTATGAAATCATATCCTGTTTCTCTCAAAAGCATTTCAGAGGGCTGATTCACAGCATCACTTGTTTAAGCTTTCTTGCTATTCATAAGGCGAATATAGAACATTTCGAATGAGAAGTCTTCTTAAATCAATCCTAGAGGAACCAAAATTATAGTATCATTCAGATAGTAAAAAACTTTTTGTATGTTAGTATGGAAATTGTGAAATAAAAAGTTTTTCATGCTGATTTTCAACAGTCGATCTGCAATCGTAAAATATAAGCTTTTGGTTGGAGGAATCACAGGTACTGATCTAATTTTCTTTTTGGAAAATTATTCACAAATCATATGATATGCTATGTATAAATCAACTATCTTGTTAGATCAAAAATGAGCAAAAAGTGACTATCTCAAATTCAGAACATATAAAAGAGAAAGGAGAAGAAGCTCATGTTTCAAATGTGGAGAGGCAACAACTGTTCATTTTTTTCACCTCTAGCAATTATATTTATTTATATAATGTATATGTTTATATTTTCCTATAAATATACAGAAACATATAGCTATATATACAGAGATACATACGTATAAGTTGATATGTATAAGTTTATAAGTAAATGTGATGTTGTTCCAAATAAAACTTCTAAGAACTGAATGGAAAAGAAAATCGTAAAGTTCAGATAAGTCCCACTGAGATTTGTACTCAGATCCCTGTTTTCAGAGTCCAGAGTGCTAACCATGACACCATCAACCCTCCCGTACCAGGGTGAGCTTTCCATTTTGACAGAAGAGATTGCCTCAAGGGGCAGCTTATCTTTTATTGCAAAATAATATCTCACATAAAAAGAACTGTTCAACAGGGTTATAACGTTATTTGAGTCTTTTGGGCAACATCCTTCCCTAACATAGTTCAATATGCAAAAGTTTACCCGAATAGGAAAGTGATAAAATTCTGTTTGTCTTTGACTGTAGAATATTAAAAACTTTGAAATTTCCACATTGCTGAAGCAATTTGCGCTCCTTTCCCATGGGAGGTTCCATGGTGTAATGGTTAGCGCTTTTGAGTTTGAATCCAATGATCCGAGTTCAAATCTCGGTGGGACCATTTCATTACTCTGGACCAAATCATTTTCTGTCAAGTCTATTCATTAATATCACAAATCTAATGCCGGTAGGGTGAAAAATTAATTAATTGATTGTATTCTAAAAGTCTATTATATGTGAGCAAATTATAAAAATGTTACAATACATAGAAATTAAATGGCTCAAAATAATGAGACATTTTACAAACTCACTCTGTTTTCTCAAACTCATCACAGGGGGCTGATGCAAGACTACTTTTTCAAATCCTACTGTTATTGATAAGGGCGACAAGGAACTTTTTAATTGCAAAGCATTCATTAAAACAAAACTTGAGGAGTCAAATTGTGTATTATGTAGACAGAAGATATGCAGTTTTGAATAATATTCTTGAAATTCAGACATTCAAAGATTTACACACTGATTTGCAACAGTAAATCCTCAACCAAAAAGTAGAATCTTTTGAAAGACATGTCAAAGGTATTAATCTGAATTTCTCTTTCAAAGAAATTCACAATGAAATGCACTGTGTAATTCACGCATGTTGTCAGATAAGAAATCTGCAAAAATGAACTATCTCATTACTGGCAATATAGATGAGAGAGGAAAAGAACCTCATGTTTAAAATGTGGATGGGAAAGAACAGTTTCTAGTTTTCAGCTTCAATATTTATGTTTATGAATAATTGATATGTTTAGATTGTCTTATAGCTATCTAGACGGATATAGCTATGTATACATAGATACATACTTATGCGTTCATATGTATCAGTATAAAACATTGATATTATGTTTTTTCAAGTCCAAATTCTAAGAAATGGGTTGAATTATAAATCTCATAATTCTAGTAGGTCCCACCGAGATTTGAACTCGGATCGCTGGATTCAGAAGTCCAGAGTGCTAACCATTACACCATGGAACCCTCACATACAAAAGTGACTTTTCCATTGAGGCAAAAGAGAGCGCATCAGTGCGGGGCTTTTCTTATATTGATAAAAAGGTATCTCAGTAGAATGGTCATAGTATAAAGTGCTTTAATGTGATTTGATTCTTTTCAGCTGCATTCTCTATAACAGTGTTAAATATGCAAATGTTTATCAGGATATACAAGTTATATCATAATGTTCATCTTTGGCTGTAGCATATTAAAACAGTCTACATTTCCAAACTATTGCAGCAATGTCTCTGTCTCTGACATTGGTGGCTCCATAGAGCAATGGTTGGCACTTTAGACTTTGCATCCAATGATCCGAGTCCAAATCTTGGGGGGACTTTTTTAGTACTCTTGACCTTTTCCATTTCTGTCATCTTTCTTCATTGATAGCTCAAATCCAACACCAGTAGGTTGAAAGAGTCAATTATTGATTGCTTTCAAAATGTCCATCAGCTGTACAAGTTACAGAAATACAAACTTTATAATACTTTTCCATCAAATTTCTACACAAAATAGTGAGACATTATGAAATCATATCCTGTTTCTCTCAAAAGCATTTCAGAGGGCTGATTCACAGCATCACTTGTTTAAGCTTTCTTGCTATTCATAAGGCGAATATAGAACATTTCGAATGAGAAGTCTTCTTAAATCAATCCTAGAGGAACCAAAATTATAGTATCATTCAGATAGTAAAAAACTTTTTGTATGTTAGTATGGAAATTGTGAAATAAAAAGTTTTTCATGCTGATTTTCAACAGTCGATCTGCAATCGTAAAATATAAGCTTTTGGTTGGAGGAATCACAGGTACTGATCTAATTTTCTTTTTGGAAAATTATTCACAAATCATATGATATGCTATGTATAAATCAACTATCTTGTTAGATCAAAAATGAGCAAAAAGTGACTATCTCAAATTCAGAACATATAAAAGAGAAAGGAGAAGAAGCTCATGTTTCAAATGTGGAGAGGCAACAACTGTTCATTTTTTTCACCTCTAGCAATTATATTTATTTATATAATGTATATGTTTATATTTTCCTATAAATATACAGAAACATATAGCTATATATACAGAGATACATACGTATAAGTTGATATGTATAAGTTTATAAGTAAATGTGATGTTGTTCCAAATAAAACTTCTAAGAACTGAATGGAAAAGAAAATCGTAAAGTTCAGAAAAGTCCCACTGAGATTTGTACTCAGATCCCTGTTTTCAGAGTCCAGAGTGCTAACCATGACACCATCAACCCTCCCGTACCAGGGTGAGCTTTCCATTTTGACAGAAGAGATTGCCTCAAGGGGCAGCTTATCTTTTATTGCAAAATAATATCTCACATAAAAAGAACTGTTCAACAGGGTTATAACGTTATTTGAGTCTTTTGGGCAACATCCTTCCCTAACATAGTTCAATATGCAAAAGTTTACCCGAATAGGAAAGTGATAAAATTCTGTTTGTCTTTGACTGTAGAATATTAAAAACTTTGAAATTTCCACATTGCTGAAGCAATTTGCGCTCCTTTCCCATGGGAGGTTCCATGGTGTAATGGTTAGCGCTTTTGAGTTTGAATCCAATGATCCGAGTTCAAATCTCGGTGGGACCATTTCATTACTCTGGACCAAATCATTTTCTGTCAAGTCTATTCATTAATATCACAAATCTAATGCCGGTAGGGTGAAAAATTAATTAATTGATTGTATTCTAAAAGTCTATTATATGTGAGCAAATTATAAAAATGTTACAATACATAGAAATTAAATGGCTCAAAATAATGAGACATTTTACAAACTCACTCTGTTTTCTCAAACTCATCACAGGGGGCTGATGCAAGACTACTTTTTCAAATCCTACTGTTATTGATAAGGGCGACAAGGAACTTTTTAATTGCAAAGCATTCATTAAAACAAAACTTGAGGAGTCAAATTGTGTATTATGTAGACAGAAGATATGCAGTTTTGAATAATATTCTTGAAATTCAGACATTCAAAGATTTACACACTGATTTGCAACAGTAAATCCTCAACCAAAAAGTAGAATCTTTTGAAAGACATGTCAAAGGTATTAATCTGAATTTCTCTTTCAAAGAAATTCACAATGAAATGCACTGTGTAATTCACGCATGTTGTCAGATAAGAAATCTGCAAAAATGAACTATCTCATTACTGGCAATATAGATGAGAGAGGAAAAGAACCTCATGTTTAAAATGTGGATGGGAAAGAACAGTTTCTAGTTTTCAGCTTCAATATTTATGTTTATGAATAATTGATATGTTTAGATTGTCTTATAGCTATCTAGACGGATATAGCTATGTATACATAGATACATACTTATGCGTTCATATGTATCAGTATAAAACATTGATATTATGTTTTTTCAAGTCCAAATTCTAAGAAATGGGTTGAATTATAAATCTCATAATTCTAGTAGGTCCCACCGAGATTTGAACTCAGATCGCTGGATTCAGAAGTCCAGAGTGCTAACCATTACACCATGGAACCCTCACATACAAAAGTGACTTTTCCATTGAGGCAAAAGAGAGCGCATCAGTGCGGGGCTTTTCTTATATTGATAAAAAGGTATCTCAGTAGAATGGTCATAGTATAAAGTGCTTTAATGTGATTTGATTCTTTTCAGCTGCATTCTCTATAACAGTGTTAAATATGCAAATGTTTATCAGGATATACAAGTTATATCATAATGTTCATCTTTGGCTGTAGCATATTAAAACAGTCTACATTTCCAAACTATTGCAGCAATGTCTCTGTCTCTGACATTGGTGGCTCCATAGAGCAATGGTTGGCACTTTAGACTTTGCATCCAATGATCCGAGTCCAAATCTTGGGGGACTTTTTAGTACTCTTGACCTTTTCCATTTCTGTCATCTTTCTTCATTGATAGCTCAAATCCAACACCAGTAGGTTGAAAGAGTCAATTATTGATTGCTTTCAAAATGTCCATCAGCTGTACAAGTTACAGAAATACAAACTTTATAATACTTTTCCATCAAATTTCTACACAAAATAGTGAGACATTATGAAATCATATCCTGTTTCTCTCAAAAGCATTTCAGAGGGCTGATTCACAGCATCACTTGTTTAAGCTTTCTTGCTATTCATAAGGCGAATATAGAACATTTCGAATGAGAAGTCTTCTTAAATCAATCCTAGAGGAACCAAAATTATAGTATCATTCAGATAGTAAAAAACTTTTTGTATGTTAGTATGGAAATTGTGAAATAAAAAGTTTTTCATGCTGATTTTCAACAGTCGATCTGCAATCGTAAAATATAAGCTTTTGGTTGGAGGAATCACAGGTACTGATCTAATTTTCTTTTTGGAAAATTATTCACAAATCATATGATATGCTATGTATAAATCAACTATCTTGTTAGATCAAAAATGAGCAAAAAGTGACTATCTCAAATTCAGAACATATAAAAGAGAAAGGAGAAGAAGCTCATGTTTCAAATGTGGAGAGGCAACAACTGTTCATTTTTTTCACCTCTAGCAATTATATTTATTTATATAATGTATATGTTTATATTTTCCTATAAATATACAGAAACATATAGCTATATATACAGAGATACATACGTATAAGTTGATATGTATAAGTTTATAAGTAAATGTGATGTTGTTCCAAATAAAACTTCTAAGAACTGAATGGAAAAGAAAATCGTAAAGTTCAGATAAGTCCCACTGAGATTTGTACTCAGATCCCTGTTTTCAGAGTCCAGAGTGCTAACCATGACACCATCAACCCTCCCGTACCAGGGTGAGCTTTCCATTTTGACAGAAGAGATTGCCTCAAGGGGCAGCTTATCTTTTATTGCAAAATAATATCTCACATAAAAAGAACTGTTCAACAGGGTTATAACGTTATTTGAGTCTTTTGGGCAACATCCTTCCCTAACATAGTTCAATATGCAAAAGTTTACCCGAATAGGAAAGTGATAAAATTCTGTTTGTCTTTGACTGTAGAATATTAAAAACTTTGAAATTTCCACATTGCTGAAGCAATTTGCGCTCCTTTCCCATGGGAGGTTCCATGGTGTAATGGTTAGCGCTTTTGAGTTTGAATCCAATGATCCGAGTTCAAATCTCGGTGGGACCATTTCATTACTCTGGACCAAATCATTTTCTGTCAAGTCTATTCATTAATATCACAAATCTAATGCCGGTAGGGTGAAAAATTAATTAATTGATTGTATTCTAAAAGTCTATTATATGTGAGCAAATTATAAAAATGTTACAATACATAGAAATTAAATGGCTCAAAATAATGAGACATTTTACAAACTCACTCTGTTTTCTCAAACTCATCACAGGGGGCTGATGCAAGACTACTTTTTCAAATCCTACTGTTATTGATAAGGGCGACAAGGAACTTTTTAATTGCAAAGCATTCATTAAAACAAAACTTGAGGAGTCAAATTGTGTATTATGTAGACAGAAGATATGCAGTTTTGAATAATATTCTTGAAATTCAGACATTCAAAGATTTACACACTGATTTGCAACAGTAAATCCTCAACCAAAAAGTAGAATCTTTTGAAAGACATGTCAAAGGTATTAATCTGAATTTCTCTTTCAAAGAAATTCACAATGAAATGCACTGTGTAATTCACGCATGTTGTCAGATAAGAAATCTGCAAAAATGAACTATCTCATTACTGGCAATATAGATGAGAGAGGAAAAGAACCTCATGTTTAAAATGTGGATGGGAAAGAACAGTTTCTAGTTTTCAGCTTCAATATTTATGTTTATGAATAATTGATATGTTTAGATTGTCTTATAGCTATCTAGACGGATATAGCTATGTATACATAGATACATACTTATGCGTTCATATGTATCAGTATAAAACATTGATATTATGTTTTTTCAAGTCCAAATTCTAAGAAATGGGTTGAATTATAAATCTCATAATTCTAGTAGGTCCCACCGAGATTTGAACTCGGATCGCTGGATTCAGAAGTCCAGAGTGCTAACCATTACACCATGGAACCCTCACATACAAAAGTGACTTTTCCATTGAGGCAAAAGAGAGCGCATCAGTGCGGGGCTTTTCTTATATTGATAAAAAGGTATCTCAGTAGAATGGTCATAGTATAAAGTGCTTTAATGTGATTTGATTCTTTTCAGCTGCATTCTCTATAACAGTGTTAAATATGCAAATGTTTATCAGGATATACAAGTTATATCATAATGTTCATCTTTGGCTGTAGCATATTAAAACAGTCTACATTTCCAAACTATTGCAGCAATGTCTCTGTCTCTGACATTGGTGGCTCCATAGAGCAATGGTTGGCACTTTAGACTTTGCATCCAATGATCCGAGTCCAAATCTTGGGGGGACTTTTTAGTACTCTTGACCTTTTCCATTTCTGTCATCTTTCTTCATTGATAGCTCAAATCCAACACCAGTAGGTTGAAAGAGTCAATTATTGATTGCTTTCAAAATGTCCATCAGCTGTACAAGTTACAGAAATACAAACTTTATAATACTTTTCCATCAAATTTCTACACAAAATAGTGAGACATTATGAAATCATATCCTGTTTCTCTCAAAAGCATTTCAGAGGGCTGATTCACAGCATCACTTGTTTAAGCTTTCTTGCTATTCATAAGGCGAATATAGAACATTTCGAATGAGAAGTCTTCTTAAATCAAACCTAGAGGAACCAAAATTATAGTATCATTCAGATAGTAAAAAACTTTTTGTATGTTAGTATGGAAATTGTGAAATAAAAAGTTTTTCATGCTGATTTTCAACAGTCGATCTGCAATCGTAAAATATAAGCTTTTGGTTGGAGGAATCACAGGTACTGATCTAATTTTCTTTTTGGAAAATTATTCACAAATCATATGATATGCTATGTATAAATCAACTATCTTGTTAGATCAAAAATGAGCAAAAAGTGACTATCTCAATTTCAGAACATATAAAAGAGAAAGGAGAAGAAGCTCATGTTTCAAATGTGGAGAGGCAACAACTGTTCATTTTTTTCACCTCTAGCAATTATATTTATTTATATAATGTATATGTTTATATTTTCCTATAAATATACAGAAACATATAGCTATATATACAGAGATACATACGTATAAGTTGATATGTATAAGTTTATAAGTAAATGTGATGTTGTTCCAAATAAAACTTCTAAGAACTGAATGGAAAAGAAAATCGTAAAGTTCAGATAAGTCCCACTGAGATTTGTACTCAGATCCCTGTTTTCAGAGTCCAGAGTGCTAACCATGACACCATCAACCCTCCCGTACCAGGGTGAGCTTTCCATTTTGACAGAAGAGATTGCCTCAAGGGGCAGCTTATCTTTTATTGCAAAATAATATCTCACATAAAAAGAACTGTTCAACAGGGTTATAACGTTATTTGAGTCTTTTGGGCAACATCCTTCCCTAACATAGTTCAATATGCAAAAGTTTACCCGAATAGGAAAGTGATAAAATTCTGTTTGTCTTTGACTGTAGAATATTAAAAACTTTGAAATTTCCACATTGCTGAAGCAATTTGCGCTCCTTTCCCATGGGAGGTTCCATGGTGTAATGGTTAGCGCTTTTGAGTTTGAATCCAATGATCCGAGTTCAAATCTCGGTGGGACCATTTCATTACTCTGGACCAAATCATTTTCTGTCAAGTCTATTCATTAATATCACAAATCTAATGCCGGTAGGGTGAAAAATTAATTAATTGATTGTATTCTAAAAGTCTATTATATGTGAGCAAATTATAAAAATGTTACAATACATAGAAATTAAATGGCTCAAAATAATGAGACATTTTACAAACTCACTCTGTTTTCTCAAACTCATCACAGGGGGCTGATGCAAGACTACTTTTTCAAATCCTACTGTTATTGATAAGGGCGACAAGGAACTTTTTAATTGCAAAGCATTCATTAAAACAAAACTTGAGGAGTCAAATTGTGTATTATGTAGACAGAAGATATGCAGTTTTGAATAATATTCTTGAAATTCAGACATTCAAAGATTTACACACTGATTTTCAACAGTAAATCCTCAACCAAAAAGTAGAATCTTTTGAAAGACATGTCAAAGGTATTAATCTGAATTTCTCTTTCAAAGAAATTCACAATGAAATGCACTGTGTAATTCACGCATGTTGTCAGATAAGAAATCTGCAAAAATGAACTATCTCATTACTGGCAATATAGATGAGAGAGGAAAAGAACCTCATGTTTAAAATGTGGATGGGAAAGAACAGTTTCTAGTTTTCAGCTTCAATATTTATGTTTATGAATAATTGATATGTTTAGATTGTCTTATAGCTATCTAGACGGATATAGCTATGTATACATAGATACATACTTATGCGTTCATATGTATCAGTATAAAACATTGATATTATGTTTTTTCAAGTCCAAATTCTAAGAAATGGGTTGAATTATAAATCTCATAATTCTAGTAGGTCCCACCGAGATTTGAACTCGGATCGCTGGATTCAGAAGTCCAGAGTGCTAACCATTACACCATGGAACCCTCACATACAAAAGTGACTTTTCCATTGAGGCAAAAGAGAGCGCATCAGTGCGGGGCTTTTCTTATATTGATAAAAAGGTATCTCAGTAGAATGGTCATAGTATAAAGTGCTTTAATGTGATTTGATTCTTTTCAGCTGCATTCTCTATAACAGTGTTAAATATGCAAATGTTTATCAGGATATACAAGTTATATCATAATGTTCATCTTTGGCTGTAGCATATTAAAACAGTCTACATTTCCAAACTATTGCAGCAATGTCTCTGTCTCTGACATTGGTGGCTCCATAGAGCAATGGTTGGCACTTTAGACTTTGCATCCAATGATCCGAGTCCAAATCTTGGGGGGACTTTTTTAGTACTCTTGACCTTTTCCATTTCTGTCATCTTTCTTCATTGATAGCTCAAATCCAACACCAGTAGGTTGAAAGAGTCAATTATTGATTGCTTTCAAAATGTCCATCAGCTGTACAAGTTACAGAAATACAAACTTTATAATACTTTTCCATCAAATTTCTACACAAAATAGTGAGACATTATGAAATCATATCCTGTTTCTCTCAAAAGCATTTCAGAGGGCTGATTCACAGCATCACTTGTTTAAGCTTTCTTGCTATTCATAAGGCGAATATAGAACATTTCGAATGAGAAGTCTTCTTAAATCAAACCTAGAGGAACCAAAATTATAGTATCATTCAGATAGTAAAAAACTTTTTTGTATGTTAGTATGGAAATTGTGAAATAAAAAGTTTTTCATGCTGATTTTCAACAGTCGATCTGCAATCGTAAAATATAAGCTTTTGGTTGGAGGAATCACAGGTACTGATCTAATTTTCTTTTTGGAAAATTATTCACAAATCATATGATATGCTATGTATAAATCAACTATCTTGTTAGATCAAAAATGAGCAAAAAGTGACTATCTCAATTTCAGAACATATAAAAGAGAAAGGAGAAGAAGCTCATGTTTCAAATGTGGAGAGGCAACAACTGTTCATTTTTTTCACCTCTAGCAATTATATTTATTTATATAATGTATATGTTTATATTTTCCTATAAATATACAGAAACATATAGCTATATATACAGAGATACATACGTATAAGTTGATATGTATAAGTTTATAAGTAAATGTGATGTTGTTCCAAATAAAACTTCTAAGAACTGAATGGAAAAGAAAATCGTAAAGTTCAGATAAGTCCCACTGAGATTTGTACTCAGATCCCTGTTTTCAGAGTCCAGAGTGCTAACCATGACACCATCAACCCTCCCGTACCAGGGTGAGCTTTCCATTTTGACAGAAGAGATTGCCTCAAGGGGCAGCTTATCTTTTATTGCAAAATAATATCTCACATAAAAAGAACTGTTCAACAGGGTTATAACGTTATTTGAGTCTTTTGGGCAACATCCTTCCCTAACATAGTTCAATATGCAAAAGTTTACCCGAATAGGAAAGTGATAAAATTCTGTTTGTCTTTGACTGTAGAATATTAAAAACTTTGAAATTTCCACATTGCTGAAGCAATTTGCGCTCCTTTCCCATGGGAGGTTCCATGGTGTAATGGTTAGCGCTTTTGAGTTTGAATCCAATGATCCGAGTTCAAATCTCGGTGGGACCATTTCATTACTCTGGACCAAATCATTTTCTGTCAAGTCTATTCATTAATATCACAAATCTAATGCCGGTAGGGTGAAAAATTAATTAATTGATTGTATTCTAAAAGTCTATTATATGTGAGCAAATTATAAAAATGTTACAATACATAGAAATTAAATGGCTCAAAATAATGAGACATTTTACAAACTCACTCTGTTTTCTCAAACTCATCACAGGGGGCTGATGCAAGACTACTTTTTCAAATCCTACTGTTATTGATAAGGGCGACAAGGAACTTTTTAATTGCAAAGCATTCATTAAAACAAAACTTGAGGAGTCAAATTGTGTATTATGTAGACAGAAGATATGCAGTTTTGAATAATATTCTTGAAATTCAGACATTCAAAGATTTACACACTGATTTTCAACAGTAAATCCTCAACCAAAAAGTAGAATCTTTTGAAAGACATGTCAAAGGTATTAATCTGAATTTCTCTTTCAAAGAAATTCACAATGAAATGCACTGTGTAATTCACGCATGTTGTCAGATAAGAAATCTGCAAAAATGAACTATCTCATTACTGGCAATATAGATGAGAGAGGAAAAGAACCTCATGTTTAAAATGTGGATGGGAAAGAACAGTTTCTAGTTTTCAGCTTCAATATTTATGTTTATGAATAATTGATATGTTTAGATTGTCTTATAGCTATCTAGACGGATATAGCTATGTATACATAGATACATACTTATGCGTTCATATGTATCAGTATAAAACATTGATATTATGTTTTTTCAAGTCCAAATTCTAAGAAATGGGTTGAATTATAAATCTCATAATTCTAGTAGGTCCCACCGAGATTTGAACTCGGATCGCTGGATTCAGAAGTCCAGAGTGCTAACCATTACACCATGGAACCCTCACATACAAAAGTGACTTTTCCATTGAGGCAAAAGAGAGCGCATCAGTGCGGGGCTTTTCTTATATTGATAAAAAGGTATCTCAGTAGAATGGTCATAGTATAAAGTGCTTTAATGTGATTTGATTCTTTTCAGCTGCATTCTCTATAACAGTGTTAAATATGCAAATGTTTATCAGGATATACAAGTTATATCATAATGTTCATCTTTGGCTGTAGCATATTAAAACAGTCTACATTTCCAAACTATTGCAGCAATGTCTCTGTCTCTGACATTGGTGGCTCCATAGAGCAATGGTTGGCACTTTAGACTTTGCATCCAATGATCCGAGTCCAAATCTTGGGGGGACTTTTTTAGTACTCTTGACCTTTTCCATTTCTGTCATCTTTCTTCATTGATAGCTCAAATCCAACACCAGTAGGTTGAAAGAGTCAATTATTGATTGCTTTCAAAATGTCCATCAGCTGGAACAAGTTACAGAAATACAAACTTTATAATACTTTTCCATCAAATTTCTACACAAAATAGTGAGACATTATGAAATCATATCCTGTTTCTCTCAAAAGCATTTCAGAGGGCTGATTCACAGCATCACTTGTTTAAGCTTTCTTGCTATTCATAAGGCGAATATAGAACATTTCGAATGAGAAGTCTTCTTAAATCAAACCTAGAGGAACCAAAATTATAGTATCATTCAGATAGTAAAAAAGTTTTTTGTATGTTAGTATGGAAATTGTGAAATAAAAAGTTTTTCATGCTGATTTTCAACAGTCGATCTGCAATCGTAAAATATAAGCTTTTGGTTGGAGGAATCACAGGTACTGATCTAATTTTCTTTTTTGAAAATTATTCACAAATCATATGATATGCTATGTATAAATCAACTATCTTGTTAGATCAAAAATGAGCAAAAAGTGACTATCTCAATTTCAGAACATATAAAAGAGAAAGGAGAAGAAGCTCATGTTTCAAATGTGGAGAGGCAACAACTGTTCATGTTTTTCACCTCTAGCAATTATATTTATTTATATAATGTATATGTTTATATTTTCCTATAAATATACAGAAACATATAGCTATATATACAGAGATACATACGTATAAGTTGATATGTATAAGTTTATAAGTAAATGTGATGTTGTTCCAAATAAAACTTCTAAGAACTGAATGGAAAAGAAAATCGTAAAGTTCAGATAAGTCCCACTGAGATTTGTACTCAGATCCCTGTTTTCAGAGTCCAGAGTGCTAACCATGACACCATCAACCCTCCCGTACCAGGGTGAGCTTTCCATTTTGACAGAAGAGATTGCCTCAAGGGGCAGCTTATCTTTTATTGCAAAATAATATCTCACATAAAAAGAACTGTTCAACAGGGTTATAACGTTATTTGAGTCTTTTGGGCAACATCCTTCCCTAACATAGTTCAATATGCAAAAGTTTACCCGAATAGGAAAGTGATAAAATTCTGTTTGTCTTTGACTGTAGAATATTAAAAACTTTGAAATTTCCACATTGCTGTAGCAATTTGCACTCCTTTCCCATGGGAGGTTCCATGGTGTAATGGTTAGTACTTTGGACTTTGAATCCAATGATCCGAGTTCAAATCTCGGTGGGACCATTTCATTACTCTGGACCAAATCGTTTTCTGTCTATTCATTAATATCACAAATCTAATGCCGGTAGGGTGAAAAATCTATTAATTGATTGTATTCTAAAAGTCTATTATATGTGAGCAAATTATAAACATTTTACAATATGTAGAAATTAAATGGCTCAAAATAATGAGACATTTTACAAACTCACTCTGTTTTCTCAAACTTATCACAGGGGGCTGATGCAAGACTACTTTTTCAAATCCTACTGTTATTGATAAGGGCGACAAGGAACTTTTTATTTGCAAAGCATTCATTAAAACAAAACTTGAGGAGTCAAATTGTGTATTATGTGGACAGAAGATATGCAGTTTTGAATAATATTGAAATTCAGACATTCAAAGATTTACACACTGATTTTCAACAGTAAATCCTCAACCAAAAAGTAGAATCTTTTGAAAGACATGTCAAAGGTATTAATCTGAATTTCTCTTTCAAAGAAATTCACAATGAAATGCACTGTGTAATTCATGCATGTTGTCAGATAAGAAATCAGCAAAAATGAACTATCTCATTACTGGCAATATAGAAGAGAGAGGAAAAGAACCTCATGTTTAAAATGTGGATGGGAAAGAACAGTTTCTAGTTTTCAGCTTCAATATTTATGTTTATGAATAATTGATATGTTTATATTGTCTTATAGCTATCTAGACGGATATAGCTATGTATACATAGATACATACGCGTTCATATGTATCAGTTTAAAACATTGATATTATGATTTTTCAAGTCCAAATTCTAAGAAATGATTTGAATTATAAATCTCATAATTCTAGTAGGTCCCACCGAGATTTGAACTCGGATCGCTGGATTCAGAGTATAGAGTGCTAACCATTACACCATGGAACCCTCCCATACAAGAGTGACTTTTCCATTGAGGCAAAAGAGAGCGCATCAGTGCGGGGCTTTTCTTATATTGATAAAAAGGTATCTCAGTAGAATGGTCATAGTATAAAGAGCTTTAATGTGATTTGATTCTTTTCAGCTGCATTCTCCATAACAGTGTTAAATATGCAAATGTTTATCACGATATAAAAGTTATATCATAATGTTCATCTTTGGCTGTAGCATATTAAAACAGTCTACATTTCCAAACTATTGCAGCAATATCTCTGTCTCTCACATTGGTGGCTCCATAGAGCAATGGTTGGCACTTTAGACTTTGCATCCAATGATCCGAGTCCAGATCTTGGGGGGACTTTTTAGTACTCTTGACCTTTTCCATTTCTGTCATCTTTCTTCATTGATAGCTCAAATCTAACACCAGTAGGTTGAAAGAGTCAATTATTGATTGCTTTCAAAATGTCCATCAGCTGGAACAAGTTACAGAAATACAAACTTTATAATACTTTTACATCAAATTTCTACACAAAATAGTGAGACATTATGAAATCATATCCTGTTTCTCTCAAAAGCATTTCAGAGGGCTGATTCACAGCATCACTTGTTTAAGCTTTCTTGCTATTCATAAGGCGAATATAGAACATTTCGAATGAGAAGTCTTCTTAAATCAAACCTAGAGGAACCAAAATTATGGTATCATTCAGATAGTAAAAATGTTTTTTGTATGTTGGTATGGAAATTGTGAAATAAAAAGTTTTTCATGCTGATTTTCAACAGTCGATCTGCAATCGTAAAATATAAGCTTTTGGTTGGAGGAATCACAGGTACTGATCTAATTTTCTTTTTTGAAGATTATTCACAAATCATATGATATGCTATGTATAAATCAACTATCTTGTTAGATCAAAAATGAGCAAAAAGTGACTATCTCAATTTCAGAACATATAAAAGAGAAAGGAGAAGAAGCTCATGTTTCAAATGTGGAGAGGCAACAACTGTTCATGATTTTCACCTCTAGCAATTATATTTATTTATATAATGTATATGTTTATATTTTCCTATAAATATACAGAAACATATAGCTATATATACAGAGATACATACGTATAAGTTGATATGTATAAGTTTATAAGTAAATGTGATGTTGTTCCAAATAAAACTTCTAAGAACTGAATGGAAAAGAAAATCGTAAAGTTCAGATAAGTCCCACTGAGATTTGTACTCAGATCCCTGTTTTCAGAGTCCAGAGTGCTAACCATGACACCATCAACCCTCCCGTACCAGGGTGAGCTTTCCATTTTGACAGAAGAGATTGCCTCAGTGGGCAGCTTATCTTTTATTGCAAAATAATATCTCACATAAAAAGTACTGTTCAACAGAGTTATAACGTTTTTTGAGTCTTTTGGGCAACATCCTTCCCTAACATAGTTCAATATGCAAAAGTTTACCCGAATAGGAAAGTAATAAAATTCTGTTTGTCTTTGACTGTAGAATATTAAAAACTTTGAAATTTCCACATTGCTGTAGCAATTTGCACTTCTTTCCCATGGGAGGTTCCATGGTGTAATGGTTAGCACTTTGGACTTTGAATCCAATGATCCGAGTTCAAATCTCGGTGGGACCATTTTATTACTCTGGACCAAATCTTTTTCTGTCAAGTCTATTCGTTAATATCACAAATCTAATGCCGGTAGGGTGAAAAATTAATTAATTGATTGTATTCTAAAAGTCTATTAGATGTGAGCAAATTATAAAAATTTTACAATACACAGAAATTAAATGGCTCAAAATAATGAGACATTTTACAAACTCACTCTGTTTTCTCAAACTCATCACAGGGGGCTGATGCAAGACTACTTTTTCAAATCCTACTGTTATTGATAAGGGCGACAAGGAACTTTTTAATTGCAAAGCATTCATTAAAACAAAACTTGAGGAGTCAAATTGTGTATTATGTGGACAGAAGATATGCAGTTTTGAATAATAATCTTGAAATTCAGACATTCAAAGATTTACACACTGATTTTCAACAGTAAATCCTCAACCAAAAAGTAGAATCTTTTGAAAGACATGTCAAAGGTATTAATCTGAATTTCTCTTTCAAAGAAATTCACAATGAAATGCACTGTGTAATTCATGCATGTTGTCAGATAAGAAATCAGCAAAAATGAACTATCTCATTACTGGCAATATAGAAGAGAGAGGAAAAGAACCTCATGTTTAAAATGTGGATGGGAAAGAACAGTTTCTAGTTTTCAGCTTCAATATTTATGTTTATGAATAATTGATATGTTTATATTGTCTTATAGCTATCTAGACGGATATAGCTATGTATACATAGATACATACTTATGCGTTCATATGTATCAGTATAAAACATTGATATTATGTTTTTTCAAGTCCAAATTCTAAGAAATGGGTTGAATTATAAATCTCATAATTCTAGTAGGTCCCACCGAGATTTGAACTCGGATCGCTGGATTCAGAGTCCAGAGTGCTAACCATTACACCATGGAACCCTCACATATAAGAGTGACTTTTCCATTGAGGCAAAAGAGAGCGCATCAGTGCGGGGCTTTTCTTATATTGATAAAAAGGTATCTCAGTAGAATGGTCATAGTATAAAGAGCTTTAATGTGATTTGATTCTTTTCAGCTACATTCTCCATAACAGTGTTAAATATGCAAATGTTTATCAGGATATAAAAGTTATATCATAATGTTCATCTTTGGCTGTAGCATATTAAAACAGTCTACATTTCCAAACTATTGCAGCAATATCTCTGTCTCTCACATTGGTGGCTCCATAGAGCAATGGTTGGCACTTTAGACTTTGCATCCAATGATCCGAGTCCAGATCTTGGGGGGACTTTTTAGTACTCTTGACCTTTTCCATTTCTGTCATCTTTCTTCATTGATAGCTCAAATCTAACACCAGTAGGTTGAAAGAGTCAATTATTGATTGCTTTCAAAATGTCCATCAGCTGGAACAAGTTACAGAAATACAAACTTTATAATACTTTTACATCAAATTTCTACACAAAATAGTGAGACATTATGAAATCATATCCTGTTTCTCTCAAAAGCATTTCAGAGGGCTGATTCACAGCATCACTTTTTTAAGCTTTCTTGCTATTCATAAGGCGAATATAGAACATTTCGAATGAGAAGTCTTCTTAAATCAAACCTAGAGGAACCAAAATTATGGTATCATTCAGATAGTAAAAATGTTTTTTGTATGTTGGTATGGAAATTGTGAAATAAAAAGTTTTTCATGCTGATTTTCAACAGTCGATCTGCAATCGTAAAATATAAGCTTTTGGTTGGAGGAATCACAGGTACTGATCTAATTTTCTTTTTTGAAGATTATTCACAAATCATATGATATGCTATGTATAAATCAACTATCTTGTTAGATCAAAAATGAGCAAAAAGTGACTATCTCAATTTCAGAACATATAAAAGAGAAAGGAGAAGAAGCTCATGTTTCAAATGTGGAGAGGCAACAACTGTTCATGATTTTCACCTCTAGCAATTATATTTATTTATATAATGTATATGTTTATATTTTCCTATAAATATACAGAAACATATAGCTATATATACAGAGATACATACGTATAAGTTGATATGTATAAGTTTATAAGTAAATGTGATGTTGTTCCAAATAAAACTTCTAAGAACTGAATGGAAAAGAAAATCGTAAAGTTCAGATAAGTCCCACTGAGATTTGTACTCAGATCCCTGTTTTCAGAGTCCAGAGTGCTAACCATGACACCATCAACCCTCCCGTACCAGGGTGAGCTTTCCATTTTGACAGAAGAGATTGCCTCAGTGGGCAGCTTATCTTTTATTGCAAAATAATATCTCACATAAAAAGTACTGTTCAACAGAGTTATAACGTTATTTGAGTCTTTTGGGCAACATCCTTCCCTAACATAGTTCAATATGCAAAAGTTTACCCGAATAGGAAAGTAATAAAATTCTGTTTGTCTTTGACTGTAGAATATTAAAAACTTTGAAATGTCCACATTGCTGTAGCAATTTGCACTTCTTTCCCATGGGAGGTTCCATGGTGTAATGGTTAGCACTTTGGACTTTGAATCCAATGATCCGAGTTCAAATCTCGGTGGGAACATTTTATTACTCTGGACCAAATCTTTTTCTGTCAAGTCTATTCGTTAATATCACAAATCTAATGCCGGTAGGGTGAAAAATGTATTAATTGATTGTATTCTAAAAGTCTATTAGATGTGAGCAAATTATAAAAATTTTACAATACATAGAAATTAAATGGCACAAAATAATGAGACATTTTACAAACTCACTCTGTTTTCTCAAACTCATCACAGGGGGCTGATGCAAGACTACTTTTTCAAATCCTACTGTTATTGATAAGGGCGACAAGGAACTTTTTAATTGCAAAGCATTCATTAAAACAAAACTTGAGGAGTCAAATTGTGTATTATGTGGACAGAAGATATGCAGTTTTGAATAATAATCTTGAAATTCAGACATTCAAAGATTTACACACTGATTTTCAACAGTAAATCCTCAACCAAAAAGTAGAATCTTTTGAAAGACATGTCAAAGGTATTAATCTGAATTTCTCTTTCAAAGAAATTCACAATGAAATGCACTGTGTAATTCATGCATGTTGTCAGATAAGAAATCAGCAAAAATGAACTATCTCATTACTGGCAATATAGAAGAGAGAGGAAAAGAACCTCATGTTTAAAATGTGGATGGGAAAGAACAGTTTCTAGTTTTCAGCTTCAATATTTATGTTTATGAATAATTGATATGTTTATATTGTCTTATAGCTATCTAGACGGATATAGCTATGTATACATAGATACATACTTATGCGTTCATATGTATCAGTATAAAACATTGATATTATGTTTTTTCAAGTCCAAATTCTAAGAAATGGGTTGAATTATAAATCTCATAATTCTAGTAGGTCCCACCGAGATTTGAACTCGGATCGCTGGATTCAGAGTCCAGAGTGCTAACCATTACACCATGGAACCCTCACATATAAGAGTGACTTTTCCATTGAGGCAAAAGAGAGCGCATCAGTGCGGGGCTTTTCTTATATTGATAAAAAGGTATCTCAGTAGAATGGTCATAGTATAAAGAGCTTTAATGTGATTTGATTCTTTTCAGCTACATTCTCCATAACAGTGTTAAATATGCAAATGTTTATCAGGATATAAAAGTTATATCATAATGTTCATCTTTGGCTGTAGCATATTAAAACAGTCTACATTTCCAAACTATTGCAGCAATATCTCTGTCTCTCACATTGGTGGCTCCATAGAGCAATGGTTGGCACTTTAGACTTTGCATCCAATGATCCGAGTCCAGATCTTGGGGGGACTTTTTAGTACTCTTGACCTTTTCCATTTCTGTCATCTTTCTTCATTGATAGCTCAAATCTAACACCAGTAGGTTGAAAGAGTCAATTATTGATTGCTTTCAAAATGTCCATCAGCTGGAACAAGTTACAGAAATACAAACTTTATAATACTTTTACATCAAATTTCTACACAAAATAGTGAGACATTATGAAATCATATCCTGTTTCTCTCAAAAGCATTTCAGAGGGCTGATTCACAGCATCACTTTTTTAAGCTTTCTTGCTATTCATAAGGCGAATATAGAACATTTCGAATGAGAAGTCTTCTTAAATCAAACCTAGAGGAACCAAAATTATGGTATCATTCAGATAGTAAAAATGTTTTTTGTATGTTGGTATGGAAATTGTGAAATAAAAAGTTTTTCATGCTGATTTTCAACAGTCGATCTGCAATCGTAAAATATAAGCTTTTGGTTGGAGGAATCACAGGTACTGATCTAATTTTCTTTTTTGAAGATTATTCACAAATCATATGATATGCTATGTATAAATCAACTATCTTGTTAGATCAAAAATGAGCAAAAAGTGACTATCTCAATTTCAGAACATATAAAAGAGAAAGGAGAAGAAGCTCATGTTTCAAATGTGGAGAGGCAACAACTGTTCATGATTTTCACCTCTAGCAATTATATTTATTTATATAATGTATATGTTTATATTTTCCTATAAATATACAGAAACATATAGCTATATATACAGAGATACATACGTATAAGTTGATATGTATAAGTTTATAAGTAAATGTGATGTTGTTCCAAATAAAACTTCTAAGAACTGAATGGAAAAGAAAATCGTAAAGTTCAGATAAGTCCCACTGAGATTTGTACTCAGATCCCTGTTTTCAGAGTTCAGAGTGCTAACCATGACACCATCAACCCTCCCGTACCAGGGTGAGCTTTCCATTTTGACAGAAGAGATTGCCTCAGTGGGCAGCTTATCTTTTATTGCAAAATAATATCTCACATAAAAAGTACTGTTCAACAGAGTTATAACGTTTTTTGAGTCTTTTGGGCAACATCCTTCCCTAACATAGTTCAATATGCAAAAGTTTACCCGAATAGGAAAGTAATAAAATTCTGTTTGTCTTTGACTGTAGAATATTAAAAACTTTGAAATTTCCACATTGCTGTAGCAATTTGCACTTCTTTCTCATGGGAGGTTCCATGGTGTAATGGTTAGCACTTTGGACTTTGAATCCAATGATCCGAGTTCAAATCTCAGTGGGTCCATTTTATTACTCTGGACCAAATCTTTATCTGTCAAGTCTATTCGTTAATATCACAAATCTAATGCCGGTAGGGTGAAAAATTAATTAATTGATTGTATTCTAAAAGTCTATTAGATGTGAGCAAATTATAAAAATTTTACAATACACAGAAATTAAATGGCTCAAAATAATGAGACATTTTACAAACTCACTCTGTTTTCTCAAACTCATCACAGGGGGCTGATGCAAGACTACTTTTTCAAATCCTACTGTTATTGATAAGGGCGACAAGGAACTTTTTAATTGCAAAGCATTCATTAAAACAAAACTTGAGGAGTCAAATTGTGTATTATGTGGACAGAAGATATGCAGTTTTGAATAATAATCTTGAAATTCAGACATTCAAAGATTTACACACTGATTTTCAACAGTAAATCCTCAACCAAAAAGTAGAATCTTTTGAAAGACATGTCAAAGGTATTAATCTGAATTTCTCTTTCAAAGAAATTCACAATGAAATGCACTGTGTAATTCATGCATGTTGTCAGATAAGAAATCAGCAAAAATGAACTATCTCATTACTGGCAATATAGATGAGAGAGGAAAAGAACCTCATGTTTAAAATGTGGATGGGAAAGAACAGTTTCTAGTTTTCAGCTTCAATATTTATGTTTATGAATAATTGATATGTTTATATTGTCTTATAGCTATCTAGACGGATATAGCTATGTATACATAGATACATACTTATGCGTTCATATGTATCAGTATAAAACATTGATATTATGTTTTTTCAAGTCCAAATTCTAAGAAATGGGTTGAATTATAAATCTCATAATTCTAGTAGGTCCCACCGAGATTTGAACTCGAATCGCTGAATTCAGAGTCCTAACCATTACACCATGGAACCCTCACATATAAGAGTGACCTTTCAATTGAGGCAAAAGAGAGCGCATCAGTGCGGCGCTTTTCTTATATTGATAAAAAGGTATCTCAGTAGAATGGTCATAGTATAAAGAGCTTTAATGTGATTTGATTCTTTTCAGCTACATTCTCCATTAACAGTGTTAAATATGCAAATGTTTATCAGGATATAAAAGTTATATCATAATGTTCATCTTTGGCTGTAGCATATTAAAACAGTCTACATTTCCAAACTATTGCAGCAATATCTCTGTCTCTCACATTGGTGGCTCCATAGAGCAATGGTTGGCACTTTAGACTTTGCATCCAATGATCCGAGTCCAGATCTTGGGGGGACTTTTTAGTACTCTTGACCTTTTCCATTTCTGTCATCTTTCTTCATTGATAGCTCAAATCTAACACCAGTAGGTTGAAAGAGTCAATTATTGATTGCTTTCAAAATGTCCATCAGCTGGAACAAGTTACAGAAATACAAACTTTATAATACTTTTACATCAAATTTCTACACAAAATAGTGAGACATTATGAAATCATATCCTGTTTCTCTCAAAAGCATTTCAGAGGGCTGATTCACAGCATCACTTGTTTAAGCTTTCTTGCTATTCATAAGGCGAATATAGAACATTTCGAATGAGAAGTCTTCTTAAATCAAACCTAGAGGAACCAAAATTATGGTATCATTCAGATAGTAAAAATGTTTTTTGTATGTTGGTATGGAAATTGTGAAATAAAAAGTTTTTCATGCTGATTTTCAACAGTCGATCTGCAATCGTAAAATATAAGCTTTTGGTTGGAGGAATCACAGGTACTGATCTAATTTTCTTTTTTGAAGATTATTCACAAATCATATGATATGCTATGTATAAATCAACTATCTTGTTAGATCAAAAATGAGCAAAAAGTGACTATCTCAATTTCAGAACATATAAAAGAGAAAGGAGAAGAAGCTCATGTTTCAAATGTGGAGAGGCAACAACTGTTCATGATTTTCACCTCTAGCAATTATATTTATTTATATAATGTATATGTTTATATTTTCCTATAAATATACAGAAACATATAGCTATATATACAGAGATACATACGTATAAGTTGATATGTATAAGTTTATAAGTAAATGTGATGTTGTTCCAAATAAAACTTCTAAGAACTGAATGGAAAAGAAAATCGTAAAGTTCAGATAAGTCCCACTGAGATTTGTACTCAGATCCCTGTTTTCAGAGTCCAGAGTACTAACCATGACACCATCAACCCTCCCGTACCAGGGTGAGCTTTCTATTTTGACAGAAGAGATTGCCTCAGTGGGCAGCTTATCTTTTATTGCAAAATAATATCTCACATAAAAAGTACTGTTCAACAGAGTTATAACGTTATTTGAGTCTTTTGGGCATCATCCTTCCCTAACATAGTTCAATATGCAAAAGTTTACCTGAATAGGAAAGTGATAAAATTCTGTTTGTCTTTGACTGTAGAATATTAAAAACTTTGAAATTTCCACATTGCTGTAGCAATTTGCGCTCCTTTCCCATGGGAGGTTCCATGGTGTAATGGTTAGTACTTTGGACTTTGAATCCAATGATCCGAGTTCAAATCTCGGTGGGACCATTTCATTACTCTGGACCAAATCGTTTTCTGTCTATTCATTAATATCACAAATCTAATGCCGGTAGGGTGAAAAATCTATTAATTGATTGTATTCTAAAAGTCTATTATATGTGAGCAAATTATAAACATTTTACAATATGTAGAAATTAAATGGCTCAAAATAATGAGACATTTTACAAACTCAATCTGTTTTCTCAAACTCATCACAGGGGGCTGATGCAAGACTACTTTTTCAAATCCTACTGTTATTGATAAGGGCGACAAGGAACTTTTTATTTGCAAAGCATTCATTAAAACAAAACTTGAGGAGTCAAATTGTGTATTATGTGGACAGAAGATATGCAGTTTTGAATAATAATCTTGAAATTCAGACATTCAAAGATTTACACACTGATTTTCAACAGTAAATCCCCAACCAAAAAGTAGAATCTTTTGAAAGACATGTCAAAGGTATTAATCTGAATTTCTCTTTCAAAGAAATTCACAATGAAATGCACTGTGTAATTCACGCATGTTGTCAGATAAGAAATCTGCAAAAATGAACTATCTCATTACTGGCAATATAGATGAGAGAGGAAAAGAACCTCATGTTTAAAATGTGGATGGGAAAGATCAGTTTCTAGTTTTCAGCTTCAATATTTATGTTTATGACTAATTGATATGTTTATATTGTCTTATAGCTATCTAGACGGATATAGCTATGTATACATAGATACATACTTATGCGTTCATATGTATCAGTATAAAACATTGATATTATGTTTTTTCAAGTCCAAATTCTAAGAAATGGGTTCAATTATAAATCTCATAATTCTAGTAGGTCCCACCGAGATTTAAACTCGGATCGCTGGATTCAGAGTCCAGAGTGCTAACCATTACACCATGGAACACTCCCATACAAGAGTGACTTTTCCATTGAGGCAAAAGAGAGCGCATCAGTGCGGGGCTTTTCTTATATTGATAAAAAGGTATCTCAGTAGAATGGTCATAGTATAAAGAGCTTTAATGTGATTTGATTCTTTTCAGCTGCATTCTCCATAACAGTGTTAAATATGCAAATGTTTATCAGGATATAAAAGTTATATCATAATGTTCATCTTTGGCTGTAGCATATTAAAACAGTCTACATTTCCAAACTATTGCAGCAATGTCTCTGTTTTTCACATTGGTGGCTCCATAGAGCAATGGTTGGCACTTTAGACTTTGCATCCAATGATCCGAGTCCAAATCTTGGGGGACTTTTTAGTACTCTTGACCTTTTCCATTTCTGTCATCTTTCTTCATTGATAGCTCAAATCCAACACCAGAAGGTTGAAAGAGTCAATTATTGATTGCTTTCAAAATGTCCATCAGCTGGAACAAGTTACAGAAATACAAACTTTATAATACTTTTCCATCAAATTTCTACACAAAATAGTGAGACATTATGAAATCATATCCTGTTTCTCTCAAAAGCATTTCAGAGGGCTGATTCACAGCATCACTTTTTTAAGCTTTCTTGCTAATCATAAGGCGATAATAGAACATTTCGAATGAGAAGTCTTCTTAAATCAAACCTAGAGGAACCAAAATTATGGTATCATTCAGATAGTAAAAATGTTTTTTGTATGTTAGTATGGAAATTGTGAAATAAAAAGTTTTTCATGCTGATTTTCAACAGTCGATCTGCAATCGTAAAATATAAGCTTTTTGTTGGAGGAATCACAGGTACTGATCAAATTTTCTTTTTTGAAGATTATTCACAAATCATATGATATGCTATGTATAAATCAACTATATTGTTAGATCAAAAATGAGCAAAAAGTGACTATCTCAATTTCAGAACATATAAAAGAGAAAGGAGAAGAAGCTCATGTTTCAAATGTGGAGAGGCAACAACTGTTCATGATTTTCACCTCTAGCAATTATATTTATTTATATAATGTATATGTTTATATTTTCCTATAAATATACAGAAACATATAGCTATATATACAGAGATACATACGTATAAGTTGATATGTATAAGTTTATAAGTAAATGTGATGTTGTTCCAAATAAAACTTCTAAGAACTGAATGGAAAAGAAAATCGTAAAGTTCAGATAAGTCCCACTGAGATTTGTACTCAGATCCCTGTTTTCAGAGTCCAGAGTGCTAACCATGCCACCATCAACCCTCCCATACCAGGGTGAGCTTTCCATTTTGACAGAAGAGATTGCCTCAGGGGGCAGCTTATCTTTTATTGCAAAATAATATCTCACATAAAAAGTACTGTTCAACAGAGTTATAACGTTATTTGAGTCTTTTGGGCAACATCCTTCCCTAACATAGTTCAATATGCAAAAGTTTACCCGAATAGGAAAGTGATAAAATTCTGTTTGTCTTTGACTGTAGAATATTAAAAACTTTGAAATTTCCACATTGCTGTAGCAATTTGCGCTCCTTTTCCATGGGAGGGTCCATGGTGTAATGGTTAGCACTTTGGATTTTGAATCCAATGGTCTGAGATCAAATCTCAGTGGGACCGTTTCATTGCTCTGGACCAAATCATTTTCTGTCAAGTCTATTCATTAATATCACAAATCTAATGCCGGTAGGGTGAAACATTAATTAATTGATTGTATTCTAAAAGTCTATTAATTGTGAGCAAATTATAAATTTTTACAATACATAGAAATTAATTGGCTCAAAATAATGAGACATTTTACAAACTCACTCTGTTTTCTCAAACTCATCACAGGGGGCTGATGCAAGACTACTTTTTCAAATCCTACTGTTATTGATAAGGGCGACAAGGAACTTTTTAATTGCAAAGCATTCATTAAAACAAAACTTGAGGAGTCAAATTGTGTATTATGTGGACAGAAGATATGCAATTTTGAAGAATAATCTTGAAATTCAGACATTCAAAGATTTACACACTGATTTTCAACAGTAAATCCTCAACCAAAAAGTAGAATCTTTTGAAAGACATGTCAAAGGTATTAATCTGATTTTCTCTTTCAAAGAAATTCACAATGAAATGCACTGTGTAATTCACGCATGTTGTCAGATAAGAAATCAGCAAAAATGAACTATCTCATTACTGGCAATATAGATGAGAGAGGAAAAGAACCTCATGTTTAAAATGTGGATGGGAAAGAACAGTTTCTAGTTTTCAGCTTCAATATTTATGTTTATGAATAATTGATATGTTTATATTGTCTTATATCTATCTAGACGGATATAGCTATGTGTACATAGATACATACTTATGCGTTCATATGTATCAGTATAAAACATTGATATTATGTTTTTTCAAGTCCAAATTCTAAGAAATGGGTTGAATTATAAATCTCCTAATTCTAGTAGGTCCCACCGAGATTTGAACTCAGATCGCTGGATTCAGAGTCCAGAGTGCTAACCATTACACCATGGAACCCTCCCATACAAGAGTGACTTTTCCATTGAGGCAAAAGAGAGCGCATCAGTGCGGGGCTTTTCTTATATTGATAAAAAGGTATCTCAGTAGAATGGTCATAGTATAAAGAGCTTTAATGTGATTTGATTCTTTTCAGCTACATTCTCCATAACAGTGTTAAATATGCAAATGTTTATCAGGATATAAAAGTTATATCATAATGTTCATCTTTGGCTGTAGCATATTAAAACAGTCTACATTTCCAAACTATTGCAGAAATGTCTCTGTCTCTCACATTGGTGGCTCCATAGAGCAATGGTTGGCACTTTAGACTTTGCATCCAATGATCCGAGTCCAAATCTTGGGGGACTTTTTAGAACTCTTGACCTTTTCCATTCCTGTCATCTTTGTGCATTGATAGCTCAAATCCAACACCAGTAAGTTGAAAGAGTCAATTATTGATTGCTTTCCAAATGTCTATCAGCTGGAACAAGTTACAGAAATACAAACTTTATAATACTTTTACATCAAATTTCTACACAAAATAGTGAGACATTATGAAATCATATCCTGTTTCTATCAAAAGCATTTCAGAGGGCTGATTCACAGCATCACTTGTTTAAGCTTTCTTGCTATTCATAAGGCGAATATAGAACATTTTGAATGAGAAGTCTTCTTAAATCAAACCTAGAGGAACCAAAATGATGGTATCATTCAGATAGTAAAAATGTTTTTTGTATGTTAGTATGGAAATTGTGAAATAAAAAGTTTTTCATGCTGATTTTCAACAGTCGATCTGCAATCGTAAAATATAAGCTTTTGGTTGGAGGAATCACAGGTACTGATCAAATTTTCTTTTTTGAAGATTATCCACAAATCATAATGTATGCTATGTATAAATCAACTATATTGTTAGATCAAAAATGAGCAAAAAGTGACTATCTCAATTTCAGAACATATAAAAGAGAAAGGAGAAGAAGCTCATGTTTCAAATGTGGAGAGGCAACAACTGTTCATGATTTTCACCTCTAGCAATTATATTTATTTATATAATGTATATGTTTATATTTTCCTATAAATATACAGAAACATATAGCTATATATACAGAGATACATACGTATACGTTGATATGTATAAGTTTATAAGTAAATGTGATGTTGTTCCAAATAAAACTTCTAAGAACTGAATGGAAAAGAAAATCGTAAAGTTCAGATAAGTCCCACTGAGATTTGTACTCAGATCCCTGTTTTCAGAGTCCAGAGTGCTAACCATGACACCATCAACCCTCCCGTACCAGGGTGAGCTTTCCATTTTGACAGAAGAGATTGCCTCAGGGGGCAGCTTATCTTTTATTGCAAAATAATATCTCACATAAAAAGTACTGTTCAACAGAGTTATAACGTTATTTGAGTCTTTTGGGCAACATCCTTCCCTAACATAGTTCAATATGCAAAAGTTTACCCGAATAGGAAAGTGATAAAATTCTGTTTGTCTTTGACTGTAGAATATTAAAAACTTTGAAATTTCCACATTGCTGTAGCAATTTGCGCTCCTTTCCCATGGGAGGGTCCATGGTGTAATGGTTAGCACTTTGGATTTTGAATCCAATGGTCTGAGATCAAATCTCAGTGGGACCGTTTCATTGCTCTGGACCAAATCATTTTCTGTCAAGTCTATTCATTAATATCACAAATCTAATGCCGGTAGGGTGAAACATTAATTAATTGATTGTATTCTAAAAGTCTATTAATTGTGAGCAAATTATAAATTTTTTACAATACATAGAAATTAATTGGCTCAAAATAATGAGACATTTTACAAACTCACTCTGTTTTCTCAAACTCATCACAGGGGGCTGATGCAAGACTACTTTTTCAAATCCTACTGTTATTGATAAGGGCGACAAGGAACTTTTTAATTGCAAAGCATTCATTAAAACAAAACTTGAGGAGTCAAATTGTGTATTATGTGGACAGAAGATATGCAATTTTGAAGAATAATCTTGAAATTCAGACATTCAAAGATTTACACACTGATTTTCAACAGTAAATCCTCAACCAAAAAGTAGAATCTTTTGAAAGACATGTCAAAGGTATTAATCTGATTTTCTCTTTCAAAGAAATTCACAATGAAATGCACTGTGTAATTCACGCATGTTGTCAGATAAGAAATCAGCAAAAATGAACTATCTCATTACTGGCAATATAGATGAGAGAGGAAAAGAACCTCATGTTTAAAATGTGGATGGGAAAGAACAGTTTCTAGTTTTCAGCTTCAATATTTATGTTTATGAATAATTGATATGTTTATATTGTCTTATATCTATCTAGACGGATATAGCTATGTGTACATAGATACATACTTATGCGTTCATATGTATCAGTATAAAACATTGATATTATGTTTTTTCAAGTCCAAATTCTAAGAAATTGGTTGAATTATAAATCTCATAATTCTAGTAGGTCCCACCGAGATTTGAACTCGGATTACTGGATTCAGAGTCCAGAGTGCTAACCATTACACCATGGAACCCTCCCATACAAGAGTGACTTTTCCATTGAGGCAAAAGAGAGCGCATCAGTGCGGGGCTTTTCTTATATTGATAAAAAGGTATCTCAGTAGAATGGTCATAGTATAAAGAGCTTTAATGTGATTTGATTCTTTTCAGCTACATTCTCCATAACAGTGTTAAATATGCAAATGTTTATCAGGATATAAAAGTTATATCATAATGTTCATCTTTGGCTGTAGCATATTAAAACAGTCTACATTTCCAAACTATTGCAGAAATGTCTCTGTCTCTCACATTGGTGGCTCCATAGAGCAATGGTTGGCACTTTAGACTTTGCATCCAATGATCCGAGTCCAAATCTTGGGGGACTTTTTAGAACTCTTGACCTTTTCCATTCCTGTCATCTTTGTGCATTGATAGCTCAAATCCAACACCAGTAAGTTGAAAGAGTCAATTATTGATTGCTTTCCAAATGTCTATCAGCTGGAACAAGTTACAGAAATACAAACTTTATAATACTTTTACATCAAATTTCTACACAAAATAGTGAGACATTATGAAATCATATCCTGTTTCTATCAAAAGCATTTCAGAGGGCTGATTCACAGCATCACTTGTTTAAGCTTTCTTGCTATTCATAAGGCGAATATAGAACATTTTGAATGAGAAGTCTTCTTAAATCAAACCTAGAGGAACCAAAATGATGGTATCATTCAGATAGTAAAAATGTTTTTTGTATGTTAGTATGGAAATTGTGAAATAAAAAGTTTTTCATGCTGATTTTCAACAGTCGATCTGCAATCGTAAAATATAAGCTTTTGGTTGGAGGAATCACAGGTACTGATCAAATTTTCTTTTTGAAGATTATCCACAAATCATAATGTATGCTATGTATAAATCAACTATATTGTTAGATCAAAAATGAGCAAAAGTGACTATCTCAATTTCAGAACATATAAAAGAGAAAGGAGAAGAAGCTCATGTTTCAAATGTGGAGAGGCAACAACTGTTCATGATTTTCACCTCTAGCAATTATATTTATTTATATAATGTATATGTTTATATTTTCCTATAAATATACAGAAACATATAGCTATATATACAGAGATACATACGTATACGTTGATATGTATAAGTTTATAAGTAAATGTGATGTTGTTCCAAATAAAACTTATAAGAAATGAATTTAAAAGAAAATCGTAAAGTTCAGATAAGTCCCACTGTGATTTGTACTCAGATCCCTGTTTTCAGAGTCCAGAGTGCTAACCGTGACACCATCAACCCTCCTGTGCCAAGGTGAGCTTTCCATTTTGACAGAAGAGATTGCCTCAGGGGACAGCTTATCTTTTATTGCAAAACAATATCTCAGATCAAAATTACTGTTCAATAGAGTTATAACGTTATGTGAGTCTTTTGGGCAACATCATTCCCTAACATAGTTCAATATGCAAAAGTTTACCAGAATAGGAAAGTAATAAAATTCGGTTTGTCTTTGACTGTAGAATATTAAAAACTTTGAAATGTCCACATTGCTGCAGCAATTTGCACTCTTTTCACATGGGAGGTTCCATGGTGTAATGGTTATCACTTTTGACTTTGAATCCAATCATCTGAGTTCAAATCGCGGTAGGGCCATTTTGTTACTCTTGACCAAATCATTTTCTGTCAAGTTTGTTCATTAATATCACTAATCTAACACTGGTAGGGTGAAAAATTAATTTATTGATTGTATTCTAAGAGTCAATTGGATGTGAGAAAATTATAGAAATTTTACAATACATGGAAATTAAATGGCTGTTTTCTCAAACTTATCACAGTGGACTGATGCAAGACATTACTTTTGTATATTTTACTGTTATTGATGATGGGAACAAGAAATATTTTAATTGCAAAGCATTCATTAAAACAAAACTTGAGGAGTCAAATGGTGTATTACGGGGACAAAAGATATGCAGTTTTGTTATAATAATCTTGAAATTAAGACATTCAAAGATATACACACTGATTTACAACAATAAATCCACAACCATAAAGTAGAATCTTTTGAAAGACATGTCCAAGGAATTAATCTGATTTTCTCTTTCAAAGAAATTCACAATTAAACGCACTGTTTAAGTCAAGCATGTTAAAAGATAAGTAGTGGCAAAAATGAACTATCTCACTACTGGCTGCAGAGATGAGAGAGGAAAAGAACCTTATGTTAAAATGGAGATGGGAAGCAACAGTTTCTAGTTTTCAGCTCCACTATTTATGTTTATGAATAATTGTTATGCTTATATTGTCTTATAGCTATCTAGACGGATATAGCTTTGTATACATAGATACATATTTATACGTTCATATGTATCAGTATAAAACATTGATATTATGTAAGCCCGGGCGGAGACCTCCGCTCTGCCTGCAGAGTGTGCAGAGATTTGCCTCCTCTGCATTCCGCGGAGAAGGCAAATCTCTGCACACTCTGCAGCGGAGAGGAGGAGTTGGCCAGCCCCCGCCTCCACCCCCCCTATATTAACAAGTAATTCTAAATTACTTAAAGTAAATTAAAACCACTTACCTGAACTGCGGCATCCCCAGGCTGCCCTCCTCCTCTTCCTCGTCATCTGGATAATCCTTGAGGAAACTGCGCATGCGCGCACGCCCGCGCATGCCATTGCAGCCTGTGTAAGTTGGTGCATGCACTGTTTACTTAAGATATAAGTTTACTATATCTAAGGGTCACTGTATTTAAAACCTATTAGTCACCCCTCTAGCAGGCCTATTCAATCCTGAGGGCAGGGTGCTTGGTTGTAAGTGAGTGGGTGACCCTGCATGAGCAGGACACCCCTGGAGCCTACGGAGTCCATTCTACTGGGTTGTCAGTAAAGCAGCCATATACTTCATAGAGGGGCATCACGTGACCACACGATGACCACCCCGAAAATGGCTGCAATGAATCCTATCGTGTTTGGTGTCAAACATGTTGGAGTCATACCCCCACACCGTTACCTGTGTGGAAGGTATGATTCCACCAACCGGGAGACCCCTCCATTAGGCTCTCAGTGTTCCCAGTACCAGCCTTCTAGTCTTGGACAGCACAAAATGGTTGCTGCCAACCAGAGACACATTTCTTCCCTCCTGCTGCTGAGCCAAGCTTGAGCAGGGGAAGGCAGAAAAATAGGTATCCTGTCACAAGGAGGAGTGACAACCTCCCAGGCAGGATTTAGTGTATTGGGACTAGGTAGGTGCGCTTGCCAGCATCACTAAGGGCCCGATTCCGATCTCGCTCAGAAAGCCCTTCGACCGACTCCGTCCCGTAGAGCTTTCCGACCGACTCGTGCTCCAGGGCTCAGAGCAACAGAGTACGATGCGCTGCAGCGCTGATGGACTCAGGTCGCTCAGAGCCCCATTGAAGTCAATGGGAGCCTGTTGTACGTCGCGAACATAGGCTTCCATTGTGAAAAATGTACGTCTTGGAAAAGGGCGCCCCCTGTCGCGTGTTCGCGTTGGTGCCCCCCCGCAGCGTACATGCATGGGTGAGAGGGACCCCTGGGTCCCCCGCTGTCCGAGTCGTAGGGCCCCGGGTGAAGGGGGGTCTGGCGCGGATCCCCGAACGACTCTTCCCGGGGCTTTTTCGAGCCAGAGGCTCCGACTCGCACCGGCTGCTCACAACGCGCATCGTACTTGGCCGGTCGGAAACCGTACGCATTGCACTTTACACGTCGGACAGATTTGAGTCGCTCGAGAGGCATCGCTGAAGGGTATGAGTCAGTCGTAGCACGAGGCTTGAAGCGCATCGTACTTACTCGCTCGTACAGCTGTACGAGTTGCACGGAAATCACGCGTACGACTCGGACTCGCTACTGACGGATGCCGCTAGGAGCCCTTTCGAGCGAGATCAGAATTGGTCCCTTAGTCTGCATGAGGGGCACATTTGGTGCCTCCATGCATAGTCCTGTTCAAACCAGCTCTGGGAGCCGTTGGCTCCCACTCTGGCATGAAACTGAACAAAGGACATGGGAGTAACCTCCCTCCTGTCCAGACCCTCCCCTGGGAGGTTCCCCTAAATCATCCTAACCCTTTCCTTACGGTACTTAAGGGCTTACTTGGGTGTAGGCCCCTAAATTCATTGTGGGATAAGATTCAGTTCAGACATCACTTCTTCTTCTACTGTCTGGGCACTCTGGACTTAGGTGGACTTTGTTTGGGCTTGACTTTGTTTCCCTTCTAGGCTGCTGCATCATCTGTGACTATGCACCATAGGAACCTTCCAAGGCCTGTGGGCATCAAAAACACCTGAAGGAATCTCCCTTGAAGTGAAGGAGTCACTTCCCTGCATTCCCAGGTACTGCAACTAAGCTGACCAGTCTGCTAATCCTAAGCTCCTCTGGACTCTGAAAGGTCCTGCAACACAGGTCATGGTTCTCCACAGCTCTTGAGGCCTGGCCTGCTCTCTCACCAAGTTTGAGGCCAGTATCCCTCGTGGGACCTGCAGGAACTGAACCCCTGTGCACTGCGTCAACTTGCAGTTGCAAAGTCTTGTTAGTTTCCTCCCCAAAAAAGATCTTCTGGCTTCAAGTAGCTCCTACCTCAACCACCTCCAGTGACCAAAGTCTTCATCCACATTGCATTGTCTGCACTGTGGCCAACATCTTTTGTTGAGCTTCTCGAGGTCCTCTTGCGACTCCAGTGCCTCAGACCTGTGGGTTCTGTTGAGGGTCATCTTTGCTTCTTTTGGGCTCCCATGATTGCTCGTGGCCTGCCCTGACTCCCCTGCTTGTGATGAGTCCCTTGGACCTTTCTGGTCCCAACATTATACCTTCTTTAAATTCTGCATTGGTTGCATTTGCCAAGGCTTGTTGCCTGGTCCTCACAGCTGCAGAGTCAAGGTCATCGTCAACTCTACTGCAACTCCCAACATTGGTGGGCATTCGTCTTCCAGATATTCTGGTCACTCCTGAGTGACATACACTCTGTCTGCTTTACTTGCAGGTACCTCTCAACGTTCTCCTTCTTCAGCAGCGGCACTTTCCTGAAGTCCTCCGTTGGGTTCGATGGCGGTTTCCGATACCACTTCACACCTATGCACCCGGCTTCCCTGGTGTAGGTAACGTGGGTACTACGTTATCCATGGGTGGGGTGGCTCTCTAACCTTCTGTTTTCCACAGGGTTTCTTCAGGGTCCACTGGAAAGGGTCCTTAATCTTTAAAATTCCAACCGCGACTTGATTTGTACGGAGCATGCGGTCATGTTCCCACACTGCACATGCTCTCCGTGGAGTTCCTAGTCACTCACCTTGGGTGGTTCCTTGGGTCCCTAGCACTTCTACATCCTCTTGACATTGTCTTGACCCGAGTCGTGGATCTTATACGACTTTCTTGGTATATGGTTTGGTCCCCCACTGGGGTCCACTGTGTATTCTGTGCTATTTCATTTATTTGTATGTGTTAGAGAGTATTACATAATAAATACATATTTTTATAAATACCTTGTGTGGTTCTTTTTCACTTAATCTATACATATAAGATAGCATTCTGGTGAAACAAGCTGCTTTACACTCCTGGACTAAGCCTGAATGCTGTTATCCACAGCTACCACTTACAGAGCTTCCTAAGGTTGTCTAAGACCTCCTAAATCACCATATGGGTTGTCTGGACTGGTGCAGGGTCCCCACTTACATAAGTGGACATCATATACCAGGCCAGCTTCTCACAGTCATCCTGCAAGAGGACCTCTGAGTCTGGTCAAAGGAGGCTGGGAGAAAGTTCCCAGTAAACCTCCCGAGGATGTACTTAGCTACATGCTGGCCTTCAGGAACCAGACTAACCACTTTAGACAACTCACTCAGGCGAATCTAGAAGCCAGCCAGGAGATGAAATGCTGGTATGATCAGAATGCCAGTCTGATTGCGTTTCATCCTGGCCAGAAAGTGTGGGTCCTGGCCCCAGTAGAGCCTTGTGCTCTCCAGGACAAGTGGACTGGGCCTTTTGAGGTGGTGGAGCTCAAGAGTGAAGTCACCTATCTGGTGGACTTACAGTCACCCAGGAACCCTTTGTGGGTCCTACATGTGAACCACCTCAAACCTCACTTTTTAAATGCTCCTAGTGACAGATGATGGAATGGAAGAGGAGACTGAGCCTCTCCCTGACCTCCTGTCTGCTAAGGAACATGATGGGTCAGTGGACAGTATAAACCTCTCCACCAACCTGACCTCTGAACATCAGAGGGACTGTCACCAACTGTTGGGGCAGTTTGCCACTCTGTTCTCACTAACCCCAGGTATAACATAGTGGTGAGTCCATGATGTGGACACTGGGGACAGTACTCCTGTTAAACATAAAATGTACATGTTGACTGTCAGGGTCAAAGCCAGCATCAAGGAAGATGTTTCTAAGATGTTGGCACTAGGGGTGATTGAGCCCTCAAACAGCCCTTGGGCCAGCCCAGTGGTCTTGGTCCCAAAGGCTGCTGCACCAGGTGCCATCCCAGAACTCCGGTTCTGTGTGGACTACCGAGGGCTAAATTCCATCACCAGGACTAATTCCCACCCCATCCCCAGAGCTGATGAGCTCATAGATTGGTTGGGAGCTGCCAAGTAGCTCAGCACGTTTGACTTAACATCTGGGTACAAGCAGATTGCCCTGACTAATGAGGCCAAGGAGAGGTCTAAGTTCTCAACCCCTGAGGGGCACTACTAGTTCCGGGTGATGCCCTTTGGGTTGAAGAGTGCCCCTGCCACCTTTCAGAGGTTGGTTAACCAGGTGTTGGCTGGACTGGAGGATTTCAGCACCGCCTACCTGGATGACATTGCAGTGTTCAGTTCCTCTTGGGAAGGACATCTGGAACACCTCTGAGAAGTGTTGAAGGGCAGGCCTCACAATCAAGGACAGTAATTGTCAGATCAGGCAGGGATCAGTGGTGTACTTAGGGTACCAGGTAGGAAGCAGCCAGGTGGCACCCCTACAACCTAAGATTGACACAATACAGGCTTGGGAACCCCCCAAGACCCAGACCGAGGTAAGAGTCGTTTTAGGTCTCACCAGCTATTACAAGAGGTTTGTCAAGGGAAGTGGCACCATTGTTGCCCCCTTGACTGAGCTGATTTCCAGGAAGCAGCCCAAGAAAGTGTTCTGGCCGATGCCTGTCAGACCGCTTTCGATGCCTGAAATCTGCCATGTGCACAGAGCCCGTGCTTAAGGCACCCAACTTCTCACAGGAATTCATTGTGCGGACAGATGCTTACCCAGAACAGAGGTGGAGTGTGATTGAGCATAAGGCTTATGCTGTGGTCTGGGCGCTGAAGATTCTGAGGCCTTACTTGTTTGGGACTCACTTCTGGGTTCAGACCGACCACAGGCCCCTCAGTTGTTTGATGCAGATGAGGAGTGAAAACCCAAAACTGTTGAGGCGGTCCATTTCCCTACAGGGGATGGACTTTATGGTAGAACACCGCCCTGGTACAGAACACACCAATACTGATGGCCTGTCCAGATTCTTAAGCCTCAGTAAAGAGAACTTCCAGGAGGGTGGGTAGTTCTCCAGTCTTTTCAGCTGAAGGGGATGCATGTTAGACTGGCATCCTTGGTGTGGTTTCCCCTCTCTTTTTGCCTCTGCCTCCTGTATTTTTGCTGTGTGCTGGGTTTAGTTTATGCTGGTCTAGAGATGCTTTGGGCCCTTTGCCACTGCTGATCAGTGCCAAAGGGCAGGTTCCCCCCCAATGTAAATTGTGTTTATTGATTGGTGTTTCAATGATTGACTTATTTGATTTACTGGTAAGTCCCTAGGACAGTGTACTGTGTGTGCCCAAGGCCTGTAAATTAAATGGTGCTAGTGGGTCTGCAGCACTGATTGTGCCACCCACACAAGCAGCCTTTCAAAAGGTTCTCAGACCTGTCACCTCAGTGTCTGCGTGCAGTTTTAAACTGCCATGTCAATGTAGCAAGCGCACCCACTTGCCAGGACCTACCCTTCCCTTTTCTTACATGTAAGACACCCCTCAGGTAGGCCCAAGGTACCCCATAGGCAGGGTGCAGTGTATTTGAAAAGTAGGACATGTACTGGTGTGTGTGACATGTCCTGATAGTAAAATACAGTCAATTTGGTTTTTCACTATTGAAAGGCTATCTGTCACATAGGATAGAATGGGATATATATTTTATAAGGTAACTAGTCATAATATCAAATTTTTTATATCGATTTACTATAATATCGAGTTCAGTATATCGACAATACTAAAATATCGATGTTATATATATCGATGTCAAAAATATCGTTGTTTTTTTTTTTTAAATATCGAAGTATAAAATATCGAATCAAAAATATCGTAAGAAAAAATATTCTTTTTTACTGTTGTGTAAAATATTGAGAAAAAAAATATAGAATGTATAAAATATCGTTTATTTTAAATATCGTTATAGTATTATTTTCTAATAAAATATTGTTGTTTTTATGTAATAATAGTTGTTTAAGATTGTAAAAAATATTTTCTGTAATAGAAATTTTAGGAGCGGGATGTTGGGCTTTTAGGGGACAAGGGTGGGGAGTGTTTTAAAATATTTAAAAATGAATTATTTAAATTTTAAATATTTGATAATTTAAATTATGAAATGTTGTTTTAGGCGCGGGATGTTGGGGTTGTAGGGGATAAGGGTGGGGAGTGTTTTAAAAATAATGAACAATTTTATAAATTAATTTAAAATGTAAATTAAACATTTAAAAAATTTAGGGGCCCATTACGATGGCGGGCGGAGGCACAACCGCGGTGGCGGCGGTGCCGAAAAATGCCTTTTACCGCACGCCAGCAGCGGTCTTCACGCCCGCCATATTAGGATGGGAAAACATAGGCATTTACCGTTCACCGCGGTGTGACGCCGACCGCCATCGAACAGCACCCGCCACCGCGGCGGAGTGAGCCAATCACCACACACCGCCGTGCGGAATGACGTCCCGTACGCCGAAGATATCACGATGCCGGAAACAGGGCAGCGCACCGCGACGGAGAAACCGCACAGTGAAAGACGGAGGAGACATCACAGCGGAGACAGAAAAGAAACACCCGGGACACACCACGATGGATCCTGCCCTACACGCCTTCCCGGTGCTGTACATGATCCACCACCTGCAAGTTATCCACCGCCGCGGACGCCTCCGCAGGTACGTACAGACACAACAGTGCAAGTAAAACAATACACAGCTCCAGGGGGGGAAAACATCGCATGGGAACACCACACACCCCTGTGGGGACAGGCACACAGCCATCACTGCACACACACATGTCTCACCTGTCACAAAAACATCGCGCCACATACTGCACACCCATATACCGCATTCATGAACCAATGTCCTGGTCACGTCACCGCCGCGGTCAGTGTGCATGAAACCATGCACACAACGCAGAGCACAGGGCCAGCGCATGCCAAGGGCACCGTACAAATTGCACAGAGCCACAACTCTATCCACAACACACCAGCTACCTCCCTGAAGGGACACAACATGTGTCTCACAAGTGCCACTCCTGCACAACAACAACACAACTACAGCCACACCATGCCCCACGACCCAACAACTGCATATACAGCCACAGCAGGACCCTTGGCAAAGGAACACATAGCACAGAAGCCCAGGCCCCAGCCAACACACACACACCACAACAACCTCACACACAAGCCAAGAACACTGAGGCCAGGCACAAAATGTACACACACACAGATGAGGACCAAACACTTCACTGCGCACACTACCTGACAAGTCACACACACACACACACCACCCTGACTCACAGCTACATACACACACCACATGCCAGCAGTAATGGAGGACAACATATAGGAAAGCCAAAGTGAGGTGCCCACAAATGGAAGGGCAGTGACACAACCATCAAGCATGTGTGAAGCACATGCAAGACAAGACACATGTGAGAACACACACAGCCCATCACAGCACACATGGCTGACACAGTCAGTCAACACAAACCACGGTCACCCCAATGCTACAACTCCTGTAGACAGCAAGGACACCCATGTATAGGCACAGGGATGTAAGGAAGGCCCTGAACACAAACACTGACCAGCCACACATAGGCATCCAAACACTGGACAAGACAACGTCTGCTGCACAACACACAGGGCCCAGTGACACACTACATGACAGCCAAGCACAAGTAGGATATGTCACACATACCTCCTCCCACAACAGCAACTCCCAATACTGCCATGTGCACAAAACACAACAACAGGGCTAAACAAGTACACATACAGGCACACCACACCAGGGTCACACATGGCAGTAGTTGACAATGCATGTGCACACACATCCACAGTCACAACAAAGTCACCCCCTTCACACCATACACTTCTCCACCACCCAAGTGCACACATTGGAAGTAAGCCATGGGACCTGTATAACTCATCACCACAAGATGACCATACACCAACACTGATTGGCACACAGAAAGGAAGCTCACACAGACCCCATGACCCTGGCCTGCCTGCCTGTAAGCCTGTGCCCAAACACCCACCCTGTGCTGCCATTGCCCACAAACCTGACATGTGTCCACCACAGATAACATGAGCCAAGAAGGAAGATGACTACAAGACCTCATTGCCAACCACCTGCACTGCACCCATAAGTATCACAGTCATGTAGAAATGAAGTGCCTCCCACCCCTGCAAAAAAATGAAATGTGACACAATCCATTGGCAATGTCGAAGTGGCATACTGAGCCTGTGACACAGTAAACCATGCACACACAGAAACAACTTTATTCAGGAAGGACACTGACACAACTCACTGCAGGACCAACTATGTTTATTCACAATTTGCATATTGACACAACAAATTTGGGCAACAGCAAAGCCAGTGGGCATTTCAATATGCACAGTATTTACATGAAAAGCTGCACAGGCAGGGGGCACACAGCAGTGAACAACAAGGCCAGTGGCCAGGACACAGTGCAGGTGAGGTACATGAGAAGCTGCACAGGCAAGGGGCAAACAGCAGTGAACAACAAGGCCAGTGGCCAGTACAATGTGCAGGTGAGGTACATGAGAAGCTGCACAGGCAAGGGGCAAACAGCAGTGAACAACAAGGCCAGTGGCCAGTACAATGTGCAGATTAAGTCCATGAGAAGCTGCACAGGCAGGGGGCACACAGCAGTGAACAGCAAGGCCAGTGGCCAGACCAATGTGCAGAGTGAGTCCATGAGAAGCTGCACAGGCAGGGGGCACACAGCAGTGAACAGCAAGGCCAGTGGCCAGTCCGATGTGCAGATTAAGTCCATGAGAAGCTGCACAGGCAGGGGGCACACAGCAGTGAACAACAAGGCCAGTGGGCAGGACAAAGTGCAGAGTGAGTCCATGAGAAGCTGCACAGGCAAGTGGCAAACAGCAGTGAACAACAAGGCCAGTGGCCAGGACACAGTGCAGGTGAGGTACATGAGAAGCTGCATAGGCAGGAGGCACACAGCAGTGAACAGCAATGCCAGTGGCCAGTACAATGTGCAGATTAAGTCCATGAGAAGCTGCACAGGCAGGGGGCACACAGCAGTGAACAGCAAGGCCAGTGGCCAGGACACAGTGCAGGTGAGGTACATGAGAAGCTGCACAGGCAAGGGGCAAACAGCAGTGAACAGCAAGGCCAGTGGCCAGGACACAGTGCAGGTGAGGTACATGAGAAGCTGCACAGGAAGGGGGCACACAGCAGTGAACAACAAGGACAGTGGGCAGGACAAAGTGCAGAGTGAGTCCATGAGAAGCTGCACAGCCAGGGGGCACACAGCAGTGAAACACAAGGCAAGTACAATGTGCAGAGTAGTTACATCAGAAGCTACACAGGGAATGTATGCAACTCTAACATGCCATGCACAGCAACAGAGTAATGGGTCTGACAATGGGCATCACACGCACCCCTGTGGACAGACAGGTGTGTAAGGGTGACCACCACTCAGATAGGGCTGTCTGTCGGACTTGGAGCTGACTGTGTGTTGGGGTCTGTTCGCGGACTACCGTGGGCAGTGGGAGTAACAACTGTGGAAGAGCCAACTGTGCATGTGGTAGCTGGGGGGCTGCTTGGACCAGGTGGGGTGTTGGCCCGGGGAGGTGGACTCATGCCCTGGTGAGACACAGTGTGTGCCGGAGATTGTGGAGGGGTGCCTCTCCACTTCTTGGGGATCCTGAAAGGCTTCCCTGTCAGGGGATTGAGGGGAACTGGGGCAGACACAAAAGGTGACCCCAACACCAAAGCTGATTCTGGTGTGGAAGGTGACCCCCCCTCTGGGGACATGCTGGAACCCGCTGTGCACTTGCCTGGTGTTTGCCGCTGCCCTGCCTCCCTCTGTCCACCAGCTTTGCCCCCTACAGTGTCCTCCCATGCTGGCTTCACAGGGCTTGGGATGGGAGTGGAGGTCAAGGATGGATTATCCATGGGGCCCTCATCCTGTGTAATGTTTGCAGGCAACACCTTCTCAGTGGGTGTGGAAACTGTCTTTTGCCTCTGCGAGACGTCTTTGGGACAGGGGAGTCTTTGGCAGGGGAGGAAGGTGAGGCCTGTGACCCTGATGCTTTTTTCTTTGCTTTGTGGCCCTTGCTGTCGCCTGATGGGCTTTTCTCTCTGTGCTCTGGGGTGGCCTTACTCTTATGTGGGGATGGTGTCTGTGCCCTAGTACGCTTGGGTTGCTGCTGCTCCTGTGTGCTGCGGATTCTGTATCGGGACTTTGGGGTCCGTTGGGCATTGTCACTGTCGTCAGAGGTGCACAGTGACACGGGGCTGGACCGAGTGCTGGGAGCCGCTCCCTGACTATGTGCCTGTTGCAGGGCTGCTGTCACAGTTGATGACAAGGACTGCACAGTGCGGGGTAGCCCACCCACGTCGGAATGTAAGCCCTCCATGAAAGCTATAACCTGCCCCAACTTTTTGTCGTGCTCTTGGAAGGCATTGAGAAGTGCTGTCTGCCCCACACACAGCTGGCGCAATAGCTCGACTGCTTCTGCACTGAGGGCAGCAGGGCTGACATGGGCTGGGGCAGCTGTGCCTGGGGTGAAGGTGACTCTTCCCTTCCTACTCGTGCGGACACGGGCAGCACCAGTGGAGGTTGAAGGGAGGCTGGGCACTGGACGCTGTGTGGCAGAAGAGGAGGCAGAGTCCCGTTCCCTGTACCCCCAACATGGATGTGTCACCGCTGGCGTCAGATGAGGTAGAGCTTTGTGTCTCCAGCTGTGAATCCTCTAGCAGACTCCTGTCCCCCTCCTCGGCGCTGGTCACATCTGTGTCAGTCAACTCCGGTGCGGCTGTTGCAGTGCAAGCCTCACCACTGGTGTCCGTCCCCTCTCCCTCTGCACATACGGGAGCTGCTGCGTAGGAGAGAGAAGTACTGTGAGATGAGTGGCATCAACAGAACTAACACGTGCCAATACATCTGCATCCTAGAAAGAGGTGTGCAGCACATTGCATGCCACCCTGTGCACACATATATCTTGACACCCAAAATTCGACACAACGGTGCATGTCCGCCACACGTCCTGCCATAAGTGCCCCAGGTGATTCACACAGCACACCATCCTGCAGTTGGCTCACATCAGACACAGCCCCAAAATGGCCTGTGCACACACACTGTCCCGATGTTGGCAAGGATGAACACCACGACATGGTGCACATCACCTACATGTGTGGAGCAGTAGGGGACCGCACAGACTACAACATACCAGCCCACAAGGACCCTGCACACATGCCATCCACCATATCGAGTCCATGGGCACATCTACTGTTGCACATTGGCCTCAGATGTCTGACTGGCAGACATCTGAGGTCTGGAATTGCACGCATTCATTGAAACGCATTCACAGTTGGAACACTGGCATTACCATCCATCAGAATTCACACACTACCCCACAGCAGAAGGTACCTGAAGGCCAGAACTCCAAATGTAAGAGAGATGCACAGTGCTAAAACTCACTTCATGAAGCGCCGTTTGTGCAAAAGCATGGCACATACACCCAGCACAGAGGCCACTCACAAAACATTGCACCACACAACCAATGTCACACAGCTGACAATTTGCACACTCTGTAGACACATGCACCCACTCCCAGCCAAAGGCAGCCTGCAACACATACTCACCCCTGGCTCGCTGCTGATGCTCCCTCAGTCATCTGTCCAGCTCAGGTTGTGTGACAGCCAGGATGCGAGCCATTAGTGGTGTCATGCTGCGCCTAGCCAACCTGCCAGTCTGAGGGAGCAGCCCCAGCATCATCTCGGCCATGTTCTTGCTCCGCCTGCAGATGTCGTCCCACCTTTTATGACAGTGGGTGCACCTTCGTTTTGACACACCCAGATCCCGGACTCTGGAGGCAATGGCCCTCCACACGGCTTTACGCTGGTGGACCTTCAGCTGCAGGCATGGGAGACAAGAGGAGTGATGTTCCAGTGACACAGTGCACAATAACAACACAACGAAAATGCAGTAGCACGACAGTGACTCATCCAAAACTCCAGCTACAACTGTCACATAGCCAACAATTGCTCTGAACATGATGCAATGTCATTGGTCAATCAGATGTACAGGCATGCATGTTCGATGGTGGACACAGTACCTCCACATCCCATTCACATGCAGGATACCAACACAGCAAGCAACGTGTAGTCTGCCTGCAGCTACTGTCTGCAGTTACCTACAACTACACATAGAGAAGATAGCAAAACATATGTCATGTTGTTGGACTCACTGTGTCCAACACTGCGCAGACCTAAGTGTCCTAGCCCTGTGAAAGCCTCACTGTGTCTTGGAACTCACATAGAGTGACAACAACTGTCATACACACACCCTTCCCCCACGCCTGCTCCTGTGCAATCTACATGGCAGAGATAGGACTTAGATGAAGAGGCATGATCCAAACACACATGGTACACACTGTACATGCAGTGATGTGGACATGTGGCATTCGGTGGGGACTGTGCAGGGCAGGTCGACTGACACTGAGTGGGTTAATTGGGAGCAACACAGCCATTCACACAAACGCTAACTGGCCAGACTCCTGCATCACCAAAATGCAGCTGCACTGTATGGCTGAAACTACAGGACATGTCCCTCTACTCAGGATAGGCATGCAGGGTAACGTGTGAAAGAGCCCACCAAGCCCTTCCCGCTATAGTAAACATGATAGGCAGTGCATATCAGAGCCCCACAACCACTGACACATACCGAAGCACCTCCACCCCACGTGTGCACACCCTGCACTCTCACTCACAGTCTGGGAGACTTACCACGACATTAGGGCCGCCATAAAAGCCTTGGGTACTGTGCAAGCACCCCGTCTACCAGGACCCCAAGCTCCTCACTGGTGAAGGGACTGGCACGGATCTTCTGAGTCCTCGACATCACAATGGACATGTGGCAGCAGCAGCACGTTGAGGGTGGCAGTCAGCAGTCCCTTGAGGCAGCAGCAGCAGGTGCAGGGTGGCAGCCAGCAGTCCCTTGAGGCAGCAGGTGCAGGGTGGCAGCCAGCAGTCCCTTGAGGCAGCAGGTGCAGGGTGGCAGCCAGCAGTCCCTTGAGGCAGCAGGTGGAGGTTGGCAGCCAGCAGTCCCTTGAGGCAGCAGGTGGAGGGTGGCAGCCAGCAGTCCCTTGAGGCAGCAGGTGGAGGGTTGTCAGTCAGCAGTCCCTGGTAGTTGTGGGAATGTGGTGCGCCCTCCCACACATATATAGGCCCCTGGGGCTGTGTCAGTGGTCCCAGGGTGCTGGAATTGGTGTACCAGGTCTGCCTCATTCAAATACATCCAATGTCCGCCTCCGTGGTGGCGGTGCACGCCTACCGCGATTTTCAAACTCGCATCAGGCTACCGCGAGTCTGCTTCCCATTGGCTGCAGGGGCATTGTCCATGCCGGTGACACACCGTAGGACGCATGTGCGTGCTACCGCAGTGGTGCATCTTTTGAATGCCTCCAGTGACCGCCTCCGCGGGGGTGGTGCACGCCTACCGCGATTTTCAAACTCGCATCAGGCTACCGCGAGTCTGCTTCCCATTGGCTGCAGGGGCATGGTCCATGCCGGTGACACACCTCAGTGGCCAGGCGGTAGGCACCGCCATATGTCTGGCAGACAGTGCCAGGAGTGACCGTGATTTGGGTAGCGGTGCATGGTGACCGCTATTGTCACATACATATCTGGCGGTGTCTCCCGCGATCGTGCATGGGTTATGGGCGGTGCCACAGCTCAGTGGCCAGGCGGTAGGCACCGCCATATGTCTGGCAGACAGTGCCTGGAGTGACCGTGATTTGGGTAGCGGTGCATGGTGACCACTATTGTCACATACATATCTGGCGGTGTCTCCCGCGATCGTGCATGGGTTATGGGCGGTGCCAAACCTCAGTGGCTAGGCGGTAGGCACCGCCATATGTCTGCCAGACAGTGCCTGGAGTGAGCGTTAATGGAGTTGTGGAGTAGCTGTGCTGCACCTAACGTGTCCTCCAGCTCTCTGCATAGGCCAACATGTACAGTGCCCAGGGTCTCAACAATTGAAGGGTCCTCATGAGGGCAAATGCACAAAAGGGACATGTCACTCCACGTCACCAACACATACCATATATGGGTCGCCAATACATTGCATGGGCACATACACTCGCACATGTCACATGTGCTGTGTAATGCAATGTAGACTGTCCAGTAAATGTGTTGCATAGCATATGGAGATAATGGACACTGTCTGTGTGTGCAATGTAATGCACAATGTCGTCTCATTGACTGGACTAGGGGCCTCAGCAACTGGCACATTGTCCAATGCACATGCACACACATGTCCCCCACGCTCAGCCGGTGGTCAGTGTGCAGTTGATGTGTGCCATGTGCAACCTGTGTTGGGAGGTGTATCAGGGCCAGCAACATGGTGTGTTCGGGTAGTATTGCAATTATTAACATATGCTGGGGGTCATATTCACAGGTATGCACCCATATCTGTTAGTATATCACACCGTGCATGCGAATGAGCCGGAGGGGTGCACAGATAATTGCTGCTGGTAAGGGGACAGGTGTACGAGTAGTGTGCCTGATGTGAACCTACTTGTGAAGTGCCCTGTCGGTTAATGGTGCATGTTGTAAGACTTGGGAATGTGTCTGTAGAAGAAATTGATGTGATGCACATTCCATGGTCTTCTGCATTGACATCAGTGCACTGTGATCTGTCCTAGGAGGAGGAGGCCCAATATCCATCGTCCGTTCACAGTCCTGGCAGACATGGAGAATGAGGAGATAATCCGCAAATTCAGGCTGGACCGACAAACCATGCAGAACCTATGTGCCATGTTGGAGCCCCACCTGCAGCCACGTCGGACATATCCAACAGCTTTCACCGCAACATCTAAGGTGATGGCATGCCTGCATTTCTTTGCAACGGGCTCATTCCAGCACACGGTCGCAAGTGCAGGCGGGATGTCACAGCCGATGTTCAGCATGGAGCTGTGGGATGTACTGTCGGCCATGATGCTGTACAAAGACAGATATATCCATTTTCCCAGGGGGCCTGAGTTGGTGGCTGTGAAGGGCGATTACTATGCCCTTGGACATATCCCCCATGTCATTGGTGCAATTGATTGCACACATGTTGGGCTTGTGCCACCACAGGCACGTGAACAGGTTTACTGCAATAGGAAGCATTTACACTCGGTAAATGTACAAGTGGTGTGCCTGGCGGACATAATCATCTCACACGTGTGTGCCAAGTTTTCCGGTTCAGCCCATGATGCCCACATCCTGCGCAGCAGCATCGTTCCTCAGTTGATGGCCAATCTGCTTCCTGAGCGTGCATGGCTTGTGGGTGAGTATGCATAGTGGATTAGAGTAGTGTGTGTGTGTGACATGCTGTTGTGTTGCATTTTGGGACTGCAAGTTTAATCTGTGTCTCTCACACCCAGGTGACTCGGCATATCCAAACCACCCGTGGTTGCTGAGCCCATTGCGGAACCCCGTCACGCCAGCTGATGTGCGATACAATGATGCCCATGGGAGGACACGGCGTGTGATAGAACGGACATTTGGTCTCCTGAAATCAAGATTTCGGTGCCTGGACCGTACTGGGGGGGCCCTTATGTACTCACCAGGGAAGGTGTGTCAGATAGTGGTGGCATGCTGCATGCTCCACAACCTGGCCATTCGCAAGGCAATACCCCTGATCCTGGATGACGATGATGAGCAGCCAAGGCCGCCACCTGCAAATCAAGCCGGATCCAGTGACGAGGGCAGTGGAGAGGAGGAAGGGGTCGACATGCGTCGACAGCTCATCACCCGCTACTTCACTTGAAGGTGAGTGACGATGTAGAAGGGACGAAATGGTCTGATGGTGTTGCTGTTGCTGTGTGGGTGTATGTGAGCTTGCTGACTGCAGCTTGGTGTTGACTCATTGCTGCCTGCCAATGTATGTGTGATTGGTTAGTGTGATACAGATTGTCTCTATGGTGACTGTTGCTCAGTGTAAAGTTTTTAGATCTGAGTACCTTGTTGACAAGTGTTGTGTGATGTGTGCAATGCCACACCCATACAAGTGACTCTTGTTCTTTGGTTTTCCCTAGGTCCCTTCAGCATCTCACTTGTTACCTACAGTCCATTCCCCTGGACCATGTCCTATACGGTGAAGGTTGCACATCCTGTATTAAAGATGGAGCAGACACAACAACATGTGTGTAAGGTGTATTTATTTACTACTGTGACATGCAAGGGTGGAGAAAATGTGAAGGGGGAATTGAAGAAGTGAGTTGACAGTCATGGTAAATGTGATACTTGAGTAGTCCCCACAATGATGTGGAGACCCAGTCCAACAGATGGATGCCATTCACATGGCAGTGTGGTGAAGGATAGTCCAAAGGTCAATGCAGTGGTGCAGTGGTCTGCCATCATGGCTGGTTCGGGGACTAGTGTTTGGCATGTGCTTGGGCATGTGAGTCCCCCTGGCCTTTCCGTGGACGGCCCCTCTTGTGCTTCACTGGAGGGGCCACTGCTGCAGGGGCAGTGGTGTCTGAGGACTCACCCCCCTCTGTGGACGCAGGGGAGGATGATGTAGTGTCATCCTGCTGCCCAATGGGGGAGGCAGAGGGGTAGAATGTTGCGCTTGCCTGTCCCTCAGAACCGCCACTAGCTGCCCCAAGAGGTCCACAATCTGTCCCATGCATGTGTCCATGGACCTCAGCAGCAGGAGGTGCTCCCGAGATTCTTCCTCTAACCGGCCCATTCGTCCCTGGGCCTGTTGGTATGCCCCAAGGACTCTGTCGATGTGGCCCAGGGCTTCCGTCCCAGGATCAGTCCCCTCTGCATGAGCCTGTCCCGACCAGCTGCACTGCTGCCACGGTCCTGTCTGGTCCTCACATTGGCCCGCTGCATCTTCTCCCTGGCTTCCGCAGTCGATGTTGTGGGCTGCTCAACCCCTGGGGCAGGGAGGGTGTTGCGGCCAGCTGTGGTGGTGGTGGTGGTGGTGGTAGTGGTGGTTGACACACAGGCCGTGACAGCAGCTGTCAGAGGATGGTCAGGGGCTGCAGCTGATGTGGTTGGGGGGACAATGGGTGCCTGGGACTGGTTGAGGCCTGCCACACCAGATGGGCCAGCGTGGAGCTCCTCATCCAATGTATCCAGGGAGTCCTCATCCAGTTGTCTCTGTTCCTGGGGGGGGACTGGCTCTGCAGGGTGGTGTCATCCTCTGCAGTGAGTTCTAGGTCACCTGTGGGTCAGATGAGAAATGTTCATTGTGTTGCACCCATCAAGGTTTGTGTTAGCAATGTTACATCAACTGTTTGTACATCCAGCAGTTGTTCACTGTACAAATTAGCATTGACCGACATCCAGTGATGCATTACAAGCTGTTGTGGTACATACATTACTTGTCCATATTGGGAGTTGTCAAGACATGACATGCACAATATAATTTTTTGACATTGACAGTCTCATGTTGGCATCCTGTTATTGATCAATCATATGTCATCCATTTACGCGTATGTGTCAATTGTAGAGCCCTTGTAGCGGTTCTCTCTGCACAGTGAGTGAGCATTGTAGTTTCATGCATACCTTTTCAATGTGGTGTAGATATCTGTATTTGCAATTCCAGACATGCTTAAGTTTGCTTTAATTAGATCCTAGGTGGTCTGGTCCACTGCTACTGTCAGATGGCATGTAGTGGTGTGCATGGTTGTGCTCGGAGTTCCATCGACATGTGTTTCAGTCATTCACACTTTGGTTGCTGTCACAGTTTCATTTTCTTAGGTGTGTGCACACTATAGTTGCCAATGCTATCTGGGTGTGCAGTTGTGCATTGAGAGGCCTGGTGTCCTATGCCAACATGTTTTTATAAATGCATATCTGGCTGCATGTTGTGGCTGTAGATATGCTGTGTTTGCTGTGTTTTCCTTGTATTTGTGAGACCTCTCCGTGTGTGTAGGATGAGGGCTTCCATCTTGGTCCAGTGTGGGACAAGTCAGCATGATATGTCCACATGCCAGTTCTTTTGCAGTGTACATTGCAATGACTGACACATGCATGTTGGTGCCAGGAAGTGATGGGTCTTGTGTGCTGGCGGTTAGGTGGGCCCGTGTGAGTTGTTGTGCAAGCTTCCCAGCCCCACACACCCCGACCTGTGAGATGCGGTTACCTACCTGTGAGTTGGGTGGGTAGCATACATTGCCTGCCACATGCTTCTTATTGGGGTGTAGTGTCCCATCCTCCATAGTGGTGGGACAGCATGCATGTTGCATTTTTGGGACGGATAGCCAAACACACTGCACCGTCTCACTGTGTAGATGGCTAACTGCCGTTTGAGGCGACGGTGAGCAATGACATGGCTATGTGACTTGGTAGAAATCTTTGGATGGAATGTGCGTGTGGTGAGCATGATGTGTGTGTGAATTTTTGTACCCATTGATTTCAGATTACATTTGGTAATGGGGTATAGCCCCCCATCACTGTTGTCCCTGCTATCTGGCTGTGGGGTTCACTCCCCCGACATTTGAAGGCACAATTGGGCAATGGGTATGGTCTCGTAGCACAGTGGTGACATACAGCAGGGTGTAGATCTCACCCAGCATACATTTCCACACTGTCATGGTTTCATGGTATTTGTGGACCTGAGAACATGAGCCCAGTACTGGTGTAGCAGTTGTTCCAGGGCATCCATACACTGACATGTTGTGGTCAACAGTGGTGTGTGTGTGAGATGTACTCAGCCCTGTGCAGACAATGTATGGTTTTGGGGACAGACTATACCAGCACTGTTCAGACAGACAGTGTGAGATGTGAACATTGTCAATGCATACACACATTGGTGGTCCAAACAAGACACCTTTGACAATGTAATTCAGACAAGGTGCTGTTCTGCAATTCAGTGCAGCACTGTGGTAGCTGGGTGAGTTTCAGGACATTTGGGTTCTGCTTAGTTTAGCATTGTGAGTCCCAGCTGCAGTGTAGTTTTTGGGTGCACTGCACTTCCACTGTTTACATTGCAACACTGTGGTATGACATGGGTGATTTGCACTTTGCCATACAAACGGCCAGACACTGCTGCAGGGCAGCATGATCGTTGTTAGTGTTGCAGTGTGTGATGCCTGGCACAGTGTACACAATGTGGGTCAATTTTGAACAGAGACTTGTGCATGGTGACTACAACACAACTGTTTTGCATTATTTGTGTTGGTGACTGTGGACTAAGTGGCATGGAGTCATGTGCAGCTGCACAGACGTCACATGCCTATGAGTGGGACTAGTGCTCCATCCTGCTCAGCTGTGGGCCAAGAGGGCCTGGTGGGAGTTGTAGTGCAAGCCTCCCACACACCCACCCACCTCCCGGTGAAGATGGCTACCTACCTGTTAGGTGAGGGTGCAGCACACAATGGCTGAGGCATGCTTCTGGGTGGGGGCAGTGCTCCATCCTGCTCAGCTGTGGGCCAAGGGGGCCTGGTGGGAGTTGTAGTGCAGGCCTTCCAAACACCCACTCACCTCCCGGTAAAAATGGCTACCTACCTGTTAGGTGAGGGTGTAGCACACAATGGCTGAGGCATGCTTCTAGGTGGGGGCAGTGCTCCATCCTGCTCATCTGTGGGCCAAGGGGGCCTGGTGGGAGTTGTAGTGCAGGCCTCCCACACACCCACCCACCTCCCGGTGAAGATGGCTACCTACCTGTTAGGTGAGGGTGCAGCACACAATGGCTGAGGCATTCTTCTGGGTGGGGGCAGTGCTCCATCCTGCTCAGCTGTGGGCCAAGGGGGCCTGGTGGGAGTTGTAGTGCAGGCCTCCCAAACACCCACCCACCACCCGGTAAAGATGGCTACCTACCTGTTAGGTGAGGGTGCAGCACACAATGGCTGAGGCATGCTTCTGGGTGGGGGCAGTGCTCCATACTGCTCAGCTGTGGGCCAAGGGGGCCTGGTGGGAGTTGTAGTGCAGGCCTCCCACACACCCACCCACCTCCCGGTGAAGATGGCTACCTACCTGTTAGGTGACGGTGCAGCACACAATGGCTGAGGCATGCTTCTGGGTGGGGCAGTGCTCCATCCTGCTCAGCTGTGGGCCAAGGGGGCCTGGTGGGAGTTGTAGTGCAGGCCTTCCAAACACCCACCCACATCCCGGTAAAGATGGCTACCTACCTGTTAGGTGAGGGTGTAGCACACAATGGCTGAGGCATGCTTCTGGGTGGGGGCAGTGCTCCATCCTGCTCAGCTGTGGGCCAAGGGGGCCTGGTTGGAGTTGTAGTGCAGGCCTCCCATACACCCACCCACCTCCCGGTAAAGATGGCTACCTACCTGTTAGGTGAGGGTGCAGCACACAATGGCTGAGCCATGCTTCTGGGTGGGGGCAGTGCTCCATCCTGCTCAGCTGTGGGCCAAGGGGGCCTGGTGGGAGTTGTAGTGCAGGCCTCCCAAACACCCACCCACCTCCTGGTGAAGATGGCTACCTACCTGTTAGGTGAGGGTGCAGCACACAATGGCTGAGGCATGCTTCTGGGTGGGGGCAGTGCTCCATCCTGCTCAGCTGTGGGCCAAGGGGGCCTGGTGGGAGTTGTAGTGCAGGCCTCCCAAACACCCACCCACCTCCCGGTGAAGATGGCTACCTACCTGTTAGGTGAGGGTGCAGCACACAATGGCTGAGGCATGCTTCTGGGTGGGGGAGGGCTACATCCTGCTCAGCTGTGGGACAAGGGGGCCTGGTGGGAGTTGTAGTGCTGGCAGCATGTACACATGTACCCATGGTGATGTTGCTAACTACCTTTGGGGGCTTCAGGGGGAGTGTCTGTTGTATTTGTGAGAGATGTTTTGGGGGAGTGTTGTGCACATGAATGAATTTGTACCTAGGAGGTATTATTTTGTAATAGGGCAAGACAGTACATTTGTGTGATGTTAGGCATTTGTTTGTACTTACCAGCCTCCACTCCCCGGGTATTCCTGAGAGACTCTCTGGATGTAGAATGCCAAGCACCTTCTCCTCCCATTCAGTGAATGTTTTGAGTGGAACGGGAGGGCCACTGCCTGTCCTCTGAGCCAGCTCATGGTTCTTGGCTCTCCTCTTTTTGACCACTGCCTTCAGATTGTGCCACCTCTTCATGATTTCATCTCTATTGCGTGGCACGGTCCCTACTGCATTGATCTTCTCTACTATCCTTCTCCACATTTGCGTCCTTGTTGCTAGTGGTGTCTGTTGGACCTGGTTACCAAATAATTGTGGTTCTACCCTGATTATCTCATCGACCATGACCCTCAACTCACTCTCAGTGAATTTGGGCATTCTCTGTGGTGACATGGTGTGTGATGTGTCAAGGTGTTTAGGGTGCAGGTTTGGGTGTGGTAGTGGTGGTTGTGATGTGTATGGTGTGTGCTGTGCAAAGGTGTTAGAGGTGCAGGTGTGGAAGTGGTGATGGTGGTGGTGATGTGTGTGTGTTGTGCAGATTTGCCTCTCCTGTCATCTGTGGTGGATGTCCCCTCAGTTGTGGAGTTTAGCAAAGGATTGTGGTCTGTTGGGGGCTGGATTTATACTGGTGTCTGTGGGTGTGTCAGGATGGGGTATTGGTTGCAGGTGTGGTGTGTGTGTGTACCTGGGATTTGTAGTTTTGGAGTTTCACATGGGGGTGTGTCTTTGTGCTGTGTTAGCTATTTTTGGGTGCATGCCTTGTATGGTTGGTGCACTTTGTGGCCATGTTGTGTGTTTTTCTAGCGACCGCCATTTTTTTGACGGAGCGTCCACAGTGGTGGCTCGGCTATGGCGCTTCCGCCGTCTCACTGATTCTTCACTGTTGTCGACCGTGGCGGTCGGAAACAGCGCACTGCACCGTGGGGATGTCGGGAATATCATAATTTTGATGGCGGTGTCTCCGCTGTGGTTGCGGGCGTTTGGCCTGTTTCCGCTGCGACTCCGACCGCCGCGGACGGGTTTGGGCCCTTTCCGCAGGCGTACGGCGGATTCTCGGGTCTCCTTTCCGCCGCGGTTGGGGTTTTACCGCTGGGGATCCTAATCTTGCCGTCGGTTTTCCCGCGGTAGCGGCGGGCGGTGTTTTCCCGCCACCATGGCGGTCGTTTTTTTTTCCGTCCGCCATCGTAATGACCTCCTTAGTTATTAGGAATGGGATGTTGGGTTTATAGGTGAGGAGGGTGGGGAGAATTTAAAATGTGTAAAATAAATTTTAAAATTAAATTGAAATTTAAAATGTTTTATTTGAAATATTTAATTTATGAGTGCAAAATTGTGTTTATAGGAAAGAGGGATGGGGAGTGTATTAAAATATAATGTAATATTGTAATAAATTTAAATTTCTTTAAAAAAAAATTACAAAAAATGTATTATTTCAATTAAATTTTTATAATTAATGTGTGTAAAATTTATAAATTTATGGAATTTTGATTATAAAATATTAAATAATTTTTTATTTTAAAGTAATATGAATGGTAAAAAGATTGGTGAAAATAATTATTTTAAATGTTAATTTATTAGCTATATTTAGTGAATATATTTGAGTTTATTAATAGATTAAAATATTTAATTTTATCAAATTTATATAATAAAAAATTAAAAAGAAGTTGTTTTGTTTTATAATATTTATTTACTATATATTATTATTAATTATTTATTTTAATAAATATTAAAAAAATTACAATAATTTAAATTTGAGAGTAGTGGTTTTATCAATTATTAATTATGTATAATATGTTATAATTAAATGTATTAATGTGTAGTGTCCAGCACCATCCCTGACTTAATACTAACCAGAGTGGGAATAGTACATTATATATCTTTAATGTCCAGCACCTTCCCTGAGTATAGATTAACTGGAGTGGGAATAGTAAATTATATATGTTTAGTGTCCAGCACCTTCTATGACTTAATACTAACTGGGCTGGGAATAGTAATTTATATATCTTTAGTGTCAAGCACCTTCTTTGACCTAATACTAGCTGGAGTGGGAATAGTAAATTATATAGGTTTAGTGTCCAGCACCTTCCCTGATTTAAAACTAACTGGAGTTGGAATAGTAAATTATATATCTTTAATGTCCAGCACCTTCCCTGAGTATATATTAACTGGAGTGGGAATAGTAAATTATATATTTTTAGTGTCAAGCACCTTCTTTTACTTAATACTAGCTGGAGTGGGAATAGTAAATTATATAGGTTTAGTGTCCAGCATCTTCCCTGACTTAAGACTAACTGCAGTGGGAATAGTAAATGATATATGTTTAATGTCCAGCACCTTCCGTGACTTAATACTAAGTGGAGTGGGAATATTAAATTATATATCTTTAGTGTCAAGCACCTTCTTTGACTTAATTCTAGCTGCAGTGGGAATAGTAAATTATATATGTTTAGTGTCCAGCACCTTCCCTGACTTAATATTAACTGGAGTGGAAATATTACATTATATATGTTTAGTGTCCAGCACCTTCCCTGACTTAATAGTAACTGGAGTGTGAATAGTAAATTATATAGGTTTAATGTCCAGCACCTTCCCTGAGTATATATTAACTGGAGTGGGAATAGTAAATTATATATTTTTAGTGTCAAGCACCTTCTTTTACTTAATACTAGCTGGAGTGGGAATAGTAAATTATATAGGTTTAGTGTCCAGCATCTTCCCTGACTTAAGACTAACTGCAGTGGGAATAGTAAATGATATATGTTTAATGTCCAGCACCTTCCGTGACTTAATACTAAGTGGAGTGGGAATATTAAATTATATATCTTTAGTGTCAAGCACCTTCTTTGACTTAATTCTAGCTGCAGTGGGAATAGTAAATTATATATGTTTAGTGTCCAGCACCTTCCCTGACTTAATATTAACTGGAGTGGAAATATTACATTATATATGTTTAGTGTCCAGCACCTTCCCTGACTTAATAGTAACTGGAGTGTGAATAGTAAATTATATAGGTTTAGTGTCCAGCAACTTCCTGGATTTAATATTAACTGGAGTGAGAATAGTAAATTATATATGTGTAGTGTACAGCACATTACTTGAGTTAATAGCAATTGGTGTAGGAATTATTACATTATATATGTTTATAGGTCTGTCATTTAAAATTATTTTTAAAATCTGTAGTGGTAATGTGTATGTATAATAATTTATTTTATATTTAGAATTAAAATAATTATAACAATATATTTTGAACATACATATTAGTTAAACAAATATACATTGCATTAAAATATACATTTTTGGAAAATATTTAATAAAAATAAATTAATAGAAAAATAATCACACTTGTAAATTTTTTAAATTATCTTTATTTTTTAATATTAATATAGATAGAGTAAAGAAACATATTTTATTAAGGGAATATAATATACATGATGAAATATACAAAATAAATACATATTTTTAAATTTGTAACATAAAGGGGCCGATTCCGATTCGGGCCGGAAATCTCTCTGACTGAGCCGGACTCGGAGAGATTTCCGACCAGAATCGGACCCTAGCAGCCCGACCGAACGAGTACGATGTGCACGTATGTTATTGGACTCGATTCGGTCGGACTCCCATTGAAGTTAATGGGAGCCTGTCGTACAACGCGTACGCGGGCTCCCATTGACTCAATGGGTGCGAGGCAAACAAGGGCGCCCCCCACAGCGTGTACACGGCGAAGCGACTCGCGCCGTATACGCACAGGTAGGGGGGACCCATGGGTCCCCCCTGTGTGCAACTCACGTGGCTACGCGTACAGGGGGGTCTGACACGGACCCCCAAAGTGCGGCTCCGACTGCTTCTTCGAGCCGGACGGCGCGAGTCGGTCGGACTGCTCGCGGCGCGCATCATACTTGCCCGGCCAGGGAACGTCTCCATTGCGTGGTGCGAGGCGCATCCGTGCGAGTCGGTCGGTGCGGTTGGGACGGGCGTACGAGTCGGTCGGCGAATTCGCACGCGCTCGCATCGTACTCATTCGCCCGCGCTCGCATCGTACTCGTTCGCCGGGACGCACGTACGAATCGGTCGGGAAAAAGGGCTCCGAATCGGATCCGGTTCAGCCGAATCCGATTCGGTGCCCTACCGGCCGAGATCAGAATCGACCCCTCAGTATTTTGGATATATGTTTATTTACATATATTATATTTTTCAACATACATATTTTTAACATTGTTATATTTTAGGATACAGGTATTTATCTTTTGTAACAGAATTTTTTTGGGGGTATTTTTGTTTAGAATATTTTTGTAATATACATTAATTTTGTAATATAATTTTACAGTTTATTTTTGCATGTTTAACAGTTAATAATTAAATACATATTTTGTTAAAATAAAACAATATAACATAAAACAGATTTACTGAAAAGAAATTAACATTTTAAGTGGTTAACAATTTTTGTACATGTAATATATCTTTTTAATTAATATTATTAATTTATGATATATTAATAATATTAATTATTACATTGTTACATTTTATATAAACATGTTTTTGAAGAGGTAAGTTTTTATTTAACATTTGAATTTTTTTTTACATTTTTTTGAAAATTATTGTAAATTATACAAATAAATAAGTAATTATAATAATAATTAATATATGTTTTATTAATTATTATAATAATTTTAAAATGTAGAAAAAATGTTACATTATTTTTAACATATAAGTACAATATTGTAATATTTTTAGAAAACATATAAGTAATTTATTTATTATTGTATTACATGTTTTTAAATTAATTTCTATCTTTTTTATTATTTAACCAGCCATATTTCTTTTACAGGAACTATTTTGTAACCGCTTACCGTTGTTTTGGGTTATTTCTGAGGGGACAAGCTCGCGGTTAGAAGCTGCGTCGCGTCGAGGAAGGTAAGTGTAATTTTTTTAATTAAACTATGGGATCTATTAGGATGGCGGACGGAAAACCACCCCGGGCCACGGTAGCGGAAACCAACCGTCCGCTGGTCCGCGGCAACACCGACGGTCCGATTAGGATCAACCACCAAAAAATCCCAACTGCGGTGGAACGTCGCCACGAAAGACCGCCGGTAGCGGGCGGAGCTGGTGAAAATCCATCCACGGCGGTCGGATTCGCGGCGGAAACACACTAAACCGCCGCGAGGCCAGCGGAGTGACCGCACGTAAAATTAGGATCCCCTCGATGTGACCGCGGGACGTTCCGCTGTTTCCGACCGCAGCGATTGCAAACAATGATGAATGGTAGAGCCGGCGGAAGGGCTGTTGCATAGCCACCGCTGCGGACGCTCCGTGACAAATATGGCGGTCGACAAAAAAACACACAACAAGGCCACCAAGTGCACACATCAAACTAGCTCTGCCCCCAAAAACACCTAACGCACCCCAATGACACACTCCCATAGCAACTTCAAAAATACAAATCCCAGGACAACCTACACAACACACCTGACAGCAATACCCCATTTTTACACACCCACATAGCTGAGTATAAAACCAGCCCCTTCCCTGACAGAATCCTTTGCACCACTCCAGCCCTGAAGGAAGCACACCCTGCAGCACATTGGATAGGCAAAACACCACACATCCCACCAGCACAACAACACACATACACACCCCCACACCACCCCCACCACCCTCACAACTGCACCTCAAAACCTTTGCACAGCACACACCATGGCACAAAAGAAAATGCCCAAATTCACAGAGAGTGAGTTGTCAGTCATGGTAGATGAGATAATCAGAGTAGAACCACAATTGTTTGGTACCCTGGTCCAACAGACACCATTAGCCACAGGAGCACAAATGTGGGAAAGGATAGTCAACAAGGTCAATGCAGTAGGGACCACCCCGCGCTCCAAGCAGGAAATCATTAAGCAGTGGCATGACCTGAAGAGGGTGGTGAAAGAGAAGAAGAACAAGAACCATCAGCTGGCTCATATGACTGGCGGTGGCCCTCCCATTCCACCAAGAACATTCACTGCTTGGCAGGAGAAGGTGCTTGCCATACTGCATCCAGAGAGTCTCACAGGAATAGCCGGGGGAGTGCAGGCTGGTAAGGACAAACAAATGTATACCATTACACTGCTATGTACTGTCTTGCACAACCACAAAGCTACACCTCCTAGGCCCAAGTCCATTCATCTGCAACACAATACCCAACACAGGTCTCACAGATGTAACATCCACTCCATCTAAATCACTACAAAGGTAGCCTGCAACATTCCCAGGGTTGCATGTGTACAGGCAGCCAGCACTACAACTCCCACCAGGCCCCCTTGTTCCACAGCTCAGCAAGATGGAGCACCCCCCCACCCAGAAGCATGTGGCAGCCATTGCATTGTTCACCTTCATCTAAAGGGTAGGTAGCCATCTTCCCTGGGAGGGCTGTTTGGGGGTGGGAGGCCTGCACTATAACTCCCACCAGGCCCCCTGTCCCACTCCTGAGCAGGATGGAGCACTCCCCCCACATCCAGAAGCATGTGCCAGCCATTGCATTGTTCAACTTCATCTAACAGGCAGGTAGCCATCTTCCCAGGGAGGGCAGTTTGGGGGTGGGAGGCCTGCACTACAACTCCCACCAGGCACCCCTGTCCCACCCCTGAGCAGGAAGGAGCACTCCCCACACCCAGAAGCATGTGGCAGCCATTGCATTGTTCAACTTCATCTAACAGGTAGGTAGCCATCTTCCCAGGAAGGGCAGTTTGGGGGTGGGAGGCCTGCACCACAACTCCCACCAGGCCCCCTGTCCCACCCCTGAGCAGGATGGAGCACTTAAACACACACCCAGAGAGATGTGTCAGAAAGTCCACCCCAATGTGACAACAGAACAGGTAAGTAGACAGTGCATGCACCCCACCATTCCTCTCAAAAAGCTTGGAGCCATGTGACAACACCAGCCCTCACATCCCACCAACATTGACACAGATACAATATCAAATTACAGTGTGCAGACAGCTAAGCGTATGTAACTGTCACAGAAACAAAAGTGTGACTCACCAAATCCCATGTTGAAGTAAATCAGGGCACAAACATGCACAGCACTGAATGCTATCTGTAAGTTCCATGGGGGCTGAGCTTGAAGGACCATATGAAAACAAAGCAAGCATGGTCTGTATAACAAATAAATGAAAGCACAGGACATGACAAAGGTATGCATGAGATGACAATGGCTAGTTCATGCGCAGATGTAACGCCTGCCAGGCAGAGTAATCATCAAAGATGCTTCACATCAAGTCGTATTGCCGCCAGTTGTCAGATGACAACATGTCCTCGTAATCACAAAATCTGCACGTGGGGCATGGTATCCATTGACATGTCACACCATGGAAAATTAATGTATGTACCTCCACATCATGTCATGATGCACATTACTGTGCAGACATACAATGTGAGAACTAGTAAACTGTGTGTTGCATAACCTGTAAATAAGATACATCGAACACCAAGCTTGAGGTGTGCACGTCAATGACCATTTCCCCTCTGTCCCACAGGTGACCAAGAACTGACTGCAGAGGATGACAACACCAACCTGCAGAGCCAGTCTCCACCCCCGGAACATGGACTCTCTGATGATGACTCCCTGGATTTCGAGGATGCGGAGCTTGAAGCCAGCCCATCTGGCATGCCAGGGTGCAACAGGTCCCAGGACCCCACTGTCCCCCCGCCACCACATCAGCAACAACAACAACTACGCTGACCCCTGCTTGAACGACCTATGCGGCCTCTACCACCACCACCACCAGTGCTGCCTGCAACACTCTCCCTGCCCCAGAGGATGACCACCCCACACCACCAACTGAGGAGGGCAGGGAGAGTAGGTGGGTGCGTACAGTGGTGAGGCAACAGGTCCGTGACAGCAGGGCAGGTGGGAGGGCAAGGGGGAGTTAAAGCCAACCGTACACTGGGACCGAAGCCCTGGACAACATCACCAGAGTCCTTGGGGCCTATGAACGGGCCCAGGGGCAAATGGGCCAGGCTCAGGAAGATTCCCGTGAGCTCCGCCTGCTGCTGAGGTCCATAGACACCCGCATGGGCCAAATCGTGGACCTCTTGGGCCAGCTAGTGGCGGTTCTGAGGGACAGGCCTGTGGCACAAACAACACCTCCACCTCCTTCCGGTGGCCCACAGGATGACAGTTCCACATCCTCCCCTGTGGCCATGGAGAGGAGGGACTCCTCAGACCCCACTGGTCCTGCAGCAGAGGCCCACCCTGCCAAAGGACCAAGGGGCCGTCCAAAGAAATCCAAGGGAGGATCCCGTGGCAAAGCACCTGCCAAACGCCAGTCAAGGAGCCAGCCATGATGGCACCCCTCTTCACCTTGCCATTGACTTTGTTGACTGTCCTTCCCCACACTGCCATGTTAATGGCATCCGTCTGTTGGACTGGTACAACTCATCACTTCACTATTCACCTTTTTGTAAATATTCACTCCCCTGTCACATGTACCCATTGTAAATAAACACTCCTTACACACCTATGTCATTGTGCCTGCTCCGTGTTTATCACAGGATGTGCAATGTTCACCATGATTACAATGTACCAGGTAGGGCTGGGCGTAGTTGGCGTAGCGCCACTATGCAGAATTTTGGAAAAAATGTGTGGAAAAAGAGCGCACGTCCTGATGGTCCGTGTGCCCGGGACAGGGGTCCCTCGTGCCTGGGCAGGCTCCCCGATCTCCCCGGCCTGGCTGGGTTGAGAAGCACAGACCGGCCCCGGGGACTGCGTTTCAGTCAGGGCCTGGGGTTTGGGAGCCCCCGTCCTGCCGCCTGCCAAGTGTCCATCTGCCCGGGACAAGGGTCCCTGGTGCAGAGCCCCAGAGACCTGCAAGGGCATGCGGGAGCCCTACCGCTGTGGCTCGGCTCGGGGCGGGCAGATGGCAGTCCTTTCGGTCCCGGCCATCTGGTCGCACCTCTCCCCTCGGCCATCTGGTCGCACGCAATGCTTTCCAATGGGGCAACCAGATGGCCGGGCCACCCTGGAAGTCCCGATGAGGGCTCATTTGCATCCCGGATCCCAGCCAGGGCTCCAGGAGGTCGGGCACTATCGCGCCCAGGGTCCCCTGAGCCTCGCGGTGCGCATGGATTCCCAGAAAGCGGGGTAGCCTTCCTCCGGATTACTAGGGGCAGGGTATGCCGGGACCCCCCTCCCGGCTGGCGGTTCTCTGCCAGGGACCAGATGGGCTATGCCCGGACAACACCTCCCGAGGCATCCGGGGCTCCCTCCTCCGGCCCACGGCATGGCAAAGTGCCCGGGACGGGCTCCATGGGTCCCGGGCAGTCCTCCCCCAGGCGCCCAGGCCCGAGAGTTCCGGTGGTCCTACCCATGCATGAGGCCCAGCCGGGGTCCCCGAGCCCCCGGGAAGCGGAGCCCCCGAGCCCTACGTGGGCAGGCGGGAGCCCTACCGGGAAGGCTCGGCTCGGGGCAGGCAGATGGGAGTCCTTTTGACCCCGGCCATCTGGTCGCACCTTTCCCCTCGGCCATCTGGTCGCACGCAATGCTTTCCAATGGGGCAACCAGATGGCCGGGCCGCCCTGGAAGTCCCGATGAGGGCACATTTGCCTCCCGGACCCCAGCCAGGGCTCCAGGAGGTCAGGCATGTTCGCGCCCAGGGTCCCTTGAGCCTTGCGGTGTGCATGGATTCCCAGAAAGCGGGGTAGCCTTCCTCCGGATTACTAGGGGCAGGGCATGCCGGGACACCCCTCCTGGGCTGGCGGTTCTCAGCTGGGGACCAGATGGGCTGGGCCCGGACAACACCTCCCCAGCGTCCAGGGATCCCTCCTCTGGCCTGCGGCGTGGCAAAGTGCCCAGGACAGGCTCCACGGGTCCTGGGCAGTCCTCCCCCGGGCGTCCGGGCCTGAGAGCTCCGGCTGGCCTCCCCGTGCCTAAGGCCCGGCCGGGGTCCCCTGAGCACCCGGGAAGCAGAGCCCCCGAGCCCTGCAAGGGCAGGCGGGAGCCCTACCGCAAAGGCTTGGGGGTGGGCAGATGGGCATCCTTTCGGTCCCGGCCATCTGGTCGCTCCTATCCCCTCGGCCATCTGGTCGCATGCAATGCTTTCCAATGGGGCGACCAGATGGCCGGGCTGGCCTGGAAGTCCCGATGAGGGCTCATTTGCCTCCCCGATCCCAGCCAGGGCTCCAGGAGGTCGGGCGCGTCCGTGCCTAGGGTCCCCTCAATCTCGCGATGCACACGGGTTACCAGAAAGGGGGGTAGCCTTCCTCCGGATTACTAGGGACAGGGCACGCCGGAACCCCTCTCGGCCTAGCGATCCTCAGCCATCAGCTGGACGGGCCAGGATGCTGCCCCAGCCTGGGGTCCGTCCCCGGGCCAGCCGTGTGGCAGGATGCCCGGGACGGGGTCCCATGGGCCCGGGGAGCCTCCCTCTGCTCGGCTGGGTTCAGGGGCTCCCAGGGGCCCTGGGGAGGGTGGCCTCCCCACCCTGGGCTCCGTCCTCAGTCCTGCCGCGTGGCAGGGTGACCGGGACGGGGTCCCGCGGGCCCGGGGAGTCTTCCCCTGCGCCTTTGGGCCCGGGAGCCCCGGCTGGGTCCAGGGGCCCCTCCGGGCCCCGGGTCGGGTGCTCCAGCCCTGGGCCCCGTCCCCCGGCCTGCAGCTATGCCAAAGGTCCGAGACGGGCTTCCGTCGTGCCCGGGGAGCCCCCCCTCGCTTGGCTGGGTTCAGGAGCTCCGTCCGGGGCCCATGAGGGCCCGGGGGAGGGTGGCCTCCCCACCCCGGGCTCCGTCCTCAGTCCTGCCGCGTGGCAGGGTGCCTGGGATGAGGTCCCCTGGTCCCGGGGAGGCTTCCCCTGCGCCTCTGGGCCCGGGAGCCCCGGCTGGGTCCAGGGGCCCCTCCGGGCCCCGAGTCAGGTGCTCCAGCCCTGGGCCCTGTCCCCCAGCCTGACGCGATGCCAAAGGTCCGAGACAGGGTTTTGTTGTGCCCGGGGAGCCCTCCTCGCTTGGCTGGGTTCAGGAGCTCCGTCTGGGGCCCCTGAGGGCCCTGGGAGGGCGGCCTCCCCACCCCGGGCTCCGTCCTCGGTCCTGCCGCGTGGCAGGGTGCCCGGGACGGGGTCCCGTGGTCCCGGGGAGGCTTCCCCTGCGCCTCTGGGCCTGGGAGCCCCGGCTGGGTCCAGGGGCCCCTCCGGGCCCCGGGTCGGGTGCTCCAGCCCTGGGCCGTGTCCCCCGGCCTGACGGTATGCCAAAGGTCCGAGACGGGGTTCCGTTGTGCCCGGGGAGCCCCCCTCGCTTGGCTGGGTTCAGGGGCTCCGTCCGGGGCCCCTGAGGGCCCCGGGCTCCGTCCTTGGTCCTGCCGCGTGGCAGGGTGCCCGGGACGGGGTCCCGTGGTCCCGTGGAGGCTTCCCCTGCACCTCTGGGCCCGGGAGCCCCAGCTGGGTCTAGGGGCCCCGGCTGGGTCCAGGGGCCCCTCCGGGCCCGGGTCAGCTGCTCCTGCCCTGGGCCCTGTCCCCCAGCCTGATGCTATGCCAAAGGTCCGAGACGGGGTTCCGTTGTGCCCGGGGAGCCCCCCTCGCTTGGCTGGGTTCAGGAGCTCCGTCCGGGGCCCCTGAGGTTCCCGGGGAGGGCGTCCTCCCCACCCCGGGCTCCATCCTCAGTCCTGCCGTGTGGCAGGGTGCCCTGGATGGGGTCCCGTGGTCCCGGGGAGGCTTCCCCTGCGCCTCTGGGCCCGGGAGCCCCGGCTGGGTCCAGGGGCCCCTCCGGGCCCTGGGTCGGGTGCTCCAGCCCTGGGCCCTGTCCCCCCGGCCAAGGGCCCGGGACGGGGGTCCGTTGGTCCCATGCAGACCTCCCCCGCTTCGCCTGCTTATCGAGGTGTCTGCGGGCCCCGGGTCGGAGGGCCCATCAGCTCCCCCCTCGCAGCCCCCATGGCTGGGGCCAAACTGGGGCCCTGGGCCTCCGGTCCCCCACGCCCCGGCGCCCACTCACTCTTTCGTTGGGGCACAGAGCGGCCAGATGGCTTCGCTTTCGTGCCCGGCCATCTGGTCGCACCTTTCCCCTCGGCGATCTGGTCGCACCCAATGCTTTCCTATGGGGTGACCAGATGGCCGGGCTTCCCTGGAAGTCCCGATGAGGGCTCATTTGCCTCCTCGATCCCAGCGAGGCCTCCAGGAGGTCGGGTACTTTTGTGCCTTGGGTCCCCTCTGTCACCTCGTGTGCATGGATTACAAGAAAGGGGGGTGTCTTTCCTCCGTGAGGTCCGGCGATTCTGAAACAGGGGAAGGCAGCACCCGGGCCCGCCCGCCGGGGCCCCCAGGGGCCCAGGGACGCACCTGCCTCTCAGCCCCTTCCCTATGGTCCTTTTTCTCCGAGTTTGCTCAGTAAGACCTCCGTGAGGTCCGGGGATGCTGAGACGGGGGAAGGCAGCACCCGGGCCCGCCCGCCGGGGCCCCCCAGGGGCCTGGGTATGCACCTGCCTCTCAGCCGTTTTCCGATGGTCTTTTTTCTCCGAGTTTGCTCAGTCAGACCTCCGTGAGGTCCGGGGATGCTGAGACGGGGAAGGCAGCACCCGGGCCCGCCCGCCGGGGCCCCCAGGGTCCCGGGTACGCACCTGCCTCTCAGCCCCTTCCCGATGGTCCTTTTTCTCTGAGTTTGCTCAGTCAGACCGCCGTGAGGTCCGGGGATGCTGAGACGGGGGAAGGCAGCAACCGGGCCCACCCGCCGGGGCCCCGAGGGGCCCGGTACGTACCTGCCTCTCAGCCCCTTCCCGATGGTCCTTTTTCTCCGAGTTTGCTCAGTCGGACCTCTGTGAGGTCCGGGGATGCTGAGACGGGGGAAGGCAGCACCCGGGCCCGCCTGCCGGGGCCCCCAGGGGCCCGGGTACGCACCTGCCTCTCAGCCCCCACCCGATGGTCCTTTTTCTCCGGGTTTGCTCAGTCAGACCTCTGTGAGGTCCGGGGATGCTGAGATGGGAGAAGGCAGCACCCGGGCCTGCCCGCCGGGGCCCCCAGGGGCCCGGGTACGCACCTGCCTCTCAGCCCCTTCCCGATGGTCCTTTTTCTCTGAGTTTGCTCAGTCAGACCTCCGTGACGTCCGGGGATACTGAGACGGGGGAAGGCAGCACCCGGGCCTGCCCGCCGGGGCCCCCAGGGGCCCTGGTACGCACCTGCCTCTCAGCCCCTTCCCGATGGCCCTTTTTCTCCGAGTTTGCTCAGTCAGACCTTCGTGAGGTCCGGGGATGCTGAGACGGGGGAAGGCAGCACCCGGGCCCGCCTGCCGGGGCCCCTAGGGGCCCGGGTACGTACCTGCCTCTCAGCCCCTTCCCGATGGTCCTTTTTCTCCGAGTTTGCTCAGTCAGACCTCCGTGAGGTCCGGGGATGCTGAGACGGGGAAGGCAGCACCCGGGCCCGCCCGCCGGGGCCCCCAGGGGCCCGGGTACGCACCTGCCTCTCAGCCCCTTCTCGATGGTCCTTTTTCTCCGAGTTTGCTCAGTCAGACCTCCGTGAGGTCCGGGGATGCTGAGACGGGGGAAGGCCGCACCCGGGCCCGCCCGCCGGGGCCCCCAGGGGCCTGGGCACGCGCCTGCCTCTCAGCCCCTTGCCGATGGTCCTTTATCTCTGAGTCTGCTTGCCCTGGGAGCAGGCAGGGATGCTAAGCCAGCATACCCCCTGTGCGAGGCCCAGCCGGGGTCTCTGAGCCCCCGGGACGCAGAGCCCTTGAGCCCTGTATGGAGAGGTGGGAGCCCTCCTTCAAAGGCTCAGGGCGGGCAGATTGGCCTCCTACGGGCCCGGCCATCAGGTAGCGCTTTTCCACTCGGCCATCTGGTCGCGTGCAATGCTTTCCAATGGGGCGACCAGATGGCCGGGCCGCCCTGGAATTCCCGATGAGGGCTCATTTGCCTTCCCGATCCCAGCGAGGGCTCCAGGAGGTCGGGCGCGTCCGCGCATAGGGTCCCCTCAGTCTTGCGGTGCGCACAGGTTACCAGAAAGGGGGGTAGCCTTCCTCCGGATTACTAGGGACAAGGTACTCTGGGACCCCTCTCGGCCTAGCGGTCCTCAGTCGGCAGTTGGACGGGCCAGGATGCCGCCCCAGCCCTGGGTCCATCCCTGGGCCTGCCGCTTGGCAGGCTGCCCTGGATAGGGTCCGGCGGGCCTGGGGAGCCTCTCCATGCTGGGCTGGCTCCAGGGGCTCGGGTGTTCCAGCCCTGGGCCCCGTCCCCCAGCCTGCTGCCCTGCCAAAGGCCCGGGATGGGGTTCCATCATGCCCGGGGTGCCTCCCCTTGCTCGGCTGGGTTCAGGGGCTCCCTGCGGCCCCGGGAAGGGTGGCCTCCCCACCCCGGGCTCTGTCCTCAGTCCTGCTGCATGGCAGGGTGCCCGGGACGGGGTCCCGCGGGCCCAGGGAGGCTTCCCCTTTGCCTCCGGGCCTGTGAGCCCCGGCTGGGTCCAGGGGCCCCTCCGGGCCCCGGGTCGGGTGCTCCAGCCCTGGGCCCTGTCCCCCGGCCTGCCTCTATGCCAAGGGTCTGGGACAGGCATCCGTCGGTCCCGTGCAGACCTCCCCCGCTTCGCCTGCTTGTCGAGGTGTCTGCGGGCCCCAGGTCGAAGGGCCCGTCGGCTCCCCCCTCGCAGCCCCCTTGGCTGGGGCCCAGCTGGGGCCCTGGGCCTCCGGTCCCCCGGTCCCCCATGCCCCATCACCCACTCACTCTTTCGTTGGGGCACAGAGCGGCCAGATCGTCCAGTGCCCACCCTCCCAACTACTTCCACTAGTGCTGCACGTGCTCGCACCAGTGAGAAGGGAAGAGTGTCCTTCACCCCAGGCACCGCTGCCCCTGCCCCTGTCTCCCCTGCTGCCCTCAGTGTTGAGGCTGTGGACCTTTTGCACCAGCTGTGTGTGGGTCAGACAACTCTCCTCAATGCCTTCCTAGACCAAGGCAAAAAGTTGGCACAGGTAGTTGCCTTCATGGAGGGCATTCATTCAGATGTGGGTGGGCTACACCGGACTGTCCAGTCTTTGTCCTCCACAGTGACGGCAGCCATTCAGCTGTCACAGGCTCAGAGTTCAGCTCCAGTCCCTTTGGCCACCCCCCTGCCAGTGGCTACATCTGACGATAGTGACCACACACCACAGACATCAGGCTCAAGATACAGCACACGCAGCACACAACAACAGCAGCCCAAGCAGGCCAGAGCGCAGACACCATCCCCCCAAAAATCCAAAGCCACCCCAGAGCGCAAAGGCAAAAGCCCTTCAGGTGACACTCAGGGGCATAAAGCCAAGAAGCAGGCCTCAGGCTCACATGCCTCAGAGGAATCCCCAGCCAAGGACTCTCCTGTCCCCAAAGCGTCTCGCAAAGAAAAGCAGTCAGTTCCCGTTCCTGCTGTGAAGCTGGTGCCTGCTAAGGGTCCACAGAAAAAGCCCGCTAAGGCAGATTCACCCACAACCTCTACTCCCATCCAGACCCCTGTGAAGCAGGGAAAGGAGGTCAGTGTAGGGGGTTCACCTGGTAAACAGGTGGTGGAGGGGAAAAGGCTTGGCCAGGCCAAGCGTACCTCCAGATCCAGCAGGTCCCCAGAGGGAGGCCCACCGGCTGCACCTGATGCAGCTTTGGTGGAGAGTGTGCCTGTTGTGCCCGCCCCACTTACCACTCTGCCCAAGACAATAATTCCCTATCGAGTACCCAAGAAGTGGAAAGGCACCCCTCCACATTCTCCCTCCCACACTGTGTCTCACGGCAGCATGACTCTACCTCCACGTGCCACCACACCACCCGGTCCAGCCAGCCCTCCGGCTCCCAAAGCCACTAAGGCCTCTACCTCAGCTGGTCCTCTCTCTCCCAGGTCCAGTCCTCCAACTGGCCCCGATACTCAGCCACCTCCCAGTCAGACTGACAGCCAAGTCTGAGCCAAAGTCCCCCTCACACACCTGTCTCTCCCACAGCGGTGTCTGGACTGCCCATTGTTATCCCCCTAACTGTGTTGCTGACCATGGCAGTGTACAGTCTCACCCATTCCCTGTACAGATTCTCATGCACACATGTGCCTACTTTTCACTTTGTACTGGCCACTGGCCTTGCTGTTCATTACTGTGTTTGCCCATTCCCTGTGCAGGTTCTCATGTACCTACTCTGCACTTTGGAATGGCCACTGGTATTGCTGTTTATTACTGAGTTTGCCCATTCCCTGTGCAGGTTCTCATGTACCTACTTTGCACTTTGTACTGGCCACTGGTCTTGCTCTTGTCTACTTTTGATGCCTATCTTTGTAATATGTGAATAAAGACAGTTACTCCAGTTGTCTACTTTGTCAGTGTCCTGCTAAATAAAGGGTTTTATGTGTGGCTATGCTTTAATGTGACACATGCTCAGTATGCCACTTTAACATTGCCAATGGCTGATTTCACTTTTTCAGGGTTTTGCAGAGGTGACAGGCACTTCAGTTCTTCTTGACTCTGAGGCTTGGGGGTGCAATGATGGTTGTTTGTGATGAACTACTGTTATCATAATCAATCTATGGTGATGTTAGCTAAATTGTACACATGTCATGTTTGGATGCACTGCCAGCACAGAGTGGGATTCTATCCACAGGATTGCAGGCAGGCTGGCCAGGGTCCATCATGTCTGTGTGATCTTTCTTGATGTGTGAACAGCAGTGTTGGTGTATGGTCATCTTGTGATGGCCAGTCATCCTAGTCACATGTATAAATTACAATGTGTGCACTTGGGTGGTCATGAAGTGTGCAGTGGGAAGGGGGTGACTTTGTCAGTAGTGTTGATGTGTGTGTGCCCCTGCGATGGGAACTGCACACATGTGTCAACCTGGATTTGAGTGTCTGTTGGTTGGATTGGTCAGCCCTGTGCTTGTGATTGTGTGCACATGTGGGAGTTGTAGGTTGTGCACTGTGCAGTGTGTTGGTGTGTCCTTGCACTTCTGGGGGACACCTACTTGTTGTTGTTGCCAATTGTGAGTATGCAGAGTGTGTGACTGGCAAGTCAGTGTTGTGTTTTGTTGATCAACCATGTGTCTTGATACTGTTTGTGCTCACTGTGCAGACCTGCTCAGCCACACTGACATTGTGGGTGTGTTTTCTCATGCATTGCTGTCACTTGAGCAATTTTTTGCTGCAGTATGGCATGTGGGATGTGGAGTTGTACCATCCCCTATCTGTGCTTATGTTAACTACCCATTGTGAGTGAGCACTCCATCTATTTGTGTATGGTGCACTCCTGCCATGTCCCATTGTAGGCACGGTTGTTTGCCCCCCCACACTAGTCTGATCATTTCAGAGCGTAAGGTGGTGAAGAAGTGCCTACCCGGGTAATATGGAATGTTCATGAATAGATAAAGCACCTGCTGCATGAACACCATTTTAATTAGCGAGATGCGCCCTGCCACAGATAGCGGCAGGGAGATCCAACGTGTGACACGGCTAATGACATGATCCAATGTCCTGCCATAGTTGAGGCACATTAGCTACTCCCTATCCCTGGAGATACTGATACCTAAATACTTTACTTCTGTGTTGCACCACTCAAGTGGGTAATCCAAAGGGAACTGTGTGACTGCGGAGGTGAGGGGGAATATCTGCGATTTCCCCCAGTTTATGTGAATCCCCGAGAGTCTCCCAAATATTATGAATTCTCTCAGATGAGGATTGAGATTTTGTTGTGGGTCTCTAACATATAGGGTAATGTCGTCTGCATATAGGGAGACGAGCACCTGATGCACGGGGCACCTCAAAGCTTTGTCTTGGTGATGCTGTCGCAGTCTAGCTGCAAGAGGCTCAACCGCCAGCGCGAAGAGCAGGGGGGAGAGTGGGCACCCCTGCCTGGTACCTCTAGTGATTGAAAAAGCTGGAGACAAATGCCCGTTTGTTAAGACCTTTGCAGTTGGAGAGTGGTATAGTAACCTAATCCAAGAGAGGAATCCCATAGGCATACCCATACGTTGGAGTATTCTGAGTAAATAGTCCCAATCGACTGAATCGAACGCCTTTGTGGCGTCTAAAAAAAACTGCCGCAAATTCGGGAGCTACGTTCTGTAATATGGAAAAGAGGATACGCAGATTATGCATAGTTGCTCGGCCTGGAATAAACCCGGCTTGATCCGGTAGGACCAACTTGTCCATCAGCAGATTTAGCCTATTAGCCAATATCTTAGCCAGTATTTTAGCATCGTTATTGATGAGGGACAACGGCCTGTAGGAATCGCAGTGGTCCACGGGCTTCCCTGGCTTTAATAAGGATGTAATGAGCGCCTCTCTCATCGAGGGCGGCAGGATTCCATCTTCTTGAGCTTCTTCGAAGACAGTGTGCAGGATGGGGGCTAGTTGATCAATATATGCTTTATAAAAATCTATAGGGAGCCCATCGAGCCCCGGGGCTTTACCAGATTTCATTTTCATGATGGCTTCTCGTATTTCTTCCAGCTCAAAGGGGGCAATCAAGAATTCCCTCTGTGATTCCCCCAGCCACCCCAAGGCCACTTCATCCAGATAGGGGGCCAGGTCAAGACTGCCACGCCTACTAGTGGAGTATAGTCTGGAGTAATATGTAGTAAATGCGGCTAGTATGTCAGCAGTGTCTCTGTACTGAGCGCTATCGGGGCCCATGAGCTCCAGAACATAATTAGAAAAGCTGGGCCTGCAAGTTACTTCTGCTAGTGCTCTGCCCGGGCGTTCCCCTTCCCCATATCTGCGGGCCACCGAGTATTTACTTCAGAACCGGGTCTCTCGGTCCGCTGTCTCCATATATTCTGAGAGTTTCTCTTGGAAGTCGCGCTGCGCTGTCCCGTCTGTGCCACCCGATATTGAGGCATCTAGCATTTTAAGTTTGCCTTCCAATTTCTTTAGGGTGCCCTGGATGTCGTGCAGTACTCCCGAACTCTTAGATATGCAGAAACCTCAGATTGTGACCTTGAAGGCCTCCCAAACCGTCGCTATGCTGTCCACTGATCCTAAGTTTCTTTGAAAGAAATCTGTAATTTCTTGCCCTAGTTCACTGCGAAAAGCTGTGTCCAATAGGGTGAGAGGTGATAGTCTCCAGCTTCTGGTGGGAGAGTCATACCCTGGAGGGTTTAGAGTCAAGCGGACAGGAGAGTGATCAGAGTATGTTCTCGCCAAATGAGTAACTGATATTATCGATGGGCCCAGGCCACGCAAAATCAGGCAGTAATCCAATCTAGCCCAAGATGCATGTAGGGCTGTATAATGTTTGCCTTCAGTTTTGTGCGGGTGCACATGTCGCCATGTGTCCAAGAGCCCATTGTCAGCCACCAGATCGCGTAATAGCTTATGTGATCTGTTATAGTGTTGTGGTGCCGGGTTTGACCTGTCCATCTCTGGGTTAAGGGTGGTGTTGAAATCCCCCCATATTAGGTGAGTGGAGCCTATGTCAAGAATCTTCCCCCAAAGCGTGGCAAAGAAATCCAGATCGTCTACATTGGGCCCGTAGCAGCATATTATTGTGACGGAATCAGTACCTAATCTGCCCCAGACCATACAGTGGCGACCCTGTGGATCCTGCGACGCCCCAGCGGGAGTAAATGGAGTGCCTTTTTTTATAAGTATGGCTGTACCCCTGGAGTAGGAGGAGTATGAGGAAAATGTCCTGTGATCTGCCCATTTACACACAAATGATGAAGCATGATTGGAGTTAAGGTGTGTTTCTTGAAGTAGTGCAACTTGGATGTGATGGCGATCCAGATATGCTAACACCTGCCCGATTTTCCCCCGCCCTTTGTGATCCTGAGGAGTTAATATTGCGTCCTAACGCACACCGGTGAACAGCCCAGCACAGGTCTGTGCGTGGCAGCGGGTGCTTGTACTGAGGCATTAAATATGGCTGCCTCTCCTAATATGCTGCCCATCGTGTGAGCGCCGTGTACTGCAGCGTCAAAGGGGAGCAGGCTTTGGGATAGGGACTGGAGTGAGGGATCCAAATATACAGTGCCTCCTTGTCCACAGAAGGGATATGTCCGGCGTGCCCCATGAATGGCGCTGGGGCCCGCACTCGCAGAGCGTGCAGACGGCAGGACGCAGGTGTGGTTTACGGCCCTCCGCCATCACGGAGCGGAGAGCACCGCATGGTGTATACAAGTCCTTCTCAGGCCCCCAGGCCCTGGACTACAAACGCGCGGGGAGCAACGAGTGTTTAGGGATGTTAACCTCGTGTCCACTCACTGCCGCCGCATCGGGTTTCTGCAGTTCTCGGTCCCCGTGGATGCCCGGCCCAGACTCCACGTGGGTGCCTCGGTGCTGGCATAGTTCACTCTGCCGGCAGAGGGGACCAGGCGGGAGAAGCTTTTCCACCGGCTGCACTTAGAGGGAGTCCCTGTAGCGAGCAGCAGCGTCCGGGAGCCTTCACACTCGCTCCGCCCGGGTCACTGGATCTCGCTCCACAATCCGGTTCAGTAAATCTTAATTTTGAGCCTCTGGAGAAGGATAACTGGTCGGATAATTGGACCGAACAGCGAGAGCCTCACGGTTGTGCGGCCATTTCGCTTGTGCGCCACCTAGTGCCCACCTTATTTTTTTATTTAATATTACTTAACCCGTTGTTTTTCAACTTCTACCACCCCCTACCCCGCCCAGGCCACCACCCCATGGCTCTTACCTGTGCGAGCTGCTATTGTTAACACTGATTTTCAACAGTAAATCTTCAATCTTAAAATAGAATCTTTTGATAGACATATCACAGGTATTAATCTGATTTTCTCTTTAAAAAAATTCACAAATTAATTGCACTGTGTAAGTTATGCATATTTTCATATAAGAAATGATCAAAAATTAACTAACTCATTTACTGGCTATATAGATGACAGGAGAAAATCTACTCTTAAAATGTGGATGGGAAACAACTCATTCTAGTTTTCAGCTCTACTAATTAAGCTTATTAATAATTTGTATATATTTATATTGTCTTACAGATATGTAGACGAATATTGCTATGCATATATATGTATACATATACATTCATATGTATCAGTATATAACTTTGATATTATGTTTTTCAAGACCAAAATATTAAGCAATGAGTGAAACAATAAATCTAATAACTCTGGTAGGTCCCACCGAGATCTAAACTCAGATTGTTGGATTCAAAGTCCAGAGCGCTAACCACTACAACATGGAACCCTCAAGTACTAGAGCAACCTTTCCATTGTGCCAGAAGAGAGTGCCTCATTGTGTAACTTATATTTATTGGTAAAATGATATGCCAGTTGAATAGTAATAGTCAAAAGAGTTATAATGTTATTTGATTCTTTTCAGCTACATGCTCCATAACAGTGATGCAAATGTTTAACAGAATATGAAAGTTATACAGTGCTGTTCATCTTTGGCTGTAGAATATCAAAACAGTCTAAATTTCCAAATTGCTGCAGCAATACTGCTGTCTCTCACCTGGGTGGTTCCCGCAATTCGCAATAGTTAGCACTTTGGACATTTAACTCAATGATCGGAGTTCGAATCTTGGTGGAACTTTATTATTAATCACAACCTACTCCATTTCTTTCAACTTTGTTCATTAATAGCCCAATCTAACACCAGTAGGGTGAAAGAGTCATTTGTTGATTGTTTTCTAAATGTCCATCAGCTTGAGCAAGTAGTGTACAGTCACCCACTATACAGAATTAGAGAGCCTATCAGTCACAATATTGGGCTTAAATGTTGCGCTGGAAATAAGCCCTCGACGGAATGTGAGGTATGTGAGACATCAGTGCTCTTTTTTGGTTGGAATATTATGACCTCATAAAGAGGGGAAATAATAAAATATGTTTGTTATATATTCCATTCATAGGTGGTGACTGGAGTGTGCCATTGTGAAGTGGGTACTAGTTGACTCACTCAGACAGTTTAAAGCGGCAAATATCATTATATCTACATGAACCATTGAAGCAGGGTCTAGTTTTACCATTAAGTGCCCCAGGCCCATTCTGTCCACATTTGAAGCAATTGTCCCTGCCAGCCCATAGACAGGATTGTGCTAAAATTGTCCACACTGCCTTGAGCGTCTACAGAGGCAGTAGGCCTCACACCTCCCTGTAACCTCTGATGTATCTCTCCTATGAAGGCCAATAACCTCAGATCACTGTCTTTCTGGTGAACAAGTCTTCCAGCCCCTGTCCTCTACGTGGACATCTTTCTGAACATCAAGAAGATGTAGCAATAACAGGATGCATCTGTCATTTACAAGACAAGATGGGCTAGGAGTAAGAGTGGGGGCCAACTGGGACTTTCCGCAGCTTTGGAAGCTAAAATAGTGAGAGGGCTTAAAATAAACAATAGCCTTATAAGGAGCTTCCACCTTAAAGCTTCTGAGAGGTGACGCAAAGTGTTTTTGATAAAAAGTACAAACGTTTGTTATGTTCTGCGGTCAAGCACCTGCCAAACTTAGATCTTGCGGTCAACAGTTTCTCATTTCAAATGTATAAATGGGCTACTTATCTGTCCATTCATTGACCACCTTGTGCAGTGTATTTTTCTCACAACAATGGCGCTCCCAGTTAACTGTTTTATTTAGCATTTGGTTGAGGTTCTAATGCTTCATTGTACTTTGATATTCATTTTCTCTCTCTTTCTCTTTACTTTGCATTGTTGTGATTTTAAACATACTAGATTGTATGTTTTTGCTCATGATCTGTGATGTGCCTTTGACACTTATTACTAGCTAGATTGCATGGTGTTATTTTTGATTAATGATGTGTCTTTGACATTTGTGTTGAAATTGTTTGAATAAATAGTGCCACTTCTGACTCAGTTCCTGCATTTAACACGTATGTCTTGTTATTTTAGATAGCACGTTTTTTCGCTAAATTATGTGGTAAAAAACTACCCTTGAACACCATTGAATGTACCTCAATTTGAGGTATGTGTTGAGCTGTTTAGCGAAATATATGAACATCAAGAATGATTTATTCATTTCCCAATTCGGGAAATTTATTGACTGTTTTTATTTATTTACCCATTGCAGGGATTTAGATCGATTTTTTCGACCTATGGTATATTTATTGATGGTGTATGTGCATCCATTTTAAAATGTGTGCATGTAGACTGCCTATTTTATTAGTGAGTCTAAATATTTAATGACTTCTATCATTGGGTTTTCATTTAGCTATATCCTTAATTAAAAAATCAGTGATCTGTGCTAACTGAGTTGTAAGGATGACAATGGGTGTGATGTGAGTGTAACTTCATACCCCAATTATTACATTGGGTGTTCGATTAATGTAATTACATTCCCCTATTTTTGATTGGAGTGAGATGTCTATTATTTATTTAGAAAATGGGTTGGTTTACGGAAATGATTTAAACAATGTTTTGTATATTTGCTGGCTTATTGTAACTATGTATAGGGGTTCTAATTTGTATATTAGACATTATAATGTGCTTTTAGGGAAGGGAGCTCTCCTGAATATTTATATGTGTTTTATCTATTTTGTATGCAGGATTTCATATGAATTAATATATATTTCTTGTGAGAGAAATGTATTCATGTCCTGAAGAAGGTGGTAGTTAATCAATATTTCCACCAAAGCACATTGATGCATTTAGTGGGCCAAATTTGAGGAACAAAGGTACACAATAGAGAAGAAATTGATTGTTATCATGTGGCTTTACTGATTCTTTCAAGCTGGTCTAAATCAATGACATATGTGATTGTCATGTTTGCCTTTTTTTCTCTCTCCCCTATTCTATTTATTGCTGTGATGTATTTTTAATATGTTGTATTTTAATTATATTTGTTGGTTTTAAATACGTCTGTATTGATTATTCTCAAGGAGACTTTTGGATTAAATTTGTAATACAATCTTTTTACTGAGTTGTTCGACATCTGGCTTAATCAGGATTATGGGGGATGTATGACGATTGTGAGAGTGTATATGTATGTAACCTGTGAATTAACAAGTGATCCCAAAGGGAATTATTTTTTTACCTGACAGATTTTCTTATTTTAGCCATTTTTTGCCTGCTGCCTGTCTCTGAAAATATGTCTGGGGTGGGTGACAGCTGGACTTTGTGCATTCCCTTTAGACAGCCACACATAAATGAAGCGTAGGTGTTACTTGAAGGGCCAGCCACATCCTGATGGGCCATCCTGGGCAGGATGGGAAGGAGGAGTTGGTCAGAGCCTCACATTTACACCTGAATAGGCTGTGTCCTGTCCCCACACAAAGGGCTGCATACCCCCCTGTAGTGAGTCTGGAGCCTTGCGGTACAGCCCACTTGCCTGCTGTTCCTCTGCCTGGGTAAAAAGGACTGGACCTGCATCCCTTGAAACCACAGTGATTCCAAGAGCTTGATGGCTCGCCTCCTGATTGTAGTCTCAGGGACATAAAAAGTTCCAACTTACCTGCCTCTGCATCTGGACACTGCCATCTGTGAATCTGCCCTGTCAAGTGGTGCCACCCCAGTTCTTAACCCTTAGAAGTGAGGCCTAAAGTGCTTGTTCAGTAAACCTATGCATCCTCATTGGAATCACAGCATCTGCGCCATTGGGGGGATCAAAATTAGTGCATCTTCATTTTTGCATGGATAGGAATCGGAGCATCCTTGTCGTTGAGTAGAGCAGATCCAGGCCATTGCTTTTGGAAACAAGTACATCGTCCTCTAAGTCAATGCATCCTCTGCTACAGGAGCCAAACCGAAGCATCGCATTTAGGGCCAGCACATCACCCTTGCATCCGATGAATTGACGGCTTTGCGTGGAGAAAACTGATATATCTCCTTCTGTTGTGGGATCAGAATTGACACATCACTGGGCTGCACCCCGCAGGTTCCTCGACATTGGTGCAAACCAGGATCAAAGCACCTTTGTTCAGCTGTCCTAAGTGGGTCAGTGTATCCGTCCCACGTTCCATAATGGTCAGCCTGAACTTCAAACTTTGCCCCGTTCTAGCATGACCAGATATCCCAAATAGGCGCATATTGTTTTTAAGAGCTATTTTACAGTTTATTCATCGCAAGTTCTACTTATTGGATTTTTGTCGTTTTTGTCATGTTTTATTTATTAAATTAAGTTCTATTTCTCTTTCCTGGTGTGGAATCTTTTTGTGTGTTGTTTTCACAGTTTTACTGTTTGAGGTGTTGCACAAATACTTTACAAATTGCCTCTGAGTTAAGTCTGACTTCTCTGAGCCACGTTACCAAAGAGTGAGCTCAGGTTAATTTAGGGTTTGCCTGCTTCCTACACTGACTAGGATTGTGGTTGCTGCCTGACTTGGGCTCATACCCGAGTCAACCAACAACCCAATATCTAATAGTGGAATGTAAGGAGATGATCAATGGGGAAAAGCTGTGCTTTAGTTATAATTCCTTTGTGAATCCATTCTTTCCACATGAGTATTCTGTTGTTCATTTTATATGTTTATTATACAATATAGGAGAAAGCTTTAAATTACCTAGGGATTGGTGCATGTGAGCAATACAAGGTTTGGCTAGAGATAAGGAATGTATAAATGTAGGGGAAAAGAAAGATTTGGGAGGTTTTGAGCTATTGACCCCATGCCTAAAGGAAAACTGAATAAAAAGAGAGTGTTCAAGTTTGTGCCAGGTAGTGGGGCTGGGGCTCAAGTCTATTCGATAGAAAGGTCCCAATCTGGTTAAGAGTAAAAGCAAAGTGATATTTTGAAAAAATTGGAAAATTTACACCACCAGAATCTTCACATTGTTAAAGCTTACACAGTGATAAATGTGCTTTCCTTTTGTTCCATAAAAACGTAATCAATAAAGTGTTTATAGATTTAAAAAATTATTTTGAGAGAGGAACTGGATACATAGATAAAGCAGAGTGTATTATCGGCAGCAACATTATATGGCTTGATTAAGTTCTTGGCGGGACTACCGTCGTCCCACCAGAGCGGCAGTTCCGAGTACTCCGTCAAGCTGACAGCGGTCCACCCACCGTAGTTAGATGTTGCGGCTATCAAGAGTAGACCGCTGCGGCAGTGGTTTTCTCTGCTGGCTAACAGTACTCTGTCGCCATCAGACCGGCAAGTTTGCACCAGCCGATTTAAATGTTCCTGCTATTCTGGCGGTGGGCTGGCAGAGGTTTGCTGATGGAGTGAGTTCCTGGTGGAGTGGAGACTAGTAAGAACAACTTGTTCATGTGTCAATTTACATGTGTCATGTGTCATGTTAGCATGAAATACCTATGTAGTCAATGTATTATATCACTTTTGTGTTAGATATTGCATGCACTCATACAACAAATACCCCAAAAACAATTATTTTTTAAAGTTTCAATACAGGTGTGTTCAATTTACCTTTGTAAGTAGGAAAATGAATGTTCCCGCATTACACCTAAGACAAATATTGCATGTGAGAGCATTGCAGGAAAAAACTAGGCTACAGCAATTGTCAACACCTGATTCATAGGACAATTGTAGCTTACTTTAGATCTGGGTGGCAACTGAGTCGTTTGGCATCATGGTGGAGTCAGAGCAGCAAAAGAAGGACCTGGACAATGGGTTACAAGACAGAAATGGAAGTGAGAAGCAGGAAGAAAGGTAAGGTTTTAACTCACACCTTTCAATTCTGCCAGCTCAAAGTAGGAGGGATTCCTGCTACAGTTGCCTCGACGGAAAGGCACATCATAATCGGCACAGTGGTATTCTCAGTGGGACTCCCTCTGTCAGCAGCTTCTGCCTCTGACGTCATTGACTTGGGAGCAAGATACTGGTGGAGGCAGAGGGACTCTGATGGTCTTCCCTCCAGAGACCAGCCAACATCTATATACAGCGGGCGGACCACCAAGTCGATGGGCAGGAAAATCATCGAAAATGCAACGGTGGAACGGGTTCTACCAACATCTAAATCAGGTCCATAGTCTACCCCACCAAGATAAAAATAGAGGTGACCATTTCTCGGACAGCGTTAGTGTTTTGAGTTTCACTGTCTCACGGTTAATAGAAATAGTGTCTTTTATGGAGTTGGCGTAGAAGATACTGAGACATTTAATATGTTTAGAATTCCACTTAAATTAAAACCAGAGTTATTTTACATCTCTTATTAAGGAGCATGACTTCTGATTTGTCAATATTTAACGTATTTCCTGATATGTTAGAGTATTCATTTATTATCTTCAAAATTCAGGAATGGTTGCTTGATGGTCTGATACAAAAAGTAAAACATCATCTGCTTAAGCAGTGAATTTGATATCAATGTTTTATTATTTGTATCCTGAGAACTGATTGGAGCGACGTATGTTCTCCAAAAAAGGCTTTAAAGTAAGTATAAAAAGTAAGGGATTAAATGCACATCCCTGACGAGTGCCTCTATGAAATGAAAAATAGGAGGACCGTAAACCATTGACAAAAATTTAAGTGGTTGGTACAGAATAAAGCAAACTGATATATTTGAGAATTAAAACCGTGCCATTTCAAAGCTCGGAACAAAAAACCCCAATTAACTTATTCAAAATCTTTTTCAGCGTCAAGTGAAGCCAGATGAAAAATGAAAAATGTTCAAAAAAGTCCTAGAATTATCAGTAATATATCTGCCCTCAATAAATCCATTATGTTCCATTCCAATTAAATCAGGGTTGACTTGATTAATGCGTAGAGCCAAGAACTTGGGGAGGGGAGTTGGCCTAACGACTAGGGCAGTCAACCTTGAATCTAGGGAACTGGGTTCAAGTCTCAGCAATGATGCTGAACATCCTGTGATTCTGGGCAAATCACTTAATCTCCCCGTGCCAAACAAAAATGAATGTGTCCTCATGTAATGCAACTGGTGCTATGTAAAGCACTCTGATACCCAATTCGGGTCAAGTTCGCACTATATAAAACTCTGTAAAATAAAAAAAATCTAAGTAAAAATTTTGCAATCCGTGTTAATCAGGGAGATGGGTTGGTAATTTCCAAATAAAAATAGGTCTTTACCATTTGTAGGGATTAAGCAGAGCATAGCTTTGGCAAATGTGCCTTGTGCTTTGTTTAACGCAAGAAAGTGTTGAATTAATAGTAACAGTTTTGGGAGAAATATTTGAGAAAGTTTATAATAAACTTCAACAGAAAATCCATCTGGACCAGAGGCATTGACTTCGGATAAGGTAATACGGGCTGCCGGAATCCAAGCTACTTCTATTTCTAGTTCCAAAGAGGAGAGATCAACTGAGTAGGCTGGATTTTCAGATATAGAACTAAAAAATGATTGCATTGCATCTTGTTGTGGGTTATGTACTAAGTATGTAGATGGTTGTAATATTCCATAAAACATTCTAAAATGTTTAAATCAGTAAAATATCTTTTTCCATAACTATCAGAAATTATATGTATTTTAGATTTTTTTTTCTTACTTTTTGGGTAAATTGCAAACATTTTACCTGATTTATTATGCCCGTCATGAAGGTTTGCATTTACTTTTAGTAAAGATCCACTTGCTTAATCAACAGACCTTTTATTGAAGTCTAATGTAGCTTTTGTTAGGCGGGCCAGAGTGTCTTTGCAATTGGAAGAGAAATATTCATGTTTAAGAATTTTAATATTGTTAATTAACAGAAAGTTTATTTGAGCGTGGTGTGTTTTTAGATGCAACATAGCTAATGATAAAACCTCTGGCAGCTGCATCCCCAAATAAAGTTAATTGCAGTATCAGTAGTAAGATTAAGCTCAAAGAATTCAGTGATAAACTTTGCACATTTTTCAACAAACGTTTTATCAGTAAATAATAATGCATTATTGGATCTCCATCTATTAGAACTTAAGCCATCTGGCAGGATATCTAAGTCGGCTACGACAGAGGCATAATCGGAAATTATGATGAAACTGATATTGGCCTGTACCATATGTTACAAAAGTTACGAGTTAAAAAATATGGATATATATCATTGAGCTGGGATGTTGCATAGGGGACAACAATTTTAATTCCATAACATCAGGGTTGAAAGTTCACCAAGCATCAACTAATACCCGGGAGAGTATTGAGTTTTTAGAAGAGCGCTGTATTTTGTTAGGAAGATATTTAGTTTGAGAGCGCCTATCTATGAAAGGATCCATCAATTTATTACAATCCCGCTATTAAATTGTCAATAAGACAATAGACTAATTGAGTAGAGACATTTTCTCAACACCTGTAGGACTGCAAATAGAGAACTGGATATTGTTAATTTTAAGAGTTAACACCAACCACCTGCCATCATCATCCATGACAGTAGTCTCAACAGCAAGAAAAAAGGACTTATGTAACAGAATTATTACACCTTTTTTGTTTCGTTGTGCAGGGGAACAAAATACCTGCCCAGCCCAACATGTTTGAGTGAAACTATATCTTTTTATTTAAGATGGGTTTCTTGTAACAGGGCAATCTGGCACTTTAGTTTAGAAAAATGAATGAGTTCTCTTTGAAGTTTGATTGGGTTTCCTAGACCTTTAGTGTTCCATAAAACAATACATAAATTACTCATATGAAACAGCTAAGACAATTGGAGAACTTCTTCCAATTAAGTAAGCAACTTTTAAACATGAAGGAGACAAAGTGGAGGTATACAACACTAATACAAAAACAAGGCAACAATTAAATGAAGGTGTGAAGAAAAAGTCAAAATGCAACAAAGGAAATGGAAGAGAGGAGTTGGCCTAACGACTAGGGCGGTCGACCTCAAATCTGGGTAACCGGGTTGGATTCTCGGCAAGGACGCGCAACATCTTGTGATTCTGGGCAAATCACTTAGTCTCCCTGTGCCTAACAAAAATGAATGTGTCCTCATGTAACGCAACTGGTGGTCATGTAAAGCGCTCTGATACCCGAAACCTTCGGATCAAAGTTGCGCTATATAAAACTCTCTGAAAAAAAAGAAGAAGAAAGAGAAGAGTCATGGAAAGGTAAGAAAAGAGAGAGGAAAATAAAGGAAGAGAAAAAGTGGAAAAACAAGCTCCCCATGATAGAGAAAGAGAAAATGCAGAAAGGCGAAAGACCTTCACAATAAAATGTAAGTTGAAACAAGAAATGAGAACAATACGAGTGGGAGGAGGTGGGAAGCAAAAAGGAAAAAGAAGCCAAGCTCAAACAGCCCCCTGGACATATTGATAAAATATTAAAGGAAAAATGACAGAGAAAATGATAAGTGGGAAAGAAATATGAAAATTTAAACTGCGGCTCATATCAACAAGGAAGCATAGTGAAAGGTGTATAAACACTTATCAACAATGAATAGGACAAGAGACATGTGGAAAGGGGAGGAAGGAAACATATGGATACAGAGGACACATCAATCCAATTGACTGGGACAAAACAAGGGACCTATAGAAGGAAAACAATAGAACAACAAATAATAAATTAGAACAATTTCGTCAACAAAGGAAGTGTAAATAGGTGAACAAAGCATTTGTTGATCTGTTTATAACAAAGATATTCAAGTTTTGCCAAGATCCATCTTCTCTCCTTTATGGAAATGGATGAAGTTTTTCAAGTCCTGTGGGTTGTCAAAAGTGGACATTTTGTCCTTGTAAGTGACCTTGAAGAAACAGAGGCGGAGAAGGCCAAATCTGGCTTTAATGGATTGCAATGATGGTTGCAAATCCAAAAACTCCTTTTACATCCTGAGTGAAGAATATCTTCTGTCCTGAGCAGAGCGGCATCTGAGAGAACCTTCATAAGATCACAGTACTGTAGGAAGAAAGTGATGATAACTCTCAGATGATTACAGTTGGTTTTTAAAGTGGACATAGAATCAACTCGATGGATTTGTTGTATGTTGTATGTTGAGACCAGAAACCCCTTGTAATCAATTTTAGGGATAGAGAGTTTTAGAAATGCACCTTCAGGAATACCATATGTTCCTAAGTTGTTCCATCTATTGTGGTGTCCCAAATCTCCAGTTTGTTTTTAAGAAGAAGAACTTCTTTAGACAATGAATCTACTTTGGCCACAACATTTTGAGCATCACGTATTCTCTGTTCAACCTCTGAAACTCTTGATTCCAAGGTGGACCATTGTTCTTCAATTAGTTGAAGGGCAGCATTTGTTTCCACCACGTGAAATTCTTGATTTCATCCATAATATTTTCCAACATTAAAGGGAGCAGAAATATTGTAGGAGAAGCTGGATCCTTTTTCACCCTTTCATTAACATTGACAATCGATTCCGTATGAAGAGTGATGAGAGTGTTAGGTGAAGCATAAGATTTAGAAGTGGTGTGAACCTGGTTATCCATACTGAAAATGTCAATAAAACTTGCTACGCAAGACAAAAAAGTGGTAGAACCAGCGTGACTTATCTTTACTTGACACCAAAATCAGTAAAGAAAGCCTAAACCAGAGAGGTGAGCAGGAAACTGCTGTGACACACGTTAAGAGCCATGAATATGAAAACTCAGCAGCAGTGCAGTATACTACAAGATGCCTTTCATTCTCTGAAAAATATAAACAAGGAAGTAGCATCTGATTCGCAAACTTAGAAAATATTTAGTCAAAAGGCTTCATAAAAAATCAAACTTTTGAGAGAAGCCATTTAGACAAATGTGGGACCAAACAGATGTGCCAAATTCATGCTGCGAGAGGAATCGAGGGGAAAATGGTGGTTGCAGCGTCGTTGTGTAAGTCAGCAATGAAATGTGACATGAAAGACCAGTGTATGATCAAGAAATACTCACCAAGCGACTTTCTCACTATTCCAATTCCAGAATCATTTATTAGAGTATTTCAGGAAAAAGAGGATCTGCATAAAATCTCCTAAGTATGCGGCTGGAGAGCTACGTGCCAGTGACCATATTGTCAGTGCTACTGCGCGCCTCCTCAGCGCAAGATCTTTATCAATTACAAATAGAATACTTGATAATATTTCAAAACTAGCCTGGCAGGTACATATTACAGGATTCTGCAGTAGTAATGCCTAAAACCTTTTGGAACTTGGAAAATGAATGACTTTGCATCTTTAATCAAGGAAGAAAAGAAATCTAGGGCTATCAACATGGGTTCCTGATACAGAGCCTCAATTTTTGGGCATAGGGTTTGAAATGGTTATCTGAGGTAGTGTCTTTGTCAATTATCATATTCAAATCCTGAAGGGGTAGTATCATGGGTCCAATCCACAACAAGCATTGGCAAAATCGATAGGTCTTATATCCGCTGCCAACATTTGGGTTTTGCCAATGACTGCTATGTTTTTCCAGGGTTTATGTAAACGTTATTACCAAAACCATTCAAAGATGGTTGTCTATGCATACATATGTACATGCATAGTTGTCAATCTTTGAAAGTTTTAACTACATTTAAAAACAATTGAAATATAGGCACACATTTGTATGGACATTTGCAGACGCATGGGCAACCAGGCTAGATGATAATTTAATAATAATAATAATAATAATAGTTATGCATGCATCTGATGAGAAAACAGTAGTCCAATAACAATGCTGAGGGAGCTGCTCAGCCTTTATTTGTACAAAAACCTAATTGGATAAAATAAAACAAATTGGTGTCAAAAAATGTACATTGTCATACTGGTCCCTGGCACTGAAGACTACTACTTTGTGTTTGGGTATGCACTATGTGAAAGAGCAGAATGCTGTCACTCTATGTGAAGTTAGTCTATGACTAAATTGGTCTGACTCATCGCCTCATAATGTTTGCTGTTGTGCATGGAAGAAAATTGTGAGGGACACAACAATAGACCAATGGATAAAGGGGCTGACTGAAAGTAGCTATCAATAAGTACATGTCATGACTCAGGGACAGAGCAGCAAGCTTCACTTACCTGAAGGCAACAAATATGGGAGAAAGGTAGACTGAGAACTTTACAAGCATGGAGATTGTGGAGACCAGTTCCTGGAAGACTACGACTGAGGGACAGGATGCAACTATGCCAGTTCAGACAAAAAAAGTAAGCCAATTCGACTACAGTAAGATCAAATCCCGGGTAACTTAAGCTGGCGGATAGCAGAAGAAAGTTGCCTCAGACCTGCTCAGTTGCATGGTTGTTTCATTTAATTTGATCAAAGTTTTGGCAATTCCCTGCATCTTTGTTTTTTTTCTACCTTTTCCATTTGTGTTTCCTATTATACGTTCCCATTAGACTTGTCAGCCTTAGGATGGTCTTCCTCCAAGCATTTTGCCTTCACCCTCCTATTTTGCTGATTTTGTTTTTGTTGCCCTTAGAACTCTGTGCACTTTACCACTGCTAATCAGTGCAAAAGTGCTTGTGCACACTCAATAAAACATGGTAACATTGGCTTCCAACTGACTGCCATATTGAATTTACAAACAGATCATTAGTAAAGTGGTATACCGTATACCAAGGGAATGTACATTAAATACTACTAGTGGGCCTGCAGTGTTAATTGTGTTACCCACTTAAGTAGGGCCTCAAAAAATGCCCCAGGTCTGCCATTGCAGCCTTAAATTCCCCTTTTATTACATATAAGTCACCCCTAATATAGGCCTTTTGTAGCCCATAGGGCAGGGTGTAGTGTAACTAAAAGGCTAGACATGTACCTTTAAGTTTTACATGTCCTGGTAGTGAAAAACTCCTAAATTCATTTTGCACTGCAGTGAGGCCTTCCTCTCCCAAGGGATGACATTGGGATGCCATATTACATTTAATAAGTGCAATAATAAGTGCTAACATTTGGTTAGGAACAGGTAAACATTTCATGTTTGGTGTCTGAGAAATTGTCATCTGAAATACTCTTTAATGGTTAAGTTGGATTTTAAGTTATAATTCTGAAAACACCACTTTTAGAATTTTGGCATGTTCCAGCCCTAACCATTTGGTGCCTGCAGCCTGTTGCTAGGTTACATGACTGGACTTTGTTTATCTACCTATTCAGTCACACAATAGGGGGTTTTGGTATGCCTGGATGGGCCATCAGTAGCAGGATAGGGGGTGGAGCTGGGCTCAACCCCGCATCCAACTTACTAGGCTTCAACCTGCTTTCAAACAAAGGGCTTGTCACCATTGCATTGTTTTTGCAGCCAGCTTGGAGCCAGGGGAGGTAGGAAGCGTCAAACAGTTCCAAGGGAATTCTCTAAAACTTCCCCTACTTGAAAGAAGGCACTAGGTATAAAAATAGGACCCTCGGACCCATTCTTCAGTTCACGTTCTAGACCTGCAATAGGACTCTCAGGGGACTGCTGTGTACTTCAGAAGTCTGCTTTGCTGCACCTGGAAGGACTGCTTTACTGCCTGGAGCCTGCCTTGACTCCTCAGCGGCCTGCCTTGCTGGTTGAGCCCTGTTCCACTGCTTGAACCCAGGACTCCCAGAGTGAGTCCAAGGGCTAGTTGGTTGACCTACTGATCAGAGCTTCTGTGCCAGAAAAGGCTCCAATCATCTTGAACTCATACCTGGACCCAGACTGAATGAGTCTTAACCCCCCAAGTGGTGCCCCTCTAGTATCGGACCCTTGGTGGTGATGTTAAAGGTGCCCAGATAACCAAAATCCCAAACTTTGGACTAAGAACATTTTTGGCTAAAAACTACTCTGAGAATCTAGAGAAGACCAGAACCGACCTGCTCATCTATTGCTGGTCAGCCTGACTTTGCGGCAGCTCCCACTATGTTCTTCTCCCCAGCAGCAAATCCTCTCCAGAGGGAGCCTTCAGCAGGGGTATATCTGGCCTTGTAGAACTCTCATGGGCTACAGCCTCCAGCTTCAACCAGCTGAAGATTTTCAACCTGTGGTGGCGGTCCACCCGCTGTATTACAACTACAGCGGTGGGACTGCCACAGGACCACCACAACTGCTGGGGATCCCTGATCCCGTGGCAGTGGAGCAGTGGTGTGAGGCTGTAATATGCTGGTGGTGCTGCTGCAGCACGACCAAGCATATTACGAGTTTCTTCACTGCAACCCTTTTCTTGGCTGTGATCCCACCATGAAAAGGGTGGTGGTGAGGAAACTAAGGGGGCCCTACAGGGCCCCCTGTTACCTCTGTGCATGGGGGTGCATGCAAGGGGGCACATGTTGTGCACCCCTGTATGTTTGCACCCCCTGTTCCTGCACTGACAGAAATGCACAAAGTTGTGCATTTCTGTCCGTGCCGGAACGTGCTGTGGCGCTCCTACAGCAGTGCCTTTCTATGGCTCTCCTATAAGGCTTAGTAATGCACCAGTATGGGACCACGGTCGCAGGACCACCCGCCAGGATTACGCTTTGCAATCTAGTGGACAGACTTCCTACTAGTTTGGCAGTCCTGGAGTGGGCACTGGTATGGGGGCCCGCTCCAAGACTGAAAAACTCGAAATCAGGACCTAAGTCTGAACTTTGAAATCTTCACCATGACTTCCTCCTCCAACACCGCTGGCAGCCTTGTCCCAATGAACTTCTACCTTCTCAGAGACATTTTTCTTCAAATTTCTTCTAAGTTTGAAGGTAAGCACCGACAGGGGACAATTCACTTTGTCCTTGTCCTCATCGCCGGTCGCAAACCCCTGCGTTTTACGTCTTGTGTGGACTGCGTATGCGCAGTCCAATCAAGACATAAAACTTAGAGGTTTGCAACGAGGACGGCGGTGAGAAGGAGACACCACGGCGAGGAGGAGGGTAGCCCAGAGATGCCAGAGAGCAGGTAAGTGTTTTTTTTTATTTTTTTATTTTGGGCTGTGGCGCAGGGTCTAAGGGGCTAACTCCTCTCTGCCACAGAGTCAGAGTTTTGCCTGAACTCCGCGTTCCCAACAGAGCGCAGAGTTGGTAAAACTCTGCAAACTCCACCGGCGGAGCAAAGTTTGCCGCCCAGAGTTACTTACGTCCATTACATAAAGAAATAATAAAACTTTACAGAAATCTGACAGAGTTTGTCATGAGAACACTCACACTTCAGCCAACAAGTACTACACCAGCAGGACTAATTCAGGGGTCTGCAACTAAAATAACTCCACGAACACTAAACGCAGTTATGGGTAAAATGCCCACTAAGCCTGAGCAAATGCCATTCTGGATAGCTCAGAAAATAACACAGTTAGAGGCAGTGTTTCCACACACAAGCACTCAAGAAAAACATAGAATGCTAACAATATGCTTGCCAATGGGGATAGCTCCTCAGATAGAGGATTGTACCTCTTGGGGTACTGTTTTCGCTGCCATATATACCAAACCCATGGTATCCCTTCAATAGCAGTAATACCAGATGTATTGAGACAGATACAGAATGAGTATGGAGCAGAACCTGCTCTGAACTTAGGGATGAAATTGCTAGGAAATTTTGCGCAGGTATCGACTATTTGTTGGCTAACATAAAAGGGAGGCATCAGTGGTGGCAATTCGAAAACGCCTGAGGGATTTCACTAATATACAACAGGAGCGTAAATTGCCTAAAATTATCGAAGATACATATGCCGAATTAGGTAGAGATAATTTGTGAGCTAGAGCAGCAAAACCTCAACTCATGGGTGGTCCTGTAAAGAATAACACCAAGCAAACACCTGATTCTTCTAAGAAGAAATGGGACAGTAAAAAATAAAAGAATAGAGAGAATAGATCACAATCAAGGGGTGGGTCTCCTCAACAGGAGTCCTCTGAAAGGACGTACAAACTTAGGAATTGTGATAACATTAAAAAGCCTGACAGGTATCAGGATACTGATACACGTTCCTATCGTTCCTTTCAGAGTTCATCAAAACACTCCGAGAGGGAAGGACGGTCCGAACACAGACAAGAAGAACAAACAAAGTCCAGAGATACACACTGTTCTTCGGACAATAATATCTAAAAAGAAGATAAACACAAATCAAACCCTCAATTTAAAAAGAAGAAGGTAGCTGGTCTTAAAGTTAGAAATGCCAAGGATACTGAGGACTCAACTTCTGAACGGGGAATGGGGTCTGACGATGCTAGACAGCGCAGCAGAAGTAACAATAGCTCACCAGAACCTGATGGAATTTCTGGTGACAGCGACGTTGAATGAACATATCACGGTGGATACACCTGATACTAGGGTGAGTCTCCCATACCCGTTATATGAAATAACACTCCAAATGGAGGGGGACAAACCCAGAAAAATTAAAGGTCTCTTTTGGGAGAACCTGGCTTATGGCTATGATATTCTTTTCAAAAGTTAAAAATGTATCTTCCCTTTGGAGATGCTGTACGCAATCCACTCACGATTATTCACCACAATCATTCACCATCCACCACACTCTGTCCGGTTGATACTCCACTCGGGATGTTAGGGCACTTATAAATATATTTAATTGACAATTCCACAGTAGTTCAATAAAAATATACAGAGTAAACAATTAAAAAATCCATTCAAAATGTATTAAAAACCAATATATCACAATTGTACAAGTTCATTAAGTTTCCAACCTCCTGGAAAGGAACACAATGAGACAGTTACATTTGTCTTATGGCTGTTAATTTGGAATAATAGACAGCACCCTACAGGGGAATTAATTTCCTGTCTTTGTGTTGCTACTGTCTTTGCCAAATTTAACAAGACTTCCAGCGTCGACACATTTCGGTGGAATAACCTCAATCAAGCCACCTTCTTCAGGACAATCCTCTCCTTTCCGTTATTTCAAATAACAAATATAATTGATTCTTTAAGCACCTATTGTGGAAGAAATAAAAATATAGGTATGTATGTATAAAAAAGTTTGAATCTATTCCGAACACATCAGTATTTCATGTTTTATTTTTTTAAAAAGGAAGTTATTCCATTTCTAACTATTTAAAAACATATCAAAGTATGTGGTATTTTCTCCACACTCCAAGCAGTATCCATAAGTGCTCAAAACATCCCTACTTGAGTTTTCTTCATCGTTAACACGAGCATCCATCTACATTTTTCTCAATTATGACCCAATCAACAATCATGCTCTCATACTTTCTATCCAAATAGCAACTCACCGGTGCTATAGCACTCAGTTGAATGCTGCTTCAATAAGGTTTTGATGGTTCTCAAATAATTCTGTGTTTTCTAAGGTGGAGACATAAAATTGTTCTCATAAATTATATTATATTTTAACATGGCCGGGCTTACTATTATCCCTGATGGCTACATTTCCTTACCTATGTATTTTTGGCTGAAAAAGATTGGCCACCTGAAATTGTTATGGAGTGCCCAAAAATAGAAACAGTAATTTTATTGGCTTTTTCGACCTCGTTCCAGTATCACTAAAACATTCATACACACAGTAGTGGGCGGTAGCACTTGCTCCAGCATTATATCGCAACCATGTTGGATGGGATACTGAGTCACCACACCATGTAATCCCAGTAAAAACTACTCCAAATCCACAGAGATAGAACCCAATGAAACATGAAGTGAAAAAAAAGTCAGGGAAAACTTAGATCAACTTGAATACCAGGGTGTTATTGAGAGTTGAACCTCTTCTATGAATAATCCTTTGTTTCCCGTAATGAAGCCTGACAATTTATACCATCTAGTTTTAGACTATAGACATCTAAACACATCCACAAAGACATTTGCAGTACAGAATGCACACAGTGCCACATTAGTGAATTACATTGTGCAGAACAAACACAAAACAACACTAGTTATCTCAAATTGATTTTTCTGCCAAAATATAGCACCTGAAAGTAGATATTTGACAGCATTTTCAGCCCCAGTCTCTCAGCGTCAATTTTGTAGACTGCCCCAAGGGTATAGGAATAACCCCGGGTTGTTCTCAGCTAGGGTAACAGAGGTACTTCAAAATTTTGGTGAGGAGGCATTGTCCTATGTGGATGATATTTATCTGACGGATGATGATTTATTGGATCATTTGACCAGGGTGAGCAACACAATTTTGGGGTTCGCCTCTGAGGGCTACAAATTCAACTTTAAAAAATCGAAAATAGCCCACCTCAATGTCCTATTTTTGGGATACGAGTTATCAAGTGAAGAAAAAAGCCTAGCAGCTAACTTTTTAGAAAAGTGTGGACTGCTCCAAGCTCCAAAGACTCAGAAAAATTTACAATCCATTTTAGGATTTCTAAATTTTGGCAGAACATACATTTTGGATTACACAGAAAAAGAAAAACCTTTCTAGGATTTAATCAGACCTGATTTTCCAATAAGACATTGGACACAGGAACACATAGATATCCTAAGTTCCTTACAAGCTGACATCATAGCTTTAAAACACCTAAACACATGTGTAAATACCACAAATCTGGTGATCCGTGTAATAGCGGGTCAAACAAGATACACTTACCTAACCTTCAATGAAGGCGAAACGGTACCCAGAGCATACAAATCACATTTGTACACAAAAGCTGAAATGCGCTTTGCTTCTACAGAAATCATTCTGACAGCAGTACAGACTGCTGTAATAAGAGAAAGGGCACTGGCTCAGGGGAAACGAATAATAGTCATTACTCCGGTACCGGCCTTAAAGGCTGTTACAAAAGCTAGTGTTCCAAATGCAAAAGCACTACATTTACGATGGATACAATGGACTAATTCTCTCACTGCAACAGATGTAGACTACAAATTTGATTCTACATTAAAAACACAAGCATTTCTGCAGTACGAACAAGAATACCCTCTCCCGAATTAAATAATGCCTCTAGATCAGTATGAATACATTATTTACACTGACGGTTCTGCTCAGCCTGCCATAGGTAGTAAACAGCAATACAGCGCAGCTTGTGTGATTGTAAAAGGACGTTTGCAGGAAGGAAAGTCCCATCCTAGTAGAACGAGAACACAGTCTCTCGGAGACTGCACGGCACAGCTGGCAGAATTAGAAGCTCTATTACTGGCACTAATAAATACGGATCGTGAATTCCCCATTACTGGCACTAATAAATACGGATCGGGAATTCCCCACACTTATAGTATGCGATTCATTTTACTGTGTCCAATCTTACAATGAATATCTTCACTACTGGGGTCAGAATGGGTTTAAAGACTCAAAAGGTTGCACAATAAAGAACAAATTGCATTGGGAACAAGTGAAAGAGCTGAAAAAAGACTTGCCGCAGGCTCATGTGATTCATACGCTGAGTCATCAACGTGATGGTGTTCACGTTGAAGGGAATTTATTGACTGATGAATCCGCCAAAGCTACAGTGAGAACAGCTGCCATAGCTGCAATCACTCGTTCTAGTATGAGAATAGACGGAAGCACAAAGGTAGCTGTCATTGCTTCACGCAAAAACAGCACAGCCTTGCCATAAGGCTTTCCACTCAAGTACTCAGACAAGTTAGATGCAAAAAATATTCTGTATGCTCAAATTCCAGGAGTGGGGGATAGAGTAATACCAAAAATGGATAGCAAATTTGGTTTAATTCTACTTGCACACGAGGGTCAGGGTTCTGCACACGCAGGGGTTACCGTGACAATTTCTCTACTGAAACAACACTATTGGTTTGCCAGGTTTAACAAAACAAACAAAATCATTTGTTCTTAAGTGCAACATCTGTCAGCAGATGAAGGGTTCCACAATAGCCATCTGGCACACACACCATTACTAATATCAGACAGACATCTTGCATGTGTACAAGTATATCTTGGTGGCGGTATATTCATGCTCTAGATTCCTGTGGGTTTGGCCTCAGCGCTCGGCTGACGCTCGAACTGCTATAAAAGATTTACGAGTCTTCATAGGGACATACGCAGTTGGCACATTACATTCTGACCGTGGCCCCAAGTTTAGCTCTAGGGCTTACAAGGAAGCCATGGGAAGTTTGCATGTTGCATTGCGGTACTCCTCGCCATACCGTCCTGAGGTAAATTCGGTAGTGGAGATGAAAAACCAGGACTTAAAGCAATCTTTAACAGCAAGAGTATTAGGTTCTGGTGGTAGTTGGGTTAATCACCTATATGGGGTCCAGAGGGCATTTAATTACATGCCAATAAGTTCCCTAGGAGGTATCACCCCATACAAAGCCCTATTTAGGACCAGAATGTGGGTACCTGACCATGATTGTGGTAGCACAGTGGCAGATGAAAAACCATTTGACATCAATAAATGTTTGGCTGTTTTACAGGAACTCAATGAATTCTGGGCACAACAAAGCAACATCCAAGTAAAATGCACCACCACTAGGGAAGTAAAATCAGTCACGACAAGACCGACTTGGATCCCAAAAGTCGGGGATCTGATCAGAGAAAAGATTGTGGACAAGAAGGAATTTGGGCCATGTAGGAAAGTAGGATCTCCTTCTTATGGTTACTCCCACTTTTTGCTGGATGTAATGCTGTTTTTGACTAGTCTGACTGGGATCCTGCTAATCAGGACCCCAGTCTGTCTGCTTTCTCCCTAAACTGTTATGCTATGTACTTAGGTACATCCCAGATTGGATACTGGGGTACCCTTGTCAGTCCCTAGTATATGGTACACATGTACCCAGAGCATAGGTACCCCAGAGGCCTCCCATGGGCTGCAGCATGAATTATGCCACCCATGAGATACCATTCAAAATGGACCTACAGGCCTGCCATTGCATCCTGTGTAAGTCGGTGCATGCACCACTTACTTTAGATATAGGTCTCCCATATCTAAGGGTCACTGCACTTAAAACCTATAAGTCACCCCTATAGCAGGGCTTTACAATCCTGGGGGCAGGGTGCTTGGATCTAAGTGAGAGGGTGCCCCTGCATGAGCAGGACACCCCTGCAGCCTACGGAGTCCATTCTCCTAGTTTGTCAGTGAAGCAACCATATACAATATAAAGTGGGGCATTACGTGACAGCGTGATGACCATATCGAAAACAGCTGCAACCAACCCTATCATGTTTGGTGTCAAACATGTTGGAATCATACCTCCCACACGGGTAACTGTGTGGGAGGTATGATTTCACCCACCAGGAAGGCCCTTTGTGGGGCCCTCGGTGTTCTCAGTACCAGCTTTCTAGCTCCCAACAGTACAAAATGGTTGCTGCTGACTAGAGACACATTTCTGCCCTCCTGCTGCTGAGCCAAGCTCGAGCAGGGGAAGGCAGAACAATAGGCATCCTTTCACAGGGAGGTGTGACCACCTCCCACACAGGATTTAGTGTATTAGGGCTGGGTGGGTGCACTTGCCAGCACCTGAATACCTGCAGGAGGGGCACATTTGGTGTCCCTGTGCATAGTCCAGTTCAAACCAGTCCTGGGAGCCGTTGGCTCCAGCTCTGGCATGAAACTGGACAAAGAACATGGGAGTAACCTCCCCCCTCTCCAGACCCCCCCCTGGGAGGGTCCCCTGAATCTTTCCAACCCTCTCCCATAGGTACTTAAGGGCTTACTTGGTTGTAGTACCATAGATTCATCATGGACAAGATTCAGAACTGAAACCACTGCACTTCGACCATCTGGGCACTCTGGACTTTGCTGGACTTCGTTTGGGCCTGACTTTGTCTCCTTATTAGTCTGCTACATCGTCTGTGCCTGTGCACCATACAAGATCTGTGTAGGACCTGTGGAGCATCCAAGACACCTGAAAATAATCTCCCTTGGAGTGAAGGAGTCACTCCCCTGCATTTGCAGGCACTGCAATACTGCTGACTTGTCTGCTGATCCCAAGCTCCTCCAGACTCTGAAAGGCTCAGAAACACAGGAGGGGGGTTTCTACGTTTCTGGAGGTCCGAGCTGCTGTCTCACCGAGTTTGAGGTCAGAATCCCTTGTGGGGCCTGCAATACTCAAACCCCTGCGCAACGCATACTTTTGCAAGTGCATGTGCTTGTTGGCAATCCTTTGACAAGTGCATTGAGCTCCAAGTAGCCCCAACCTCTGGCAACTTTTCCTATAAAGATATCCAACTAACTTGCACCGTGTGCTCCGTGGCCTGTTGTTTTGTGAAACTGCCTGAGGTCCACTTATGACTCCTGTGCCTCCAATTGAGGGTAATCTTTAATTTCCTTGGGATCCCCTAATTGCTCTGGGCTTGCCCTGACTCCCCTGCTTGTGGTGAGTCTCCTGAACCTTGCTGGTCCGAACCATACACTTCCTTGACTTCCTGCGTTGGTTGCTTTTGCCAAGGCTTGTTGGTGCTCCTGCTGGACACCGACTCCTCAGACCTCGACATCCTTCATGGGACATCTTGCATATGGCTCCTGGTCATCCTCTACATCGTCTGGTCCCCGCAGCTGCAGAGTCAAGGTCACCCTCAAGTATCCTGAAGCACCCGACACAGTGGGCATTTGTCTACTGAGCCCCTGGTCACTCTCAAGTGACCTAGACTCTGTCCCCTCTGCTTGCAGGTACTCCTCAACAAGAATCCACATTTGAATTTGAACAGACACTTTCTCCTCTTCTAGCAGCGGCTCTTCTTTGAAGTCCTCCATTGGGTTCGACAGCGGTTTCCGACGCCACTTCACACCTATGCACCTGGCTTCCCTGGGTTAGGTAACTTGGGGACTTCAGTATCCATGGATGGGGTGGCTCTCCGACCTTCTGTCTTCCACGGGGTTTCCTAGAAGCCCACTGGAAAGGGTCCCTAATCTTGAAAAATCCAACTGTGACTTGCACATAGACTTGTATGGAGCACGCGATCGCGTACTCACACTGCACACGCTCTCCGTGGGGTCCCTATCTACTCACCTTCAGTGGCTCCTTGGGGTCCCAGCAATTCTATGTCCTCTCGACATTGTCCTGACTCGAGTCGTGGTTCTTATACCCCTTTTTTAGTATATGGTTTGGTCCCCCCTGGGGCCTACTGTGTATTAGTGCTATTTACTAGGATGTCTTTGCTCTAGTATTGTGTGCTTTGTGTATATCTCCATGTGGGAGATACTGGAACATACTAGAGAGTATTATATAATAAATACATATTTTTATAACTACCTTGTGTAGTTCTCTTTCATTTAATCTATACTATAAGATTGCATTCTGGTAAAACAAGCTGCTTTACACTTCTTCAAGACTAAGCCTGAAGGACTGGTGCAAGGTGCCCACTTACATTAGTTGACATCATGTACCAGGCCAGCCTCTCACAGGCCATCTTACAGAACGCCTGTACCTGTCCTGGCTGTCGAAGGAACAAGAACAGTACGTCTTCCGCCTTTGCTGGGAAAAAAGAAAATATATTTGTCTCCATTGATCTGATCAAACCGCACTATGTTGCTGATCCTAAATAGCAGCTGCTTGGACTCCTGGGTAGCCACTGCTCTCCTCTTGCTACCATACAGGAGGTTTAGACAGAAAGACTAATAACATTTGAAGATTCTACTCTACGAAGTAACGGAGTTACCAACAATGGAATGGAACTCGTGCCTATTGAAATTGAACAACAACAAAATTCAAATGAAACACAGATATCAATTCGGCCTAACACCGACATCTACATCAATATGCCTCCACAAGAGACATCTACAAGTTCAACAAAACCTGCTGAGCTACCAAAGATAGATTGAACTGCATCTGGCTACTTCATCGATTTCAACACCTTTTCTCTGGATCCACGTGAACCTGAGTCATCGCCAGCTCCAGTTTCCTGTAAAAAACGATTTCATGATTTCTACATTTTCCTGAAAAAGACATACCTAGTCTCACCATGGATACAGCTCTGGATAATAACTGGAATACTGCTCCTACTATTCTGGATAGGTTTAGTGACTGTCTTTTCCTTACTAGTGAATGGACACTATCTCCCAGAACGCTCCGCAGTGTCACATGTGAACTTGGTACTAAAACTTCATCCGTCATCTCATCGTGAACAGAGAGACCTGTCCTATGTGAACATTACAGCAGTTCCAGTTCCTGACGGAATAGTTTGGGATAGAGTTTCTTATGTGTATTTGGTCCCACTGAACTTTTAAAAATACCACATGTATTCAAAATTTCTTTAAATGATATCATCACCTCCAGTACATACTCTGACGATTGGGATTTTGAAACTGTTAATAATATGTTGTCTGATTTAGAACTCTCTGCAGCATTTATGAAAAATCAAAAGTTTGATGACTCGTCTGATTTTTATACCATGTACTGTTACCAACATTATGGTCATCACTTTCTACATATAACAAGTGCACCACGTAATGTTTTCACATGCCACCAATGGGAACATTGGCCAACACCACCAAAAGGTTGTTCACAAACGTTTGCACAAAAGTTTGCTTATTTTTCTGGGTTTAATACATCAGATCTGCGCTCATATTATTATAAGCTTGCATCTACATCTGCAAAGAAAAGTATGCTCACTAACACGAAACAGATATACTCTGTATCCTTTGTTGCCCAACTGTCTGAATAGGGTTTCGACTTCTGGAAATACACTATAGACATAAAATCATTCTAGGGAACTAAGGAATGGCAGGTTCAGAGAACTGAGGCACTATTTAGAGCATGCCTCATACCACAACAGATGATTTTCCTGAACGACACTGTGCAACAGACTTCCTGTCTTGGGTTAGCCATGATTAAGGACTTGAACACACCACATATTCCCTCACTTTCACACTTGGAGGGATGGCAGAACTATACAGAAAATGGTGACAGAGCACTAGACGACATTGTGCATAACGTTTGATACAATTCAACAGATCCCAATTGGAAGGGAAGGTTAGTTTGGCCTATTGACACAAACAGGTGTCAGTCAAGATTCAAGGGTACCATCGAAGGGTTTAGTATCCATAGGCCTGACTTACGCTATGTACAACGATAACATTGGGGGGTGGTGACATCATTCAGTGTTGGGAAGTTATGCCTAGATTGGATAGAACCTCTACACTGTCTCAGGTGAAACAACACTTGTCCCTACTCTCAGATGATATGGATCTTAGGGAATTTTTACTAGGTCCCCGAAAGCCATGTCAGAAACGCTTTTTATGCACTGTTTATAATGAAATTTGGAAAATCTCTCAAATTGACAGAATAAACTTGGAAAAGGCTTTGGCTGTGGTTGACAATGGCATGCCCACACTAACATCCAGGATTTATTCACTGGGCAGCATTGTATCTTCTGCAATGGATATAATGAAACAGGATCTGTCCATCTTACAACACGGACAATCACAGTTACATTCTATTGTATCATTAACCTGGACGCGACAATCACTGTGTTCCGGTTATGTGCCCTGGTAATATATCAACAGTATGTCTCTGTTCTCTGCATATAATTTGACTGCAAAACAGATAACAATGGCACAAAGGGATGTGAAATATACAATGCTGCACATTGAAAAATTAGACCAATTACCTTTCACTGTGGTAGAGGCACCATCCACAGAATGGTTAATTCATGGGCATATTACATTGCCAGTGACAACTTTCCAGTTTCAATATTGCCTAGAACACCTCCAGGTAGGCAGATATGAAGCTCTGGGTAGGAAATGTATCCATGAATCTTGGGAATTACCGTATAGACTAAGATGCAGGAGCGAGGACACTGAAGTGTTTCTCAACGGTACAGACTGTGAGAATTCCTTGAATTGCTTTACTGGGCCTGTAACGGTTCAGTAGCTACCTTATCCTGTCAATTGAAAGATTCCCCAGCTGCCGTGATTAACCCGGTGTTCAGGCTGCTCTCAAATGGGAGTTACTTAATGCTGAATGATCAAAGTTGTTGTGGGATGCTTCCAGGCATCTCATATCTTGTCACTGTGAGTTCCAGGGTTACTTGATGTATGCAAGTATTGTTTCCACTGACCCACACACTCAGGGAGGCGCTGTTATGGCCTTTGTTGAATGTTTCCTTTATACGGTTTGATACTCTGAGCTGAATGAAAGCAATGCTCCTACAGAAGGATGTGCCCTTAACCTCAGCCCGAGAGACTTTTGATCTCCATGTTGCAAGGTCCTCAGCTGAAATAAAGGTACTGGTACGAACAAATTCTCCTTTCCATTTCAGAGAAATAGTGCAATGTATCTTTAACATGTCTGATACAAATGGTATAGTACACCTATTTAAGACCATAGGTTCCAGACTGTTAAGCACCTTTTAGACAGTCTTCGGAGTGATTCCATCCTTCAAACACTCCGTATTTGGAAGCATTTTTGGAGGGCTTCCGCTGATCCTGCTACTGATAGTTGGCATCTTGATTTGTATTTTTCTGCTACGCAATGGAAGTCCCAGTCACCAAGGAAATGGAAAGAGCGCTCTTGGAGCGACGTTACCTTGATCGCATGGTACTCCATCTTGGGACACCTCAACTTCATGAGCTAAGCGAGTCTTGATTCCTATCATTTCGACCAGTCTGGATTGACTGTGTTTTGCTGTTCTCCGCTGCTTGTTCTGCAGATATGAATGCATGTTGGACCTCTGTCTAACACTTCCATTGGTTGCGCCACCGGACATGGATGCATTGCTGGACCCGTTAACGGCCCAAGTACTGCAGTGTCCCCAACGTATTCCAGTGTTGATGTTGGCATTCTTAGAGCTACCACGGGATGCTTCAGCTCCTGTTGGATTGGATACCGGCTCCACTACAGGCACACAGGCTTTGGATGTTTCAAATGCTTCCCCAGCATCGGCTGTGGGAACTGAGGAAGATCATTTTTGCTCAATTGACCTGATCTGCGAGGTATTGCAGGAACCATCGTATGTGAAGGCAAGCAGCAGTGATGTTGCATCTCCCACACAGGACACATAAATATTTGAATCTCTGTATGCTGGGAACAATTCGGCCTTTTTTCCAAAACAACCCAAATTGGAATTTTAAACAAAATGTTTCCTCTCTTATTTACTCCTAATGAGCACCATGGCTTTCACACGTACTCAGTTGTTCAGACTATATTTATGAACATATTTTAAAGGACTTTTAGAGTTCATTTTTTAGAGATTTTTATGGACTTTTAAACTTGTTAAATGCTTTTAACAATGTTTAATGCTTGATAGGAAGGACATTCCCTTTTTTTAGTATGTCGTCCGGTCGGATGAGGAGTGGGTGTTATGATTCATAAGGTACCCCAATATAGGCTTGAGTAGTCACCTAACCCTTCACCTACATTTACTGTACCATTGTACTACATAACAGGTTTTGGTATTGGCCTTTTACCTAGTTTAGCACTGCATAAATGTAGTGTGGTTTTCCCCGAAAACTAGCCTCATTAATTATGCATGAGGATTCTCAGAATAACAGCAGGATTACCATATTTTGCATAATACCTATATAAGGGTCATCCCTTCAGTCATTCTCGGTCGACATGACACAGCAAGGTAGAATCCCCTGAGGGTATCTTTTGGGTACATATATACCATATATTTGCCAGAGAAAGCAGAGGAGAAATACTTCCATGCTGACACACTGATGCAAGATGCTGAGGTATCTACATGCAGACACTCCAGCACGCAGTGGTCTGACATCCCTTGCGGGGTGTCCATCTCGAGACCAAGATGGGGTCCTTCATTCTCTCGCAACAGGTAATGGGGTTGGCCTCATCCTAGGGGGATTCTTGTCTCTACACCTACATACATGCTAGGTACACTTAGGTACGTCTAGTTAGGGTTGCATCATAGGAGTACGTATTATTACTGTCATGTCTTTATATGCTTGCAGATATTCATTGTTTTAGCACTATGGTAGAAATCTACCATCCATTTACTCTGTTGGTGCTTATAATCTTATGGTTGTTTCAGCACACCTATTTTACACTAGAATGGCTCTGGCTCAATAAATACTTATTGAAAAACGTCCCCACCGTTTTTTCTGTGTATCTCTCTGAGACAAAGTGAGCACGAGTGACTGATCGAAAAGTACTGTACTGTTTCCATGATCCCTGATAGGATAGAGGTGTCATGTTCGATAGTTGCCAGGAACTATTCTCTCCTTGGTAAGAGGAGTTTACAGTTGCACTGTGAGCTAGCTGGTATACTGGCGAGCATATCCGGTGGGGGTGTCTGGAATCAGTCTGGACACGAATCCCACAGTTTATGTTGTCTAAACACGCAGATCCTTTATAGATTTATAGGAACTACAGAACAAAACATTCCAATGAAACCTCTCCAGTGAAAATCAGTGGTGGAGGGGCTAAAGTATGACTGAGCACTGATTGAAGTGAAAGTAACATGAACAATTCAGGTCATTTTTATTTCATATTTAGCTTTATGATGTTAGGCTGGGGAGTCTTGACCCCAGCACTCGTAGCTGAAACATTAAAAAGGCAATCCCTTAGTGCCAGCACCGTAGCAGTTCCCTGCCTTGGGTGTTTTGACATGACCTCTACATCAGTAGCATCCTATATGTTATGTTGGGGATGTGGAGGTCACTTCAATAGCAACTGAGTTGGATTTTAAGTTGTTTCCTGAATACCTTAAGTAGAGAAGCTGGGGTGAAGCAAGTTCGATCCAGAAACTGCATGCACATTAAAGGACTGTTTTTGACTATGTTAGATTTTAATTTTGGGTCTGGAACTAGAAAAGAATCCAGACTGCTAAGATTTCTAGATCCGACTGAAATGGTTAGTTTATCCAGGTAAGGGAGTGTTATGTAGAGCCTTATGAGGTAGGGTGTAGAGTTTGAATTTGATTCTGGCTGGGAAGGGTAGCGGGTGAAGGTCTTGGACCATGAGCTGGGTGTGATAAAATATATTTAGCTTTTGTTCTTGTCTGACAATGGAATGGAGGATGTCTTTGAGCGGAAAGGGTGAGATAGAGGGATTCCTGATGGAGTGGCATTTCTGAAGTCCAGTCTTGAGATGAAGAGGACATACGCTACTGTTTCTGGAAGTTTATCTAGGATTAGGTGCTCTATTTTCTTTTTTGATGGAGATGATTCTTTGCAGATTTAGCTATTTTATTTATGCATGGAATGAAGGAGATGGTTTGGCCAGTTATGAAGCAAATTGACAAGGCAGAGAAAGCTGACTGTAATAGGAGCAATGCTGTCTCCAGGCTGAGAAGTGGAGAATTGTCATTCACCCATTCTTGATACGGGATAAGCAGTTATTTAATATTTCACCGCCCCATAGGTTAGATGTTTTTAAGTCCAATTGTTTATTATCTGTGTACTAATGTATACTTACACAATTGTATTACTGCCGTTTGACAGCAAAGATATTGACCTACAATAATAAGGAAGTCAAAATATAGAAGACCGTAATATTCACAACCCTAAACTTAAAACAACAAAAATATCAAATCCATAAAAGTGTCCTCCAAATATCTAAAATGTAAGATTTACTTTTGTACACTGATTCTGATGGTTCTTGAACTCCGCTCACTGGGGTATTACTGTCCATGCCCCAGTGTATGTGCTCTGACCCCTAAAACATAGTAAAACTAGCTAATACCAAATTTGAATATTTAACATTCCAGTCAGGCCATGAATGTCACCTATAGACTGAAACAGCTAGTGTGCCATTTACTAGGCAACAAGGAAGCCATGTCTCCATGCCTATATGCATAGCCTGACTTCTGAAACTTCCACACCAGCATGCAGTCTTGTCAAAATAACAATTTTCATTCACAAGAAGAACCGCAGCTTTTAACATAAAGCTTTTTTCACTGTTTGGTCTATGAATGATTCTATGAAGAAAAAGTTAATTCCAGTAAGTTGCTTATTCCATATTGTTGGTTTGAAATAGGCTACAATGATAGATCAACTGGTATTTGTACTACCTAACAAAATCCAATGAAATGGTGAAGTTGGATTTTTGATAAATTTTCAGGAAAATACACTTTTAAAAAGGTATACTTTCCCACCCTGAAACCCTATACTGCTCTTAGATCAGACACCATAGCTTGGTCCTGGCTTGATGGCTCGAGGTATGGATGTGACCCAACTTAATTCAAAGAGGGCAGTTTATGAATGTACAGGAACTTCACTCAATTAAAGAGGACTAAGAAGAATCTGTACTTTTATAGTTTAATGATAACTGAACCCTGGAGAAGACAGGTCTTTTGATCACAAAACACACTTTAGCCTCCTGTCTTTAGTCTCAGTTAAAGAGGAAGCTTCCCCGAACCAGTTTGGAGTGGTTGTGTGGGAGGGGACGTTCATTTCCATAACCATACCACTGTATAGGTCCACGGGCTCTCACTAGGGACGGAAAGATTTGCCATGCTGGATTTTACTGAGAATGGTTTACTGCGGGATAGTTTGTAGGGATTACTGACATATTATCGATCCAATAAATATCGAAACACAAAAATATCGGAAACTATATATCGACTCTGTATACTTAACTGTAAAAACCACAGATAGAGAACACAAATATCGTTGTTCAAAAGATCAATTTTTAACATATATCAAAACAAAAATATCAAAAACAAAAATATTGTTACCCTTAAATAAACATATAATACATTAAAAATATCAATCCGCACAATATCGAGTACAATATTATTGCCAAAATAATTAAATAATCATTATTAAAACACTTTTCACTTAAAACAATTACTTTAAATAAACCCAAAATTTGTATGCACTTATTTAATTTTAATAAAAATATATTAAATCAGCAAAATATTTACCATTCACCCCAAACGTTTATAAATTTAAAATCTATAAAATAAAGCCCCCCAAAAAATTACCATTAACTACAAACAAGTAAACACCAAAATAAATATTGCTATATATACATATAAAATGTAGTTTATCAACAAAGATATGGAACTATATATTATACATAAGTTGTAAAACACAAATTAGCTTTTACCATGGAAGAATTGAACTGATAAACACAATTAAAACTATAGTAAACCAACCAATAAAATCAAACTATAGACAACTTTAAACAATAAAATCAAGCAAACAATGAACTCAACAAAATAAAAGGCACACTAACTAGAACAACTAAATACTTCAAAAACAGATAATACTATAAAACAACGAAACTCTGCCATATACTTTCTACAAACCATTAAAGAAGAAAAATATACGTCTTAACAACTACATAGCCAAGTAAGTAACACTTATGTTTAAACTAAAATGTAACTGGTAACAAACTTAAACATATAAAATAGCAAATGAATATTAACACACCTTCCAGCTTTTATCTTTTTTACCTAGACCTCTTAAAAGAACAAACCTACAACTTGAAAACCAATAAACAACCAGAAATATCAACTATCACAAACTGGTGGTCCGCCACACTTGTAATACTGCAGGCGGGCCAGCAGTGTGGCAGTCATAGGACCGCCACTGCAAGTACGGCAGTCCTTTGGACTGCTGTACTCATAATCAGACCCATAGACATACCTAAACAATTAACAATTACACATAGGGGTCGATTCCGATTCGGGCCGGAAAAAGCACCGACCGACTCGGATCCGGAAAAAATACCGACCGACACGTACCCGTGGCGCCCGACACGCCAAGTACGATGCAAGGCGCGAAAAATCCGACCGACACGTAACGAAACCAAGTCGACCGACCGAGCCGCACGGAAAATAGCAATCCGGCCGGAAAAACACGCGAATCCAACCGACCGACACGCACCCGGAACAAATCCGACCGAAACATACACGCTAACTCCAAACCACAAAGTACGATGCAAGGCGCGAAAACCACGACCGAGTCGGACGGAGGACAAGCGGTACGACCGACACGCATACAAAACCGAGCCGAAGCAACACAATACACCGCGACCGACGCGTACGCAGCATAGAAAACTGCACAAACACAGCGTGAACGAAACGGAAAACACCGTACGAGACCAATGCAGGGTCCGACTCGGTCACAAGAACGTTTCCAACATACACAAACAACACAAAGGAAAAATCACCCAAAAAACGGCCAACCCAGCAATTACCAAGCCAATAAAGACTGGGGGGGTGGGGACAGAGAACAAAGACACACCCACAACTCCACCTATATAAAGGACACAAATCACTACCATGAGCCTTTGCAAATGCCATTCCACTGCCAGCACCCAAGAGAAAGCAACCACACACCCACAGCTCATCCCTCACACAAGCCACACACCATCAGCACACCAACAAATACATACCTCACATACACCCAGCAAAACACACACTCACACACCCTCACCTGCACACCAACACACACATCACTCACCATCACCACCCATCACCATGCCCCCCAAGAAGAATCACAAGTTCCTAGATTGTGAATTGGAAGTCCTGGTAGACGAGATCCTCAGGGTAGAGCCACAGCTGTTTGGCACATTGGTCCAACAGACCCCCATGTCGCAGAAAACCAAGATGTGGGAGAGGATCATCAACAGGGTGAACGCCCAATCACCATGTCGGCGCACAAAGACCGACATCCAGAACAGGTGGTATGACGTGCGCAGGAGGGTACGGAAACTGCTGAAGCAAGACTACATCAACAGCCAACACACCGGCAGTGGCCCTCCTGCCAAGCCAATATACCTCAGGCCCTGGGAGGAGAAGGTGCGGGCCATCCTACCGCCAGTGAGCATATATGGACTAGAGGACATCCCAGAGCCTGGTGAGTACACAACAAATGTACACAATATACTGCCACAAAACACACACACATCACTGTCAAGGGAGAGTCAAACCATGCACTCATAGCAATCACACAGCAACCAGAACAGAATCATCCCAAAATGTGTATGTCAGTCAGAGAAACACAACACATGCCAACAAAAAAGTCACATCCAACTGTGCCAACACATGTACAAACACAACCACAACTACAGCTAGGCAGTGGCACAAATAGAACTAACAAACACATCCACACATGTAGCCACCACAACAACACCAACACACAGTGAAGACCACTCAAAGGAAGGAATTCTGTGTATGCTGGCCAAGTCAGTGTAGCCAATAGCATCATGGGAGTTGCAGTCACACATATTGCCCGCCCCAAAACTGTCCCATCAACACCACCATGAACCATGCGCACATCACAGGGAGTGGAGAAGGTCTCACAAGATGGCTGACACTGGCTACTGCTGTGGGAGCACAAGGCCCTGCTGCCAACTGTGCACCAACAAACAGCAGGACACCACTGACTGACATCCTGAGAGACAACTTACACTCCCTGCAATGCAAGCACGTTCCATGGTGGGATATCTGGCTGGCTGGGTGGGAAGGGGGACTTGCAGCACTGACTATAGTCACCAGCACCTCCCCTCACACCCCCAACACAAACTCCACAGTACCCACCTGGTAGAATGCAATGCCCTCCATCCTAACACAAGATCCCACAAAGCACCACCACCCTGGGTTATGTTGTGTGAAGCACAGGGACACTCTTGGGACTCTTAGCCAAACAACTGCCAGGACAACACTCCCAGCCATCCTGTCAGCACAGCCAGCCCACCCCACAGGGAAGCAGAGTCAAAAGGAAAGAAGCATGGGCATGCTGGGAAGGGGGTGGAGGCAATAGCATGATGGGAGTCGTAGTCACAGACATTGCTCAGCCTCACAACTGGCCCATCAACTCCACCCTGAACCATGCTCACATCACAGGGAGTGGAGAAGGACTCACAAGATGGCTGACACTGGCTACTGCTGTGGGGAGCACAAGGCCCTGCTGCCAACTGTGCACCAACAAACAGTAGGACACCACTGACTGACATCCTGAGAGACAACTTACACTCCCTGCAATGCAAGCACGTTCCATGGTGGGATATCTGGCTGGCTGGGTGGGAAGGGGGACTTGCAGCACTGACTATAGTCACCAGCACCTCCCCTCACACCCTCCCCAACACAAACTCCACAGTACCCACCTGGTAGAATGCAATGCCCTCCATCCTAACACAAGATCCCACAAAGCACCAGCACCCTGGGTTATGTTGTGTGAAGCACAGGGACACTCTTGGGACTCTTAGCCAAACAACTGCCAGGACAACACTCCCAGCCATCCTGTCAGCACAGCCAGCCCAACCCACAGGGAAGCAGAGTCAAAAGGAAGGAAGCATGGGCATGCTGGGAAGGGGGAGGAGGCAATAGCATGATGGGAGTCGTAGTCACAGACATTGCTCAGCCTCACAACTGGCCCATCAACACCACCCTGAACCATGCTCACATCACAGGGAGTGGAGAAGGACTCACAAGATGGCTGACACTGGCTACTGCTGTGGGGAGCACAAGGCCCTGCTGCCAACTGTGCACCAACAAACAGCAGGACACCACTGACTGACATCCTGAGAGACAACTTACACTCCCTGCAATGCAAGCACGTTCCATGGTGGGATATCTGGCTGGCTGGGTGGGAAGGGGGACTTGCAGCACTGACTATAGTCACCAGCACCTCCCCTCACACCCTCCCAAACACAAACTCCACAGTACCCACCTGGTAGAATGCAATGCCCTCCATCCTAACACAAGATCCCACAAAGCACCACCACCCTGGGTTATGTTGTGTGAAGCACAGGGACACTCTTGGGACTCTTAGCCAAACAGCTGCCAGGACAACACTCCCAGCCATCCTGTCAGCACAGCCAGCCCAACCCACAGGGAAGCAGAGTCAAAAGGAAGGAAGCATGGGCATGTTGGGAAGGGGGAGGAGGCAATAGCATGATGGGAGTCGTAGTCACAGACATAGCTCACCCCCACAACTGTCCCATCAACACCACCCTGAACCATGCTCACATCACAGGGAGTGGAGAAGGACTCACAAGATGGCTGACACTGGCTACTGCTGTGGGGAGCACAAGGCCCTGCTGCCAACTGTGCACCAACAAACAGCAGGACACCACTGACTGACATCCTGAGAGACAACTTACACTCCCTGCAACGCAAGCACGTTCCATGGTGGGATAACTGACTGGCTGGCTGGGTGGGAAGGAGGTCTGGCTGTCAACCAAACACAAGCAATGCAGACCATGTTCACACCCCAGAAAATACATAGAAATGCCCAAATAATGCAGGACAATGTGCCACACCAATATCAACCCCTGACTGTGACGACTTAGGACAATGCAATGTACAGGCCCGCACCCAGAGGCACAGTCACAACTGTCATGTGTGTCAACCACTGATGCCTGCAGAAACATGACATACATTGTTTGTGTCTCCCAAAAACAGGTGATGATGGGGACACAGCAGCAGACGCTGAGGAGTCCCAGTCCCAGGCTCAAGAGGATGCCGAGCTCACTGGCGTCGTACAGCCTCTGTCCTCCTCGGACGATGATGAACAACCTGGCACATCCGGTGCAAGTCAACATGCAGCACCAGCAGGACCACCAGCTGCAGCACCAGCAGCACCACCAGCTGCACTCCCTGCACCCACCCCTACAACGACTGTCACCACGAATACCATCCCTGCCGACATGGACAGAATAAGGAGCAACACCAGCACAGTGACCCTGGACCAACCTGGGGCCATGGACACCACCACCACCACCAACCCCCAAGGTGGACCAGGGTTATCTGTGCGTGCCACTGCACACACTGCACATGTCAGCAGGGGTGGTGGGAGGGGTGGGAGACAGAGGTCGCTGCTTGCAGACGTTGCTGGTGTGCATGACGACCCACAACTGGTACGCATAGCTGATGCGTACCAGTCCAGCACCGGAGAGCTCAGCCAGGTAGTGGGGCTCCTCAGAGACATCAAACAGCAGCAGGCTGCCCATCATGCCCGCTTGGACTCCCACATGTCCCACGTGGAGTCACACATGTCCCGTGTGGACTCACACATGTCCGCGTGGAGTCCAAGTGGGATGCACTGCATGAGATGACGGCGGTGCACAGGGACATTTTACAATGCCTCCGCCAGATGAACAGCAACCAGTCCACACCTCCCTGTGTGCCAACAACATTTGGTGCCGAACAAACTGCAACTGCCACAGGGAGGGAGGAGGACTCTGGCGGAGAGTCCCCTGCACCGCAGCAGCCTGCACTTGAGGGCCCCCCCAAGAAGAGGGGTCGTCCGAGGAGGGAAAAGTGAGAGGCCGATGGCCAAGCGCAACTCCCAGGAAGCCTGAACCTGTTCTGGATGTTCGCCTTTGTGCACAGACTGTTCACCCTGTTGACGGCAACACTACTCCCACACATTGCATGGGGAGTACAAGTTGGACCAATGTGTCAGACAACTGTGGCCCCGATACTGGGGATCCTGTCTACCCGGACTTTCAATTCACCTAGGAACTTGGGATTGCAAGATTCATGTACAGCACAACCCATCCTATGCACTATTAACACAAATGTATCACAATAAACACACTAATACACCATACTTGCCTCTGTCGTGATTCCAACGTGGGTGCTGTTATGGGGATGATGAACTGCAAAATTACACTGTGTATGCGAACTGCAACAGCAAGGACAACACAGGCATGTGAGTAAAGGCAACGTGACACATATGAGGGAGACACACCACCAGGGCTACACAACACATACACACCTAGGCCATCTGACTCATTGCCTACACTGATGTTGCCAGGGATGACGGTGCAATGCACAGACACCACACCCATTCCCAGTTGTAGTCAAGTAGCCCACAGGTGCAGTAAGCAAATGGCAGTCAAATGTGTGACCACAGACAACGCACATCACTAAGTGAAGCACAGGTTTATTACACAGTAGCAACATGCCGTAACCACTACAGATGCAAGGTAACCCCACCTGGTAGCGGGCACACAGTCAACAACTGTAGACGGAAGGAAGTCCATGGGTGTGGCGCACATCACCTGTAGGGACACAACAGCTACCAGCCTGGATGTGCAATCACGTCGTCGGTGGACACAGTTGACCAAACGAATCTGAAAGTACCCTGTGAAGGACAGAAATGACACACAGTCAAAAGCAATGCAGTACAGGACAGAACAGCAAAACTCATGCACAATACATGTTACAAGATACCCACCTAGAACCAAGTTAGCATGTCAACACTGTTGGGGAGTACAGCCCACCTGTAACCACACATCGCAACACACATCCAGTCAAGTAGCCCATGGACACACTCCAACAGCGCCAGAGCCCCACCCACACATCATGGCAACTCACATCATTCACATGTCACCTCAGGATACTCACATTCAGCTAAAGAAGTTGATGATGAGCTGTGTGCGGACATCACCATCACCATCATCATCATCATCGTCACTGGCATCGTGGTCCAGGCCAGGATCCTCCACAGGTGGCGGATGTTGGTCATCGTCATCCTGGATGAGAGGCAACTCCTTCCGCACTGCCAGGTTGTGTAGCATGCAGCAGACGATGATAATCTTGCACACTTTCGCAGGGGCATATGGGAGGGACCCTCCGGTCTTGTCCAGGCAGCGGAAGCGGCTCTTCAGGAGACCAAAGGTCCGCTCAATCACTCTCCTGGTCCGACCATGTGCCTCATTGTAGCGCATCTGGGCAGGTGTCACAGGGTTCCTGAGGGGTGTCAGCAACCACGGCATGTTGGGGTATCCCGAGTCACCTACGGACAGACAAGTGCACATCAGCTGACTTGGAAAAGTGGGCGGAATACTACAGATCAGATCACACACAATGGCACAAAGTCAGTACACACCGACAAGCCAGGCACGCTGGTTCTGCATCTGTGCCATCATCCTGGGGATGCGACTACTCCTCATCACAAAGGCATCGTGTGCTGAACCAGGGAAACGGGCACACACGTGTGTGATGGTCATGTCTGCAAGACACACCACCAGTGCATTGACCGAGTGGTAGTGCTTGCGGTTCCTGTAGGCCTGCTCCTGGGCCTGTGGTGGTACCAAAGCCACATGTGTCCCATCAATGGAGCCAATGACATGCGGCATCCTCCCAAGGGCATAAAAGTCACTCTTCACGTCAGTGAGTCGTCGCAGTCTAGGGAAATAGATGTACCGGTTCAGGAAGAGCAACATTGCCGCCAAAACATCGCGGAGCACACGGCTGAACATGGTCTGTGACATCCCACCAGCAGACGCCACAGTATGTTGGAAGGTACCGGTGGCAAAGAAGTGTAGGGCTGCCATCACCTTCACCTTGGGGGTCAGCGCTGTAGGATACGGCCGGCCAGGCTGCAAATGTGGGGACAACTGCACTGCCAAATCCTCAATCAGCTGCCTGGTGAAGCGGTACCGTCGGATGCTGTCCCGTTCCACCATCGTTTCCAGGTCTGGGAATGGCCGATGGACAGCAGGAGCCCTGCAGTGCAGAGGAGAAGTAAGCAAGATCGTCAGTCACCCCACATATGCGGCATTGAACACACTCAAGATCCCAACATACATCATCATGAGGCACAACTACATGAAGTGTGCAGTACCGGAAGGACATGTATGGTACATACATGGCCAACATCTGTCAACACGGTCCTACAGGTGGCATCAATTTGTCCCAGGTTGGCCCATTGGATATCATGATGCCGTGTCACAGTCACCCCCACAGTGACATGTGAGGACAGATGTGCCCCAGGCACCACAGCTCAACGACAGGTACATTCCCAGGGACCCTGTAATGCCACATGGACACTGGCATCACCTGGAGTATCATGTGTACACCACAGCAAAACAAACATGACCCCCACAGGTAGTGGCCACACTTGCCATGGCAGGACAGACATGGACGTCTGTGACACACACGCACAACATCAGAGTCCATGCACACACAACGTGGATGTGGAGACTGTCTCCCATTGTGCACATGAAATCAGAGACATTGTAAACACTACATGCACAAAGACTGTGGAGGGCCATCACTATTGTGCCACTGGGACACCCTGGCTCAAACATACCGTCCCACATGGGACTCACGGGGTATGTGACATGACATACACAAACACCACTGTGAAATGTGACCATGACACATGCACAGATATGAACAGTTGCACATCACAGTGGTCACGTACACGTAACACCCAGGATCCTGTCCCCATGAACACGTGCACAGCCTGGGGGTGGCTGCCCACAGGTGACACCCACAGGACAACATGTACACCAACATACACACAATAGGAAATGCAGCCTTACATGCCTTATGATAAGGTTTGGACAGGCTGTCGTGATGTAGGTGTGCCCCTCACTCCCTGGGAGCTATCTGTGGCTGGCATATGTCCATCTGAGACAGGCATGCTGACCTATGCCAGTCACATGTACAGTGATGCGTTGTACCACAATGGACCGATCGGTGCCTCCGGCCGGCCCATTGCCTTCAATGTGTGCGGGTACGTGTTGTACCCCTGTGCACGTTGAACTGCAATGGACCGATCGGTGCCTCCGGCCGGCCCATTGCCTTCAATGTGTGCGGGTACGCGTTGTACCCCTGTGCGCGTTGAACCGCAATGGACCGATCGGTGCCTCCGGCCGGCCCATTGCCTTCAATGTGTGCGGGTACGCGTTGTACCCCTGTGCGCGTTGTACCGCAATGGACCGATCGGTGCCTCCGGCCGGCCCATTGCCTTCAATGTGTGCGGGTACGCGTTGTACCCCTGTGCGCGTTGTACCGCAATGGACCGATCGGTGCCTCCGGCCGGCCCATTGCCTTCAATGTGTGCGGGTACGCGTTGTACCCCTGTGCGCGTTGAACCGCAATGGACCGATAGGTGCCTCCGGCCGGCCCATTGCCTTCAATGTGTGCGAGTACAGCGTTGTACCCCTGTGCGCGTTGTACCGCAATGGACCGATCGGTGCCTCCGGCCGGCCCATTGCCTTCAATGTGTGCGGGTACGCGTTGTACCCCTGTGCGCGTTGTACCGCAATGGACCGATCGGTGCCTCCGGCCGGCCCATTGCCTTCAATGTGTGCGGGTACGCGTTGTACCCCTGTGCGCGTTGTACCGCAATGGACCGATCGGTGCCTCCGGCCGGCCCATTGCCTTCAATGTGTGCGGGTACGCGTTGTACCCCTGTGCGCGTTGAACCGCAATGGACCGATCGGTGCCTCCGGCCGGCCCATTGCCTTCAATGTGTGCGGGTACACGTTGTACCCCTGTGCGCGTTGAACCGCAATGGACCGATCGGTGCCTCCGGCCGGCCCATTGCCTTCAATGTGTGCGGGTACGCGTTGTACCCCTGTACGCGTTGTACCGCAATGGACCGATCAGTGCGCACCCATTGACAATGGGCTTGCCTGGCAACGGACGCGTTTTCGAATTTCGAACGAGTCGGTTGCTGGAAATTCAGTTGGTCACCCACAACAATGTTGCAAAATCATGTATGTCATGAAGTTGAAGATTTGAAGGATGCTGTGGGCGTGTTTTGGTGCTGCTATTCCATGGATTGGCCAGATTCAGAAGATGCAAACGACTTGGACCTATCACTTTGGACACAAGGGACAGGATCTGCCTCTCCAGCACATATATATTGCTGGCTGTTCCCCTGAGAGCCCACTTGCCTGCACTACATGCTCCAGGATGACATCTGCCACTGCACTGCTGCTGTCTCTGCCCCTCTGGACCCTGCAATGGCACGTACTGTGGAGAGAGCCCCAGCCTTCAGCCTTGAGGAGAACCAGGCCCTGCTGGACAGCCTACTTCCACAGTACAGCAAGCTGTATGGGACACCAGGGGAGCAGGTGAGTGTCCTGTGCACTGCCTTTCTGAATGTGCATTTTGTCTGACTAGCAAGGCTGAGAGTCTGCACGCCACTGGCTAGCAGGCTCACTGAGTAGTTGTCACCCCCCATAGTGTGTAGTGACTTGCACTGGACAGGTATGGTGCAGTGACAGTGCTTCTGAACAGGGTTTTACTCCCCATGCAATGATACCATGTAGTGACTTCTGGAAAACTGTCCATGGGCAGCCGTGCACTGCCTGTGTACACCATGTGCCCCTGTGATTGCGACATGTATATGCAACTGTGTCATGCACGGATATGTTGCATGTGTAGTAATGGCCTTATCACTTTGTCATCCTGACAGGCTTCTGCCCATCGGAAGCAGGAGATATGGAAGGACATCGTCCGGGCTGTCCGGTCCGTGGGGGTCTACAAGCGCCGGATCCGCAACTGCCAAAAGAGGTGGCAGGACCTTCGGGGCTGGACCCGGAGGATTGGACGGGTCCAGCTGAAGCTGTCGCCTCCTCGCAGGAGGGGCGGAACACGGACCCTGACCCCCCACATGCTCAGGATCCTGGCGGTGGTCTTTCCAGACCTGGATGGGCAGCTGAAGGCCAGAGAGCAGCAAGGAGGGGGTGAGTCAAAGACTGCACTGTGAACTCTGTCTAACATGCTATGTGCCCTCCTCGGGCCTGGTTAAACTGCCACAGTACAGCAGTCATGTTGTCCAGGAGCCATGTCCCTCTATTGTGCACTGCCCACTCCTCATCTGATACCCAGGTGTGGCCCTTACATGCAGGGAATTCTGTCACTTAGGACTGTGTCCTTGCAGTTTGCTTGACTCAAGGTGGGAGACAGCATCTGTTTCCCTGACTCTGTGGTGGGCATCATGGGTGGGTCCATTGCTTACACAATGCCTGTATTCTGACATGTATTCAGCGTGTTACTTTGATCTGTGGTCCAATTGCTGAGCTGATCCACCACATGTGGCTGGGGTATCTGGCACACACCCATGCTGCGGGTGGGAACAATGTTTGGGCCCCAGGAGTATGTATATGACGTGTGTCACACATACTTATCCAGCTGCCTACAGTCCAGGGCTCATCCCTCATTCATGTGGGGCTGGACAGTCATGCCTACTCCAGGCCATACAATACACTCTGTACTCCCACTCCCGTGTATCAGCTGACACATTGTGCGCAATGATTTGACCCCTCAGGTGTCTGCCTCTGTGTCAGTGTGCTGTGGATTAGTCGCCAGGACTGCTGTGGAGTTTCTTGGTAGGGGCTCAGCATGCCACTGGAGATGTGACCATAGGAGACGATACTTGTGTGACACATAGGTGTCTGATCAGCTGCCCATGCAGACTGGGGCATGTGAATGTGAAGTTCAGGCAGCTGTTCCCCATGCACAGCAGAGTGTGAGGGGCTCAGGTTCAGAGGGTAGTGTCACAGGTCTACCATATGTCCAATAGGTATGACCTGGACAGATGAGGGTTAAGAGGATGTGTTGTGGGGGGATGTACATGTGCACTTGTGCAGCTCCAGGACTTGCATTCCCCATGACCTACTATTGTGACACAGTGCAGAGTGTTGTTGTCTGGCTGCAAAGTCATACATCACTGAGACAGTGATGTATGACTTTGCAGTCATGCCTCCGCCATGGCATGTGTCTACTGATTGGTGAGCCTGCAGGGGAGTGACATGTGCTACATGCACACCATAGTGGCGCTGGCTATCAGGACATGGGTGCATCATGGTGTCTGTCGCTGGTATGCATCACATGCATTTCCTATTTGACTCTGGGCATCCCTTTCATCCGGAAACCTGTACTGACTCAGTGGCAAGAGCTGTGATGTGTGCATGTCCACATGCCACACCGTGTCCTCTGCACTGTCCAACTACTGTGTACTTGGTGCATGTGTCAACACTGGGGTGTTGCAATCCAACAGACACCAGACAGATGGGTGCAAGGCCATGTGGGATGTGAGTGCCATGCTTGGCATCAGACTGACAATTGACTTCTCCTGTTCAATTAGGGCACTTTTAGCAATGTACAACTAATGATGCCAGGGCTTGCTCTGTGATGTGCTGTGCTCACAGTGGTGTGTGCGTTATGTGCAGGTGACTGATGTCTGTCTGTTTCCCCATTGTTTGCAGATACATCCACGGCCACGGAAGGGGACAGCTCCACGGACCAGGAGGAGCCAGAGAGCCAGACTGGGTCAGCAGCCGAGGAGTGGTCGGAGGGACCCAGTGGCACGGAGGGCGAGGGGAGCCACACCGAGGAGTCCTCAGCAGCATCCACCTCAGCTGAGGACCAGAGCAACTCGGAGGATGACTCCCTTGTGGAGGCGGGTGTCAGCAGCCACCACACCCCAGCTAGTGTTGCTGTCCCCGCCACCACCAGCACCACCACCGCCCTCCCATCGGCTCCCATTCCCCAGGTCCGTGGAGGCTCCCATGTCCGGGAGCGTGTCTCCTTTGGGCCAGGCACCGCACCCCCTGCCCCTGTGTCCCCTGCTGCCCTGAGTGAGGAGTCTGTGTACCTCCTTCGCCAGCTCCATGTAGGGCAGACAGCCATGCTGAGTGTCCTCCATGCGCACACCGCGCTGTTGACTCAGCTGGTGTCGTTCATGGAGGGCATCTCATCGGGCATGTCTGACCTACAGAGGGGCAATAGGTCCATGGACTCCTCCCTGACGGCAGCAGTGTCCCTCCTCAAACGGTCCCTCACCCCTCCTGCCTCTGCTCCATCCACACTCCCCAGCACCTTACCCATCCCAAGCACACACACACCGGCACAGGCACACACCAGCACACACACATCCAGCACACTGACACACACGCCAATGACAAAATGCACACGCACGCACATTCAGGGGACTGAAGCCAGACTCACAGGGGATGGGGCCCTGGAACACACACACGCATCCACATGCACTGCGCAGTCCTCAGTTCCCTCTCCCTCCAAAGCACCCTCCCTTGCCTCACCTGCAACCCCAAAGTCACAGCAGCTCTTCCTCTGTGACCTCGGCCTCTTCCCCACCGATGAAGCTGCTCCAGCATCCCGGGGGAAGAGGAAGCCCACCCACACGGAGCAGAGTGCCCCTCGCACCCGGACACCCTCCCCCAGGCGCAGACGGACTGAGGCCCCCACCCGCAAGTCCCCCGGAGTCCTAAGAGCAAGACCCCGCCACCGCCCTGCAGCTCAGGCACAAGGTCTCCGTCCTCCATCCCTCAGGCCCCCACTGCACAGGTGCCCCCACCACACCCTGCCCCAGGTTCCCCCACCCACAGATATACCATCCCCAAGAGGATCAGGCCTTCTCCCCCTGCCACTTGCTCTCCCAGCACCACACCCCCGCTGCGCTTGTCTGTGCCACTGATGTGGTGAGGGTGTCCTCCCCTTCTGTCCAACCCACCTTGCCTGTTCCCCATTCTCCTCCCCTGGAGGTAGGCACTGCAGTGGAGTCCACTACCGCCCTGTCTGACTTGGGCACTGCAGTGGCGGACCTGTCCACTCCATCTGCAGGGTCCACTGCAGTTGTGCCGGCACCCACGACATCTGAGTCATGCCCCCAGTTGTGCCGGCACACACCATGTCAGACACCTCCACTGCAGTTGTCAGTGGCTCTCCAGCACCCACCACCCCTTCCCTGACTCCCCCTGGTGAGCCCTGATCCTGTCCCTGCGGTGCCTGGCCTGCCCCCCGGTTGCCCCTCCTAGTGGATTGTCCCTGGTTTTGTGCAGGCATGCGTAGGGTGACATCTGCCAGTGTCACCCTGTTTGATCTTTGACAATGGACTGGCCATTGGCCTTTGCTCTATTTTTTCTGGACGTCGTTTTCAATCAACACATATGCTGAATAAAGCAACTTTCTTTTCTCTAGTGCTCATGCTTCAGATGTACATGTTGTTGGTGCTGCTAACCATGCCCTTGCTGCAGTGATGGTGATATCTGGTCTCATGATTATGAAGTGTTACTGTGCAGGAACCCATGTGGTCCAGGGGGAATGTGTCCTATCATGTGGTGTATCCATGTCATCAATAGCAGCATCTGAGGGTGTCATGTGTTCAGTATTTGGCAATGGGTTTCCTACTTACATTAGCAATTTCATATCTGTGGCTTCCACCCCTGCACATCTGTTGTGCCTGCCATCGTTGCATTTGTCTACTTCCCTGACCGTGTTGCCATCTCCACTGGACATGCAGGTTTGGGCATCAATGGGGAAGGACTCATCCGTGTAGTCAGTGCAACATTGCTATACAAGTGTGTTGGATCTGTGCTGATGATTCCGTTGGCACATCCATGACCAGGCTGATGTGATGGGAGCCCTCATTTGGTGCTAATTGTTGATTGTGTGACCAAGTGCTCAGCTGACATGATGGGGCCCTACTGAGGCAACATATGGCACAGCTTTCCTCACACAGGAGTGGAGTCCCCTCATGGCAGTGTGTACACGTGTGACATTGCCTGCGCCCAAGGTGTGTGTTGTATGTGCATGTCTGTGTGTTCACTTCCATTTATCTGCGCATGCTGTGATCCCTAGTGTTGTACCTGTTTGTGATGCTTGCTGACTTGAGCTATGTTCCCCCAAAGTCTTCTCCCTGTGTTCTCTGTGATGTGGGTGCATGGCACATTACTGGTCATCAGGGTGTTACCCATAGGTGTGTTTGCTGTCAGGGCTGAGTTTGTGTGCAGACGTAGATGGGTCACAGTCAGGTTTCCCCTTGGCACTTGTTGTTTGCCCCTGTCATGTGATTTTCAGTTCGTGTTATCTTTCAGTGATTGTGACACGTTGTGTGTGTGACTGCTGGCACTCCTCAGGGTCCGGGCTGCAATGTTGGTTGTTGTCTATGTGTGTTCTTTGTGGGTGACCTTGGCTTCTTCATTGGTGTGTGACTGTGGCTGGGATCCCATTGGTTGGTGTGGTATCGCCGTCATGTCCATGTACAGCGTAGTGTGCAGTGTGTCAGACATTCAGGAGTCTTGTTGAGTGGCCATGTGTGATGTGTTTCTGCACCTTGGTTCCCACCCACCACCCTGGAATAGTCATGGGTGCATGTGCAATGTCACCAGTGCATGTGTACTTCACTGCTGCACATTGTTAGAGGTCGAGGGGTGTGGTCTTGAGTGTGTGCAGATGGGAGTTGTTGCCCAGCTAGTCCCCTGCCTCCATGTTGGCCTTGGCTTACTGGCCATGCTGATTGATTTGTGCTTGTGTAGGTGTGATGGTAGTTTGTTGCTCAGGACACCTGACTGTGGTTCACAGTGTGAACAACATTTAGCTTTGTCATCACAGTGGGATTTTTATTCAGCCCAGGGTCACCACATTGTGGGGGCCCTGGGGGTGGTGCTGTGGTGTGTCTGTGTCTTGCTGTGTCAGTTGTTGTTCCTACGTGCCTGTGTGACATGTGTGTTTTGTGCTCCCTCTCATCTGACAATGCCTGCTTGCCCACATAGGGGATTTGGATCCATGAGTTACCTTAGTGTGGCAGTGTATGCACATCTGTATGATTGGTATTCAGCTCTCCTCATGTGTTGTGTGGTTGCCTGGGGACACTGGCACCCCCACCCCTCACCTGCTGTGTATGATGACAGTGTTGGTCTGCCTGTTTGTGTTTGTGCATCTGCACCACTGCATTGGCATATCTTGGGTGTGCCATTGGCTGTATGTTGTTTGGTGTGTTTCCCCTGCTGTCCCTGGGACTCCTAGGTCATCGGTCAGCACAGTGATCATGGTTTGTGTGTCCCATTGCTGCCATGGTATGGTATCTGTTCACCTCACATCTGCTGTCTCCACAGGATATCTGCATTTGTGTGCCCATTGGTGCAAATATGTGGTTCTGCATTCTGATGGTCACTTCTGTCATTGTGTCATTGATGAATGTTGACGGTCTCAGCCCCCATGGGTGTTGTTTGTCTGCACATGGCCAAAGGAATGTCTCATTTGCACTGCAGTATTTGGCTCCCCCAATTTATGTTGCAATGGGACACATACACTACTTTGCCACAGATGAGTTGTTGGTTCTGTGACCAGGAATGATCCATGCAGTTTGGCAGTTGCAGCTCTTTCTTTGTCAACACTTACCTTTTGGTCACTGTGATGATGGGGGTGTAGACCCCATTGCCACAATGGTCAAAATGTGCTTCAGCTATGGACCCCACACTTGCCTTTTGGTCACTGTGATGATGGGGGTTTAGACCCCATTGCCACAATGGTCAGAATGTGCTTCGGCTATGGACCCCACACTTGCCTTTTGGTCACTGTGATGATGGGGGTTTAGACCCCATTGCCACAATGGTCAGAATGTGCTTCGGCTATGGACCCCACACTTGCCTTTTGGTCACTGTGATGATGGGGGTTTAGACCCCATTGCCACAATGGTCAAAATGTGCTTCAGCTATGGACCCCACACTTGCCTTTTGGTCACTGTGATGATGGGGGTTTAGACCCCATTGCCACAATGGTCAAAATGTGCTTCAGCTATGGACCCCACACTTGCCTTTTGGTCACTGTGATGATGGGGGTTTAGACCCCATTGCCACAATGGTCAAAATGTGCTTCAGCTATGGACCCCACACTTGCCTTTTGGTCACTGTGATGATGGGGGTTTAGACCCCATTGCCACAATGGTCAAAATGTGCTTCAGCTATGGACCCCACACTTGCCTTTTGGTCACTGTGATGATGGGGGTTTAGACCCCATTGCCACAATGGTCAAAATGTGCTTCAGCTATGGACCCCACACTTGCCTTTTGGTCACTGTGATGATGGGGGTTTAGACCCCATTGCCACAATGGTCAAAATGTGCTTCAGCTATGGACCCCACACTTGCCTTTTGGTCACTGTGATGATGGGGGTTTAGACCCCATTGCCACAATGGTCAAAATGTGCTTCAGCTATGGACCCCACACTTGCCTTTTGGTCACTGTGATGATGGGGGTTTAGACCCCATTGCCACAATGGTCAAAATGTGCTTCAGCTATGGACCCCACACTTGCCTTTTGGTCACTGTGATGATGGGGGTTTAGACCCCATTGCCACAATGGTCAAAATGTGCTTCGGCTATGGACCCCACACTTGCCTTTTGGTCACTGTGATGATGGGGGTTTAGACCCCATTGCCACAATGGTCAAAATGTGCTTCGGCTATGGACCCCACACTTGCCTTTTGGTCACTGTGATGATGGGGGTTTAGACCCCATTGCCACAATGGTCAAAATGTGCTTCGGCTATGGACCCCACACTTACCTTTTGGTCACTGTGATGATGGGGGTTTAGGCCCCATTGCCACAATGGTCATGGGCTGCTTGCATTGTGGGTGCCACACACATATATGTGTGGCACATGTGCTAGGGGGTCACATTGTATGTTCAAAGTCATGTTCGGTGTTGTAGGCATTTGACACAGCCTACACACGCTTGTCATGGTGGTGGGGGGATGTCTTTATCTTGCATTCCCTAGGTTGTGGTGTGCTTGTTGTGTCATGCATTGTCCATCCTATGAGTGGGGGTGGTAGTAGTGGTAGGCATCCAGCCCCCCTGGGTGTGGGTGGTAGTAGTGGTAGGCATCCAGCCCCCTGGCTAAGGGTGGTAGTAGTGGTAGGCATCCTGCCCCCTGGCTAAGGGTGGTAGTAGTGGTAGGCATCCAGCCCCCCTGGGTGAGGGTGGTAGTAGTGGTAGGCATCCAGCCCCCCTGGGTGTGGGTGGTAGTAGTGGTAGGCATCCTGCCCCCCTGGCTAAGGGTGGTAGTAGTGGTAGGCATCCTGCCCCCTGGCTAAGGGTTGTAGTAGTGGTAGGCATCCAGCCCCCTGGCTAAGGGTGGTAGTAGTGGTAGGCATCCAGCCCCCCTGGGTGAGGGTGGTAGTAGTGGTAGGCATCCAGCCCCCCTGGGTGTGGGTGGTAGTAGTGGTAGGCATCCTGCCCCCTGGCTAAGGGTGGTAGTGGTGGTAGGCATCCAGCCCCCTGGCTAAGGGTGGTAGTAGTGGTAGGCATCCAGCCCCCCTGGCTAAGGGTGGTAGTAGTGGTAGGCATCCTGCCCCCCTGGCTAAGGGTGGTAGGAGTGGTAGGCATCCAGCCCCCTGGCTAAGGGTGGTAGTAGTGGTAGGCATCCAGCCCCCCTGGGTGTGGGTGGTAGTAGTGGTAGGCATCCAGCCCCCCTGGCTAAGGGTGGTAGTAGTGGTAGGCATCCTGCCCCCCTGGCTAAGGGTGGTAGTAGTGGTAGGCATCCAGCCCCCCTGGGTGAGGGTGGTAGTAGTGGTAGGCATCCAGCCCCCCTGGGTGAGGGTGGTAGTAGTGGTAGGCATCCAGCCCCCTGGGTGTGGGTGGTAGTAGTGGTAGGCATCCTGCCCCCCTGGCTAAGGGTGGTAGTAGTGGTAGGCATCCAGCCCCCCTGGCTAAGGGTGGTAGTAGTGGTAGGCATCCAGCCCCCTGGCTAAGGGTGGTAGTAGTGGTAGGCATCCAGCCCCCTGGCTAAGGGTGGTAGTAGTGGTAGGCATCCAGCCCCCCTGGGTGAGGGTGGTAGTAGTGGTAGGCATCCAGCCCCCTGGCTAAGGGTGGTAGTAGTGGTAGGCATCCAGCCCCCCTGGCTAAGGGTGGTAGTAGTGGTAGGCATCCTGCCCCCCTGGCTAAGGGTGGTAGTAGTGGTAGGCATCCTGCCCCCCCTGGCTAAGGGTGGTAGTAGTGGTAGGCATCCAGCCCCCCCTGGCTAAGGGTGGTAGTTGTGGTAGGCATCCAGCCCCCCCTGGCTAAGGGTGGTAGTAGTGGTAGGCATCCAGCCCCCCCTGGGTGAGGGTGGTGGTGCGCATTTAGGCCCCTGTGTGCATATGTGGCATTGGTGATGGGCATCCCGCCCCTATGGTGCTGCTGTTGCTGGTGTAAGTATATTCAGCATCCCCGTGTGTGATGTGTCGTGTACGTGTTGTATGTGTTTTGTGGTTGGTGTCTGGCTTACCTTCTGCGCCGTACGCGTCCGTGCCTGTTCCGGTAGTAGATGTAGAATATTGGTATGATCGGGACGAAGGGATTCATGGTTGGTTCGTGTCGTTCGTCCTTCTCGTTGCTTCGCGTCGTCCTCGTCGCTTCGCCTCGTCCTCGCCGCTCGCGTCGTCCTCGTCGGTGCCGTGTTCGTCTCGTAGCCGTGGATCGTGTTGTGGCGCGAATCGGAGCTTATGTGCGCCTCTCCCGGATGCTTTAACGTGCCGTGCGTAGCGACGGGTTCGGCGCGTATGGGAAGCGCATCGTACTTGTCCGGCCGGACGGGGCTGCATTTTCCCTTCCGTGCGACTCGATTCGGCGTTTCCGGATTCGCCTCGGTCGGAGAACAGGACCTGGTTTGGGTGAGTACGGCTCGGCCGGATTTTTTGCTGTTGTGCGCATTGTACTTGCTCGTTCGGTGTGCTGTACGGATCGGTCGGGAAACAGGCTTTCGCATGGCTTTTTTCCCGACCGAATGGTATTGGGTGCGCCTCCGACCGAGATCGGAATCGGCCCCATAGTGTGGAACTTTCCTTTTACATGACAACCTAAATAATGAGAAACAAATTCTAATATTCTTTTCAGCAAACAACTTAATTAAGCTTAGCCAATGTCAAACCTGGATGATGGATGGGAACTTTTTAATGTGATGCAAGCTATTTACTCAGATATACATCATGCATGGTGAATATCAAAACACACATATCCTTTTTATATATGCCAGACTAACAAATAAACAAAGAAGCACTTATTACAAGCTCTTAAATCATATAAAACACGCAAAAAATAACTACTACCCCCAAAAAATAATCATAGACTTTGAACAAGCATGATTTAAACAATTTAAAAAATATACCCCCACACAGCTTTACAGGACTGTTACTATCATTTCAGTCAAAGTATACACCACCAGAGAACCGCATCCGTACACTCCATGCTGCCGCTGGGGCACCCGCCATACTATGAGCTGGGCAGTGTGAAACACACACCGCCAGCATGGGGGTCCTGTCAGCATTCCTGCGGCGGTCTCGTGGCGGTGTGATTCGTCAGCTGTGAGCTTGTGTTCTGATGGCTGAGCATATTATGAGTACAAAGTGGCACTGGTGGTCTCGCGGTGGTGCACACACAATTGGCGGTTCCTCTAAGGCGGTCAATTGCCGAGGTACGATAATAAAAAAAAACACAACACTGACTATTAGATGGATTCAAATACCACACACAGGAAGTGCTGTGACAAGTGGAAATGCCTGAAAATCACACTATAAAACACACCCTACCCCTGACCAGCATCCTTTGCCATTCTAATCAGAACAGGCACATACATACTGAGCACATCACCTTTGACCACATATACATCTTTTTGCCAAACTTTAACTTATCATTCTCCACCATCCGTTTTCTTTTTTTTCAACCTAACTAGTCATTCTCTATTTGTATATTTTAGTTTAAGCCACTATCCATTTTCTTTTCTCACCATGGCACCTAAGAAGCCGGCATTCACTGAACCCGAGTTAAGAGTCATGGTGGACAAAATCATTAGAGTAGAGCCCCAACATTTTGGAGATCAACTCCAGCATACTCCTCACAGTACGAGAGTGGGAATGTGTGAGAGGATAGTCAGCAGAGTGAATGTTGTTGGGAAACCCTGCACACACAGAACATCATTAGGCAGAGGTGGAACGAACTCCAGAAGAAGATGCGTGGCAAATACAGCAGCTACCAAAAGGAGGCAGAGGGGACTGGCTGTGGTCTTCCCAGCACGCCATTACAACCCATGCCCTGGGAGGAGAAGGTCTTGTCCATCCTACACACTGAGGGTTTGGAAGAATATAGGGAGGAATGGACTCTGGTAAGCTATACTACAAGAAATGCCACAATATTTCACTGTCCTGATTGCCATCAACTCTGCCTTTGCCATTGTCTTTTATATCTACTCCCTGAACATGCAGCTTAGTAAGTGTCTCATATGTCTGCTTGTCTGTGGCAATGACCATTGGTGCTTGTAAATCCTGAAATGCCACATGTTCCAATGCTGTTTGTACCGATTGCATCTTTTAAATTTAAAATAAGGACCCATCAAATGAGGGAACATGTGTGCTTGGCCCAAAAATTGTTGCTGTCAACAGCTATGGTACACTTCACATCAGTCAAGTCCCAATTGACTACAGCTACATGAAGCCTTGTCTCTTCAAATTCATACAGCATGCTACACTTATTGACCCCCATTCTCACCTGGCAGGCACTACTCAAGTAGCTTACCTTTTGTCAGCATTGCTAAAGTGTTATCAAATTGACTAAAGCTACCATGAGGCCTTGTTTCTTCAACTCCGTACAGCATGCTACACTCAATAATGCCCCTTCTGACCTGGCAGCCATCTTGCTAATCAACTAACACTACTCAAGTAGCTTATCTTTTGTCAACTGTTACTAAAGTCTCATTCAATTGACTACAGCTTCCATGAGACCTTGTCTCTTCAACTACATACAGCATGCTACACTCCTTTACCCTCAACTCACCTGTCACCGTCTTGCTACTAAACTAACATTACTCAAGTAGCTTACCTTTTGTCAGCTGTTGTAAATGTGATATCCAATTGACTACATCTACCATGAGGCCTTGTCTCTTCAATTCCAACCAGCATGCTACATTCCCAAACCTCCCTTTTCATCTGGCAGCCATCTTGGTACTGACCTAACAATACTCAAGTAGCTTACCTTTTGTCAGCTGTTGCTAAAGTTACATTCAATTGACTACAGCTACCATGAGGCCTTGCCGCTTCAACTCCAAACAGCATGCTACACTCCTTTACCCTCAACTCACCTAGCAGTCACCTTGTTACTGAACTAACACTAATCAAGTAGCTTACCTTTTGTCAGCTATTGCTAAAGTGATATCCAATTGACTACAGCTACCATGAGGTCTTGTCTCTACAACTCCAAACAGCATGCTACACTCCTAAATCCCCCTTCGCGCCTGGAAGCCATCTTGCTACTTAACTAACAATACTCAAGTAGCTTACCTTTTGTCAGCTGTTGCTAAAGTGATATACAATTGACGACAACTACCATGAGGCCTCGTCTCTTCAACTCCATAAAGCATTTTACACTCCTTAACCCCCATTATCACCTTGCAGAACTAACACCACTCAAGTAGCCTACCTTTTGTCAGCCATTGCTAAAGTCACATTCAATTGACTACAGGTATCATTAGGACTTGTTACTTGAACTCCAAGCAGCATGCTACACTGCTTTACCCTCAACTCATCTGTCAGCCATTTTGCTACTTAACTAACACTACTCAAGTAGCTTACCTTTTGTCAGTTGTAAAAGTGATATCCAATTGACTACATCTACCATGTGGCCTTGTCTCTTCAACTCCAAACAGCATGCTACACTCTTTTATTCTCAACTCACCTGGCAGCCATCTTGCTACTTAACTAACACTGCTCAAGTAGCTTACCTTTTGTCAGCTGTTGCTAAAGTGATATCCAATTGAATACATCTACCATGAGCCCTTGTCTCTTCAACTACAAACAGCATGCTACACTCCCTAACTCCCTTCTCACCTGGGAGTCATCTTACTACTGAATTAACACTACTCATGAAATCTGTAACACACAGTCAGTTGTATACACAAATACAAGTAGGACAGCTTTGGTTGATGGTGCCCTGCACTCATAAACTATGACTGATGCTGACCTGAGATACGCCATAACACCACACTACACCTAACATATGCGTATCATCTCTACCAATGCCAGGTGACTACATGCACCTAGTTTCATAATGGGAATAACTATCCAAATCATGAAAGCAAACTCATTTTTGCTCAGATTTCAACACCTATGGCCTTTGGAATGGATATATACACATCAGACTGATACTCTGTTGGTGTAGGTTAGTGATGACACAACGCCTAAACTCTAAATTCCAGATAGCCACACATCCAATGAGATGCTGAAATCAGATACATTGCATGATTTAAAATCCTCATGACATTTCTGAATGAAGTCACCACTAACAATTTTCATTTTTCAGCTCCCAAATGGACTGGAGACTAACAGCCTAGAAGTATACAACTCTAATCTCACATTGACTGTCAATATTTTCACCAACAGGTGAACCCAGCACTACTGCAGAGCAGATGCAGGAAGGAGAAGAAGCCCTCAGTGAAGATCATCCTCTTGAAGCATTGGACGTCGATGACCAGCCTGAAACATCTGCTCAGCCTGGGCAGACGTCACCATTTGGGCTCACTGGACCCACAACTCCCACCACGCCGGAAACATCCCAGACAATATCTGATCCCACAACCAGTGCCCCTAGCACAGGCTGTACCATCTCCTGCTCCCCAGTCCTGGCTTCTCAAATGGCCACCACCACCCCAGTCAGTCAGGATCCAGGAGCCAGTGGGAGTGTGCAGTCTGTGCCTAGGGCACGGGGCAGTGGGGCTAGATATCATGGGAGATGCAATGTGTAACCCCAGAGTGAGTCCCCTGGTGAGAAGGATGCCCAGGCTGCCTCACACAGGTCATGGGCATTTACCAGGACTCTCAAGGTGTGTTGGGTCAGGTTATAAACGAAGTCAGGGAAATGAAGGATCTGCAAGAGTCAACACACCAGGAGGTTGCTGCAATCCTGGGCGAGGTGGTTGGAGCTAACACCAAGGTAGTGGGCCTATGCACTGAGATGGCAGGTGTCTGGACTGAGGTAGCGGGGTCTGCATTGTACTGGCCTCCATACCGAAGTGGTCTCCCTGGTAAGGGTGCTGCGGGACATCAACAGCACCCTCTGCAGGACTTTCCCAATTTCAACTACCCCTCCGTGCGTGCCAAGCACTTCACCACCATCAAGCTCTGCAGCAGCCACAGGTAGGGAGGTGCTGACAGAGAAGTTTCTGCCCACATGCACCCTTGGCTCAGCAGCTCCCAATCCCCTCTCACCCAGAAAGAGGGGATGTCTTTGTAAGACTTCAGGAGGGAAGGGTGGCAAGACCAGAACCACTGGCAGAGAGCCACTTCACCACTAATGTTGTTCCTGTGTGTGAGACAAATTCACTTTGTTGATTCTACCTCCGCACTTTTCCCAGTCTGATGTGAGGAGCAACTTGGACTTTGGACTCCAGAAACTATGGACTCTACTGCATTGCTTTCTTCCACTATGACTGTATCCCTCACTTTTTACTTTCCTATTAACCACCTACCACTTTTATGTTACTTACGCTTGCTGTAAATAAATTGTACAATACACCAAACCTTACATTGTCTCTTGTTTTCATTCATGCATTGTATTATTTGACAGTACAACCATGTTCAGTTAAGGACATACATACATATGTTTTGACTCAATACATTTATTAAATGTGTCCATTTATAGGCTGACATGATTTCTGATTCCTCGCCAACATCTGCAGCACTCAGTAATACAGAGTCAATGTGTACCCCTGCACTAGCAGACTGATACTACATGGTATGACTGGACAAATCTGCCAATATCGCACACCATGGACAAAAACAAAATAGGTCAAAACCATCAGACATGCTCATGTAGATTTCCCCAAAAATATATTTTTAAATAACAGCACTGAATTCTGCACACAGACATGTCAGTACCACAGTTCTTGCACACAGGGTCTTCTCAATCCAGTGTTGCTTCCATCTGTTGGAATTATACAAATAAATGTCAGTCATGTGTGACAAGCACTTTTATCCCACAATGAGGAAACACAGCAACAGCTACATAGAGGTCATAGACAATGTGGAATGAGGCCATGTGAAGGCTGGTTTACATTATTTGGGCACAACACAACCATCTGTAGGGTCATATGATGCCACACATCTTGCTTTAGGGCCAACCGTCCATGAGGCACCAGTCCAAAAGAATCCAGGTTACTGCCAAACTATCGCAATGCAAGCTATCTTGTTAATGGATTGTTACACCCAAACTCCATGACACACAGTCCCAGAAACAATCCATGTCCACTTTGTTCATCGGAACAGCAACACATACCTATTGAATTCACGACTCTGAAATGTCCAAATGAAGACAACATGGCAAAGAGACCTACAACAGACCGACACAGAGATTAGTTGTGCAAACATACATATGAAATACTTCACAAGGTCAACTACTGAAGTTCCCTGCCCAAAACAACTGTCACATTTGCATTAGGATCCACTACCAAAACATACAACTTCACCAAATTGTTCTAAAATCTGCATGGTCAGACTAACTAAATACAATCTCTGGATCAGAACATCACCCCAACAGTGCCTAGTTTGTTGTGCGCTGCACATTTCACACCATATTTACTTTCAGTAGAAGTAGTTGCAGATGTCATCTGGACACAAATCTGCTTCTTCATATTTACCACTATCTTCATCTTCACTTGCCATTTCACGGCGTCCACTCGGTGGGTTTTCATGGCCTCCATCCTCTGGGATGTAAGCTATGTCCTGTCGCAGAGCAATGTTGTGGAGGATGCAGCAGGTCACAGTGATCTGACACACCTTCCTGGGGAGTATTGGAGAACTCCCCCAGTCCTGTCCAGGCATCGGAATCTGGTTTCAGGATGCCAAAAGCCCACTGGCCCCCTTGTCCTTCCATGGGCCTCATTGAAGCGGACTTCCCCAGCCATTCTAGGATTCCTCAGCGGGGCCAACAACCATGGCCAGTTGGGATATGCGGAGTCTCCTAGATGGGAAAGGTGTGGTGCAGCAGCCAGAGCGGCTGACTCCGAAGCACGGGGCTCACGGTTCAATCGCCGGCAGCAGCTCAGCTCAGCAACCCTGTGACTCTGGGCAACTGCTCACTTAATCTCCCCGACAGCCCCCAGCGCCTTGAGACCCCTAGGGGTGATTAGTTTGCATTTTACAAATACGGATACGGTTACAGTCTCCTAGATAGGAGAGAGATCATTTTACATCACGTTTACGCATAACATAGCTTACATACATCACATTTACCTAGAAGCCAGGCCTTCTCAGATTGGAGTTGTGACGTAGTACGCTACTGTTCCGCACGATGACGCTATTGTGTGCAGATCCTGGAAACTGGGCACATACGTTGGTGATGTACAGATCTGCCAAACAGACAACTTGCACGTTGATAGAGTAGTGGTTCTTCCTGTTGCTGTAGACTTGTTCTCAGTAACGGGGTGGTACTAGGGGAATATGGGTACCATCAATTGATCCAATAACATGTGGGACATGACCAATTCAATAGAAATCTGTCTTCACTGTGGCTAAATCCTCATGTATGGGAAACAGGATGTAACTGCCTATGTGTTTCAACAGTGCTGTAAGCACTACTATCAGGACAAGACTGAACATTGGTTCAGAAATTCCACCTGAAATGGCAACAGTGAATTAAAATTAGCCTGTGACCAAAAAATGCAAAAATGATGTTATTTTAACAAGTGGGGTGACATTGTTGGGATTGTTAAGTTCAGGTAGGAAGTCCGGCTCCAACTGACGAGTCAGATCAAGGATGGTCTGTCAATTTAATCAGTATTTCTGGATAATGTGCCGCTCCTTCATGGTCTGTAGGTCGGCAAATGGGTGGAATTGTGGAGGATGACATCCCCTCCCTCTCCCAAGGTACCTATATGGAAGGTTATGGAACATCATTAGTGCTCTCAGTTTGCAACATTACATATAACTGACCTGTAAGGGCAAAATCATGTGCTGGTACATTTTTTGCATCCCGAAGGACTACACCTGTGACTTTGTGACTGTACAGCCAGACTTGTCCAACACTCATCCACAGGGTCACAATCACAACCCTGTAACTTGGTTATGCACAACATCATGTGGAAGTGGAGAAACTGCACTAAATGGAGGCGTTACAGACATGTATAAGCAGGTACCGCATCACACATGTTGCTGATCTCATCGTAGATATGTGCACATCAATGACATCCACAAATGTATTCATGTACAGTACATTAAAATGGGTTTGGAGCATTTCAATTATCAAGGCTCCAGCATGCATATGCTGTGGTGGTGGTGCTTTATAAATTGTCAAATACACATTACACAATACACAAGCGTAAATATGCAATATGCAACACATTACACTCGACCGCTGACATGGTGGTTGCCTGAGCTCGCGAATAGGACAAATAGAGGCTTATACCCTCAGCAGTCGAGGACCATGTGGTTGGTGGTTACCTGCACTGCAGGTTTTTTACCATAGTCTAACTTTGGGGAATTTGATCATGGTCGTCCAATGGCTGTGTACGTCTACGCTCACAGCTGTGTATGTGTCGTACATATATGCCGTGGTTTGAAAATACACTCACTTGCCTACAGACTCTGCTGCCATAAACACCTCCCCGCTGTCAGCTGCTGTGTGTCACCTCTGGGAGCAACAATGCCCGGCCAAACAGGTGAGAGGGCCCCTGCCTTCACAAATGAAGACCCTTGTTGGAGAGATTATTGCCCTGTATGGCCAGCTCGATGACTCACCAGAGGATCAGGTAAACTCCACATGATGTATGAAGGATACTTATGTCACAATCGTAACTTTTCAATGACCAACAATTTGCCTATGAGACCCAGATTGAAAGCACTTACACATTTGTCACTATTTTTGTTTGATATGTGCTGGTGTATGATGCTCCGTACATTGGCTGCAAACACTATCCAACATCTAATTTTGAGTGCTACCATATCCGACCCCTATGCCATGAACATTCAACTGCATGCATGTTGGAATGTGGATTAATTAGGCCTACAAATGGAAATCATGTTCAATCTCCCAGTAAATGTTCATGTAGCTATGTATCTCAGTTCTGTGAAAATGGCAGATGCTGTAGTAGATTATTGCAGGCATGTGTATGCTCCTTCACACATCCCAACACATATCAGTCAGCACAAACTCATCAAAAGCTTCTTCTGTAGCCAAGACAACTTTGTTGGCCTGTTTTGCAGGGCCATTAGATGTACTATAACTCAAGGTATTGCTGCACACATGTAGTTAGTGTGGAATCACTGTGCCTACCTTGCAAACAGCCAATCTTGCCAATGACACCTACCCACTCTGACCCAAGATGTTGCAAAGCTACATATGAAATCATACTGCAGCACACTGTCCACTCCAAGGATGTCTATAGATTCAGAGGCACTGTTGTAAAAACACATTGCAGATAAGCCAGCAATGACATCATTGATGAGTGAAGCGACAGAGCTGAGTCAACTTGCCACTTATCACCATACCAATTGTGTTGCCCAGCCTTAGGAAAGGCCACTCACTACTACTGATTCTTGCACACAATGGGTAAAGTAACTACACTCTTGTATCAAGTACTGTGCATATAGTCGATGAGTACAGAAGTCACATCTGTCACAGCATCCATATGTGTGTCACATGGCCGTACCACACCATATTACAAATGATATGTTGAACTCATCTCTGTCACAGTGCCTTACAAACCCATATGGGTAGCCTTAGCTGCTAGGACATTGGCCACACACACAATTAGTCAGACCTTTATTACACCTAAATGGTGGTCACCATGTTGATCATCGTGAATACAAAGTGCGACACATGACACAGCTTCAATGTTGATCAAAGATATTGGTATATATCATAGTTGGTGCTAACAGACATGTTGTGGACTACATGTACAGAGTCATATTTCTGGCCTGTCATACCCTATGTACAGTCATGCAGACATACCTACCCTGTCATGTACTCCCAAAAGTGTGTAGTGTAACCTCTTATCTAAATCCATTGACTATATGTAGTGGTCCTGGCCTTTGTTTTCCAGTTAGGTTGGCATGGGCCTTGACAAAAGCTAAATGAGTTAGGTTTATTGTTCAGGTGATCAGTGTAATAAAGCTTTATGTCAGTGTGCATGTTCATCAATGTTGTCAAAACATCTGAGGTCTAGTAATGTACTACTTGTACATGTTTGTTGTCCCCAACTTATTGATCAGCTTCACAGATGATTTCTGTCTTGCATGTGCACTCAGTTTCATCATCTAGTGCATCCATCCAGGTCAACACCCATCTCAAGCAAAGGATTTGGAAAGCCATTGCCTAGAAAGTGCGGTCCCTGGGAGTCTTTCGCCAGTGCCGTTTCTACTGCCGGAAGAGGTGGGAGTACCTCAGACGCTGGAGCAGAAACATCGCCCAGATCTAGCTGAGTCTTTGGTAAACATTTAAGCTAATATAGTGGCTAAGACAAATAAGGTCTGAGGGGTAACAGTACTGTCTTACAAAGTGAGGTTCCATGCAGGTGACTTGTCAGTAGACATGTATGTCACAGACACATGGTAAAGTTGCGGGTAACCTGTAAGTGCCTGTTGACAGGTTTTGGAAATGACTTGTCATGTTTATATGTGAGTGTGTGCTGTAAGAAACACATTAAGATACATGTAAGAGACATGCTAGTGGTGCTATGATGTCTCTTCCATACTGTCTACGGATGTGCCATACTCCACATGGCCCAGACATTTCCATGATATCATCACACTTACCTGTTGCAGTATCTACAAAAAGTACAATTAGGAAATGGGTGTGGATTTGACTCAAAAACAGAGTGGGGATGTGCATAGGCCTATGTGGTGGCAGGTCATATGGATGTATGTGAACACATGTCAGTACAAGTTAGAGCACATTGTTTCAAAGTAACTCTGGTGTGAGACACTTCATGAATAGCTATAGTCAACCTTCTATTTATCATTTCTATGTGTATAGACAGTGAACATATGATGAAGCTCAAAAGTAGCCTAGACAACAGTTCTAACTGGGCATTTTCTTTGACACAAAATCCTTGGTACTAGACACATTGCTGTGAGATTCCTGTAGCAGGGTCACATTAGTTCAAATGGAAATGGATATCACAACAGTATAGTGCATTCAGCAGGTCCTTAAGTGGAATGGGTAGGGTTGCAGTAAGAATTGCCATGCTAGTTTGAGTCAGATTATCACTGTAGATTGTGAAAACAAGCAATGTTTACAGGCAATAATCAGACCTTGTTACATTCATGGAAAAAGAGTAGTGACAAGTTGACTCCTTTATTTGTGGGAGACTGTGTTCAATATCTCCATGTGTGGAGATGTGACAAGTTCATGCTGCATACATGCATGCACTCCTGCTAAGGCTGTAGCAATAGTGGTATCCCTATTAGATTGTGTGATACCTCCACATTGCATGGTGCTAACTGTCCAAAGATTTACCTCCTGTGAGTATACAATGGTAACCTTGACCTAGCTAATGTTCCATTCAGGCATCCGCCCAGCCAAGTGGAGGAGAGAGGGCCCAGGATGTTAGGGAAGCAGCTGGCCGAAGTGTGTCCGGTCGGGACACTGATACTGATAGACCCAGTGGCCTAGAGGGTGAGGGGAGTTCCAGGGAGGATCCAGACCCCATGAATACATCCAGCGAGTCAGACTCCAGGGCCCTTCTTGGGTGGTGGCGACTACCACCCTACCTGGTGCAGTGCCATCAGTGACTGCCACCCCCACACTACCTCCACCCTCCCTGCTGCTCCCCAATCAGTTGCCCAGGCCCGATCCCTTAAGAGGGGAGACATCTCCTCAGCTGCAGGCACCTCTGCCCCTGCCACTTTGCCCCCAGCTGCCCTTGGTGAGAAGGCTATTGAACTCCTGAAACAGATCTCTGTTGGGCAGACTGAACTGTTAAATGCCATCCAGGGTCTAGGCAGCCAACGTACTCAGATGGCTGGCTACCTGGGTGGCAGTCACAGGGGTATGTGTTCCCTACAGGGATCCGTTTAGGTTCTGGCCTCCTCATTAATTGCAGCTTTACTCAAAACCCAGACTTCCATTCCACATCCTTCCTCCTCCTCATCCCCATCAAAAGATGCTATTTCTCGGCCTGCCCTAAACACACCTGTGCATGCACCCACCCAAACACATACCTGCAGCACACAACCATCCACACCCCTGTTAACAACACACAACACACCTGCAGTCATGCAGCCATCCACACCTCCCCATCACCACACCCACCACACTAGCAGCCATACAGTCATCCACAGCTCCCCATTACCACACATGCCGCCATACAGCCATCAACACCTCCCCATCACCAAACATACCACACCTGCAGCCATACAGCCATCCACATCTCCCCCATCACCACACACACCACACCTGCAGCCATGCAGCCATCCTCATACCCCCATCACTACACACACTACACAAGCAGCCATACAGCCACCACACCTCCCCTGATCACCACACACACCACCCTTGCAGCCATACAGCCATCTACACCTCCACATCACAACACACACCACACCTGTAGCTATACAGCCATCCACACTTCCCCCAATAACCACACACACAACACCTGCAGCCATACAGCCATCCACACCTTCCCCAGCACAACACACACCACACCTGCAGACACATTTTATCTATATACAACAGGTACTTCTACTTCCTCCACCTCCCAACCTGATCCCATCTCCGATTTACCCACCACCTCTACCCATGACCATTACTTCTTCTACCTTGGACTTTGCCCTGTAGGACACCTCCCTCCCCTCCATCAACCCAGGCCCACTTTTTCTATCCCTATCCCCTATCCTTCCACCTCACGTACTACCCCTCCAAGATCCACCCCCAGAAAGAGGAAAAGAGGCAGGCCCTGTTTCAGTCCCAAAAAACACACTCCCAGGGCAAAGTCCACCCCTAACAAACTCAAACGGCCCCCTACTAAGCCCAAGTACCCCCACCAAAAACCTAGTCTCCTACTCCCATATGAGATCCCTGAGTAACCTGCCTTGCCCAACTGATGCCCCTCCAGGGGAGTTTGCGCTGACATTGTTGAGTAGGCAAGTGAGGTAGCATACAGATTGGTCTTCTGCCCCCACGATCTATTTCATGGACTGGCCAAAGGCCTGACGTGTGAGCATCATATGTTCTTTTATAAATAATAAATATTATCTATTTTGTCATATACACAAGTGCCCTGTCATTGTTTCAAATCAAAATGTGTAGCTGTCAGGGTCTCTGTGATGTGTAGCAACATGTTTATTATCCTACATGTGTGTTGCTGTGCCAATAGCAGACATATGATTGATCCAGTAAATGGCACTGTTGAAGGCAAACAATTGGAGATGGCCAAGTGTCCCATGGATGGACATGTTGGCATACATGGATAAAGGATGGTCGTACGTATGGTGGGTATGTGTACCCCTCGTGGACAATGTGATGTTTTTGTATTGAGCAACTCTTGTTATGGTTAGATTTCATATGTGGCAGATGTGTTGCAGTAACAAACATTGGTTCCTATATTTTGAGGTACATAAGTATATCTCATGTCGATAGAGTACTAGTGTGCACATGTGCACACAGGTGTTATCTCCTTTCATTTGACTGATCTCCCTGTTTCACACACACAATCTCTGCTGGGTTTGCTGAGCCAACTCTAATGTACACATTTCTAGTCCTTGCATGTCTGATGGTAAAGCTTTGACATGTTCCCATGTGAACGGTGAGACGATAGCTACTGTGCACATGGGGATATAGAAGGCTGTGCATATTTAGCTGTGGGTAAAAAACTCAGGCTGACTGGTACCCATTTGGTGGTATGAGTGACATCATGATTCAGCAAGTAGGTTTTAGTACTGTATAGAAGAATGCCATGTATACTTTGCCTATTTTTAAGTATTGTTAATGGTAGGTACAGTAGAAGATATCTTCTACATGCTGTACAAAACTTACAATATGTGTGACCTAAACATATCTTGAGATAGATCCCAGCAGCTGGTGTGACATTAGTCATGCCACAAACAACACTCATCATAAACACAATCAGCACTAAAATCTCTGTATTACACAACCATTAACGTTTTGACATACTTATAAAATAGCTTCCTCAGATCTCACTCATCTTGGCTCCACATGTGAGCATTTGATTGTTAAATTTTGTGAACATACTCTAATTCTGACGACAACACAGACGTGTCCCATGATAAATTCTATTCACATAGTTACTACCATCTTCACTGTGGTCCTACACATGGTGGAGTTGTTGGAGATATCAGAAATAAGGTTGTATATATCAGTTTGCGAACTACTCTTACCATGATCGAGGTGTACACCCTTTTTAGACTTGTTGTTACATGCTTGTAGTCAGGACTTTAATTGGGTAGGGTCCTGCAGGTGCTCAGCCCAGCAAGCACTAAAATGCAGGTGCTGAGCCAGGTCCCTATCGGCCTCTCCATTTATGGCCTCACTCTGGCTGGACAAAAACTTTTTAACTCTGCAGCAGTGCCACACTTCAGAGTCTCTGATATAAATTAATCGAGACTCATCTGAGTCCTTTCATTGTCTCATCATGTGAAAAACGAAGCTTTTTTCAAAGAGGATAACAACGAACCCATAGTTTGTGCTTATTTAAAATTGGCTAATAAGAGGTATTTACAAAATTAGTTGTCCTTAATTGTTGTGGGCTTTCTGTTAGTTGTATCATGTATCATGTTGCAATGAAACGCAGCAACAAACCGGTAGGCCATAACACTATGCTAAGCATTCATTTGTTCCTAATGGTTCATTTCTAAGAACAACAACCTTACTCATATCGGCCACGCGCTTTTAGAGAACCCCCAGTTTCGACATCCCACTTGTAAGCCTGCTTGTAGTGATTGTGACGCTTTAGATTAACATTTAAAAAAATAACTCAACAGCCGCCAAAATGGCGACTGCCTGAGGTCGCTTTCTGGACATTGAAAATTCAAAAGTCACTTCCGGAAGTTGACTGCGAGGTAGGAGGTCTCGCACGCGGAAGCTGATGCCTTTGTCTTACAATGGTGAATTAGAATCTTGCGGTCAAATGGCAGTGTCTGTGCATGGCTAAGACAGCCTATGTGGTGTACAAGTACTTTGCGGTGGGCTAAAGTCTTTACTTGCCTACTGACACTGCTGCGATCTACACCTCCTCTGCTTCAGCTGCTGTTTGCAGTATATGTGAGCCATCATTTCCCATTCTAAAAGTGTGAGGGCCCCAGCCTTCTATCCAGAGGAGCTGGAAACCCTGGTGGAAGAGGTTCTCCCCTTTATGGGCAACTCTATGTTTCCACAGATGAACAGATACGTCCCTCACATACCTACTTCACTCTGTTGGACTGCAATGCTTACTGATTCACAGGGTCAGGTGGTGCTCATGTGTCCAGTGTGCTTAGTTGAGATGTAAGAGTGTGTTATTTTTGAGCCAGAAATTCTACATTCATGTGATTGGTAGAGAAGCAATGTTTTCTCTGTACTTCACAAAATCATTATGACCTTTGTTTGGCCAACTTCCATTCTGATATAGCTTCAACTGTTGTGTAATTGTGCACAGTTGTTGGTGCATAGGGTATGTCATTCTCACTTGTGTTCATAGCTGTACTTAGTTTTACTGGTATTGACATATCAGATCATGGCTCAAACTTTCAAAATGCATGCACATACACCAGCCTTATATGATATGTGCAGACACATACCAAGCAGTGATTTTCAACTTGTTTCCTCATCCTGCTGTTTGTACAGTGGTTGGAGTTGATAAACTAACTAAAACAGAGATACATGGGTAGAAACAGGCCATGCAACCAGAGAGGTTAACATGTATACGTGAAACGTCCGACTTGAATTTTACTATTGATAGGCATCCAATTTCTGGCTCATAATCAAGGCTCTTTGTATTAAGCTAGCTGGCATTAATTATGTGGTAAAAGTTCATTCCATTGTGACTTGTTGCACACAAGTTAAGTTTGTATCTGTCCACACAGTTAAGGAGGCAACACTATGGCCTGTGAGAAATGTTTAGAACAGCTTTGATACTCTGAGCACACTGAAGGCCATGTTGTTTCAAAGTGTTGTGGCCTTAACTTCCAGCAGAGAGACATTTGATCTCCTATTTTGAAGGTCTGCATCCGAGATAGAGAGTTTTAGGTACGGTACTTCATATCAAATTTTACACAGCATTTAGTGGAGCTGGTTCATCATATCTTGTACTTTTTATACAACATTTTCTCTGGTGTTGTTGGCTACTTTGAGACCATGTTCTGTGTCATTCCTACTTTTGTACACTTGGCTTTTTGAGACCATGTTCTGTGTCATTCCTACTTTTGTGCACTTGGCTTTTGCAAGCTTTCGTGGAGGCAGTCCCCTGTTCCTGCTCCTTGCTGCTGGAACTGTGATAGTGGATTTTTTGACCTGCTATGGATGTCCCAGTTCAAGAAGAAAAGGAACAAGCACTAATACCTGTGCTGCTGTGCCATGAATGTGTGGTACAATGCTTTGGTATGCTGCTGCTTCTGGAGCATAAAGAGAATTGGTTTCTATCCTTTCAGCCAGTGTGGTATCATTGTGTACAACCTGTTTTCTGCTATCTGTTGTATATGTATGAATGTGCACTGGATTTCTGCCTCGGTTCACCAATGATAGAGGCATCGGACATGAATGCACTGTTGGACCCCTTGGATGCCCATTTGTCTAGTTGTCCCCAAGCGTGTTCCATTCCTGCTTAATGCTTTTTTTGAGGCATCCTGGGAAGCAGCTGGTCATAGTGTTATGGCAGTGGAACTTCAACAGATTTGAATCCTTCCCTCTGTGACTGCAGTGGCAACTGGCTGAAAACATACTTTCTCTATTGACTTGCTGCGAACAGTTCCTCTGGGACCACCTTCTGAGTTTGCTGGCACCATCAATGCTGCGTCTACCACATGTCACACGAAAGTTTGAGCTAATCTGCGTGGTGTGAACTGTGAAATTAGCCTTTGTAGCTCAAATGACTGATGTCCTATAAAAAATTATATTAATGATGACTTACCAGTTTTCGGTTACCATGGCTTTGTGTGTGCTATGACTTTCAAACAGTATGAACATCATTAGCAGCTTTTAGAGAAGCTTCATTTTAGGTTCCTTTCTCTCATGTTTTTGTTCATTGTTTGCTTAGACGACTTAGTTCTGAAAGATATTTTTCTGTACACATTTCTGGTCTTGAGATGTGACTCTTCTAGTTTTAAAGTGCTCCTTGAGGTTGTCCCTTAGGGTAAGCAGTGGGTGTCATGTTTATCCATTAGGCCCAATCATTCCAGTTAGACTTTTCACCTTACATAGCCTCATGTTAACATGATGTTTTGACCTTTTAGGACCTTGCAGCATATGTGCAAATTTTGAATGAATTTCTCTGTGCATCCATAAGTTGCAAAGCAAACATTCATCCTTGGACACTGCCTACCATGCCTCACAACCAGTATAAAATTGCCAGTCAAGTTAACATCCACAAGATGACATGTCTGTGTGCCAGCCCATGACAAATGGTGCCTTGTGTATATCCTGCAAGGATGCTCTAATTTCTACTTTAACAAGCATTTCTGGAAGTCTTGTAGCAGAAAAACTTCTGCTGACATTGTGATGTAATTGCATGCTGACACTGTGCCTATCAAGTACCAAATTTCTACATAAGGGGTGCCCAAGAATTGTTCACACGTATTCTCCCAGCAGGCAATAGGCAGGTTTATCCATTGAGGATTCACTTGGCATTACATGTAAACTTGCACTAGACATGTCGATAAGGCAATGCTTTGGAAGTTATTGGAAACATCCTCCATTATGTAAAATTCCATGCATAGATATGCAGTGTTTGAAGTTTGGTTGAACTGTTTTCTGTTTACGACTATTTGTAAGCATATTGATCATATGCGCACATGGACTATATACAATATGACTTTTTTTTATAAATAAACATCCCTCTGCGTAGATCTTGTTACTATTATTGAAAAAGAAAGCGCACGAGTGGCTGAGCGAAAGGCTTTTTGATCTGTTCTCATGATCCCTGAAGGAACAGGGTTGTAATGTACAGTGGTTGCAAATATCCTGTCCTCTCCCTGTTTATGGTCTGGGGACTTACAGTGGAACTGCAAGCTGGCTATTGTAACGTCCAACATATCCTGCAGGTGGGCATGGAATCAGTATTGCACCTTCACCCAAGAGTATGTGGCTAGCTACCGCACAATTCCAACTGATTAATGTAAAGAAGATTACAGACACACTTGTGTTCAGTAATCCTGACAAAGTTTGTTGGATGTCTAGTCTCAGAATCTATGGTGTGTATGTGTCTTGTAATGACCAGGTAAGGATCAAGTGAGGCTTGTGTGCAGTGGAAATTACAGATGCTGGCCAGATCTGTAGTCTTAGCCCTGTGCCTATGGAGATACTTATTCCGCAAAGGCCCCTTCATAGTGCCACACATAGTTAAGGTCACCTATGGCATGGCCCTGAAATGTACATTCTGCTTTGTAGTCATGTGAATGTGTTGTAAAATGTAGATTGAGTGTGTTCTGGATGCATAGGGCAGGGTAGGATGCAGATTAGTGCCCATAATTATCAATGGCAGAGGCTGAGAGGCACAGTCACTTTGGACTGTCCATATGTTTGTCAGCTTTTGCTCCCTGTAGTGATGGTAGCAAGTTCCCAAACAGAGTCCCTTCCCCCCAATACTCTTTCTAGATTGACTTCAATGTTGAACATTCAGTATGTTGCTTGTAGTAAGCCCTTGGCCTGGATGTTATTTCTGTTGTCCTCCACTGTGGGTGTGTGATAGCATAAGTTCTTCAACTGCTTTGTTATTACTGTTCATTTAAGCTTATATTATTTAGGCGTACTACCCCCCCAACAAATTTGCCTGTACTGCAACTTCCTCATGTGTATTTAATATGACTTCAGTGGATCTTCAGCTTGTTAAAAGCCTCCATGTACAACAGGAATTCCTAATTTCTGTGCTTGTCCTCCATGTGTAAGGGCCTAATGTGGCAGGGGGTATGTCTGACGCAAGTGGCAACCACTCAAAATCTGATACAGTTGGTATGTTATCCCTTCCTGTTGGCCACCTGTGCATAGCATATAAGAGCGGTATCTGTCAGTGTGACACATGAAATGACTGCATTGTGCCATTTATGATAGTGTTATGTTTCTTAAACTAGGCTTAGATAGCAAAGCGACCTTTTACCTACATTTGTCCTACCTTGCTCTGCATAACGGTTCTAGCAATGACCTTTTACCTAGTAATGTGCTGAATTAATGTTGATTGGTTTCCTTGAAACTACCCTCATTTATTATGCACTAAGGATTCTTAACATCATATTTTAATCCCCTGCACATGAAGTACATAACAGAATTAACATACTCCGTACAAACGTCATCGCTATGTTCTTCCTTGGGCGACAGGGTTACTTTTCATAGTTACAAATATTGATTTAGGCTCATCTACATAATCGTACTGACAGCATATTGATTGAGGTAGAACCTCTGAGGCTACCTTTTTGATTTAACAAGGTAACTAGAGGAGATGCTTCTATGCTGACACTGACATGCTAGGTACCTTGAGGTACACTTAGGTAGAGTACGCATAGTAGGAGTCTGCTAATATTACTGTTTTTATATATGCTGCATATATTCGTTGCTTAGCACCATGGTAGAAATGTATCTACTGTATACTCTGATGGTGCTTGTAATCTCTTACATTTGCTTCTGTCTATTGATTGTCTCAGCAAAAATGTTTTATATTAGAATGACGCTGGTTCAATAAATGCTTATTGAAAACGTCCCCAACATTTATTCTGTGTATCTATCTGACACTAAGGGGGTCATTAGGATGGCAGGTGGATCGCCACCGCTGGCCCGGCGGTGGCGATCCGCCCGCCATCCCAACCTGAATTACCTATTATTATGGCGGGGGTACCGCGGCGGACGGAAAGTCCATCCGCCGCTTTACCGCCGGTCGGCAATCGTTTCGATTGCCGGCCGGGCGGAATTGGGCCTTAATATGGTGGCCTAGCAGGCACCGCCATCCATATTAGGATGTGTGTCTCAAAAGCCCTTTCCATGGTGGCGATGCATGGAAAGGCTGGCAGAGATGTGCTTTGGGGGCCCGTTGCTGGCCCCCAGAGGGGGGGAGTGGGGGGTGCACTTGGGGGGTACCCATGGTACCTCCCTGCAGTTCCATGTACAAGGTGGCAGGCACCGCACGGTGCCTGCCACGTTGTGCATGGGAATGCACAACATGCTCATTTGGCATTGCGGCGGGTGCTGCTGTAAGCAGCACCCGCCGCAATGTCAAATATGCGGAATGCGACCGCCAGGGTGGTGTTGCCTCAAAACGTTTTGTGTCCTTGCATGTCGCGGGTACTTGGGCCTCCCACACAAGTGAGGCACCATTTTTATCGGGAGACCTGGGGGAACGCTGGGTGGTAGGAAATGTGTGTGAGGCCAGTGATGCCACACTTTCCCACACAAAAATGTGTGAACAAAGTGATTTTTTTCAGTTAAAATTGAGGTTTGCAGGGGATTCTGGGTAAGGAAACATTGGGGGATCCACGCAAGCCATACCTACCTGGCAGCCCCCAGATGTCTACTTTTCAGAAATGTGTGGGTTTGGTAGGTTTCCCTAGATGGCCGCCGAGCACGGGGCCAAAAACCCAGGTGACCCCCCTTGCAAAACCAGGTGGTTTTGAGATAGGCAATTTTGATGTTGCCTCACTACGTTTTGGGCCCTTGCCTGTCGCGGGTACTTGGGCCTCCCACACAAGTGAGGCACCATTTTTATCGGGAGACCTGGGGGAACGCTGGGTGGTAGGAAATTTGTGTGAGGCCAGTGATGCCACACTTTTCCACACAAAAATGTGTGAAAAAAGTGTTTTTTTCAGCTAAAATTGAGGTTTGCAGGGGATTCTGGGTAAGGAAACGTTGGGGGATCCACACAAGCCATACCTCCCTGGAAGCCCCCGGGTGTCTACTTTTCAGAAATGTGTGGGTTTGGTAGGTTTCCCTAGATGGCCGCCGAGCACGGGGCCAAAAACCCAGGTGACCCCCCTTGCAAAACCAGGTGGTTTTGAAATAGGCAATTTTGAAGTCACCTCACTACGTTTTGGGCCCTTGCCTGTCGCGGGTACTTGGGCCTCCCACACAAGTGAGGCACCATTTTTATCGGGAGACCTGGGGAAATGCTGGGTGGTAGGAAATTTGTGTGAGGCCAGTGATGCCACACTTTCCCACGCAAAAATGTGTGAAAAAAGTGATTTTTTCAGCTAAAATTGAGGTTTGCAGGGGATTCTGGGTAAGGAAAGGTTGGGGGATCCATGCAAGCCATACCTCCCTGGAAGCCCCCGGGTGTCTACTTTTCAGAAATGTGTGTGTTTGGTAGGTTTCCCTAGGTGCCGGCAGAGCTAGGGTTCACAAACTACAGCTAGGCACTTTGCCAAAAAGGGTCATTTTTCACTGCGAAATTGAGGTGTGACCACGTTGCGTTTTGCGCCGTTTCCTGTCGCAGGCACTAGGTCGACCCACACAAGTGAGGTACCATTTTTCTCGTAAGACTTTGGGGTACGCGGGGTGGGCGGAAATTTGTGGATCCAAGCAGATTCCAGAACTTTCCACCACAGAAATGTGGGGAAAATGTGTTTTTTTTTACAATTATTTAGGTTTGCAAGGGATTCTGGGTAACAGAACCTGGTGGGAGGCAGTCAAGTCACCCCATCCTGGATTCCCCTGGGTGTCTAGTTTTCAAAAACGTATAGGTTTGCTAGGTTTCCCTAGGTGCCGGCAGAGCTAGGGTTCAAAAACTACAGCTAGGCACTTTGCCAAAAAAGGGTCATTTTTCACTGCGAAATTGAGGTGTGACCACGTTGCGTTTTGCGCCGTTTCCTGTCGCAGGCACTAGGCCGACCCACACAAGTGAGGTACCATTTTTTCTCGTAAGACTTTGGGGAACGCGGGGTGGGCAGAAATTTGTGGATCCACGCAGATTCCAGAACTTTCCACCACAGAAATGTGGGGAAAATGTGTTTTTTTTGACAATTATTTAGGTTTGCAAGGGATTCTGGGTAACAGAACCTGGTGGGAGGCAGTCAAGTCACCCCATCCTGGATTCCCCTGGGTGTCTAGTTTTCAAAAATGTATAGGTTTGCTAGGTTTCCTAGGTGCCGGCAGAGCTAGGGTTTAAAAACTACACTTAGGCCCTTTGCCAAAAAAGGGTCATTTTTCACTGCGAAATTGAAGTGTGACCACGTTGCGTTTTGCGTCGTTTCCTGTCGCAGGCACTAGGCCGACCCACACAAGTGAGGTACCATTTTTCTCATAAGACTTTGGGGAACACGGGGTGGGTGGAAATTTGTGGAACCACGCAGATTCCAGAACTTTCCACCACAGAAATGTGGGGAAAATGTGTTTTTTTGGACACTTTTTTCGGTTTGCAAGGGATTCTGGGTAACAGAACCTGGTGGGAGGCAGTCAAGTCACCCCATCCTGGATTCCCCTGCGTGTCTAGTTTTCAAAAATGTATAGGTTTGCTAGGTTTCCCTAGGTGCCGGCAGAGGTAGGGTTCAAAAACTACAGATAGGCACTTTGCAAAAAAAGGGTCATTTTTCACTGCGAAATTGAGGTGTGACCACATTGCGTTTTGCGCCGTTTCCTGTCGCGGGCACTAGGCCGACCCACACAAGTGAGGTACCATTTTTCTCGTAAGACTTTGGGGAACGCGGGGTGGGCGGAAATTTGTGGATCCAGGCAGATTCCAGAACTTTCCACCACAGAAATGTGGGGAAAATGTGTTTTTTTGACAATTATTTAGGTTTGCAAGGGATTCTGGGTAACAGAACCTGGTGGGAGGCAGTCAAGTCACCCCATCCTGGATTCCCCTGGGTGTCTAGTTTTCAAAAATGTATAGGTTTGATAGGTTTCCCTAGGTGCCGGCAGAGCTAGGGTTAAAAAACTACACTTAGGCACTTTGCCAAAAAAGGGTAATTTTTCACTGCGAAATTGAAGTGTGACCACGTTGCGTTTTGCGTCGTTTCCTGTCGCAGGCACTAGGCCGACCCACACAAGTGAGGTACCATTTTTCTCATAAGACTTTGGGGAACACGGGGTGGGTGGAAATTTGTGGATCCACGCAGATTCCAGAACTTTCCATCACAGAAATGTGGGAAAAATTTGTTTTTTTGGACAATTTGTTAGGTTTGCAAGGGATTCTGGGTAACAGAACCTGGTGGGAGGCAGTCAAGTCACCCCATCCTGGATTCCCCTGGGTGTCTAGTTTTCAAAAATGTATAGGTTTGCTAGGTTTCCCTAGGTGCCGGCAGAGGTAGGGTTCAAAAACTACAGATAGGCACTTTGCAAAAAAAGGGTCATTTTTCACTGCGAAATTGAGGTGTGACCACGTTGCGGTTTGCGCCGTTTCCTGTCGCGGGCACTAGGCCGACCCACACAAGTGAGGTACCATTTTTCTCGGAAGACTTTGGGAAACGCGGGGTGGGTGGAAATTTGTGGATCCACGCAGATTCCAGAACTTTCCACCACAGAAATGTGGGGAAAATGTGTTTTTTTGACAATTTTTTAGGTTTGCAAGGGATTCTGGGTAACAGAACCTGCTGGGAGGCAGTCAAGTCACCCCATCCTGGATTCCCCTGGGTGTCTAGTTTTAAAAAATGTATAGGTTTTCTAGGTTTCCCTAGGTGCCGGCAGAGCTAGGGTTCAAAAACTACACTTAGGCACTTTGCCAAAAAAGGGTCATTTTTCACTGCGAAATTGAAGTGTGACCACGTTGCGTTTTGCATCGTTTCCTGTCACAGGCACTAGGCCGACCCACACAAGTGAGGTACCATTTTTCTCATAAGACTTTGGGGAACACGGGGTGGGTGGAAATTTGTGGATCCACGCAGATTCCAGAACTTTCCACCACAGAAATGTGGGGAAAATGTGTTTTTTTGGACAATTTGTTAGGTTTGCAAGGGATTCTGGGTAACAGAACATGGTGGGAGGCAGTCAAGTCACCCCATCCTGGATTCCCCTGGGTGTCTAGTTTTCAAAAATGTATAGGTTTGCTAGGTTTCCCTAGGTGCCGGCAGAGGTAGGGTTCAAAAACTACAGATAGGCACTTTGCAAAAAAAGGGTCATTTTTCACTGCGAAATTGAGGTGTGACCACATTGCGTTTTGCGCCGTTTCCTGTCGCGGGCACTAGGCCGACCCACACAAGTGAGGTACCATTTTTCTCGTAAGACTTTGGGGAACGCGGGGTGGGCGGAAATTTGTGGATCCAGGCAGATTCCAGAACTTTCCACCACAGAAATGTGGGGAAAATGTGTTTTTTTTGACAATTATTTAGGTTTGCAAGGGATTCTGGGTAACAGAACCTGGTGGGAGGCAGTCAAGTCACCCCATCCTGGATTCCCCTGGGTGTCTAGTTTTCAATAATGTATGGGTTTGATAGGTTTCCCTAGGTGCCAGCAGAGCTAGGGTTCAAAAACTACACTTAGGCACTTTGCCAAAAAAGGGTCATTTTTCACTGCGAAATTGAAGTCTGACCACGTTGTGTTTTGCGTTGTTTCCTGTCGCAGGCACTAGGCCGACCCACACAAGTGAGGTACCATTTTTCTCATACGACTTTGAGGAACACGGGGTGGGTGGAAATTTGTGGATCCACGCAGATTCCAGAACTTTCCACCACAGAAATGTGGGGAAAATGTGTTTTTTTGGACAATTTTTTAGGTTTGCAAGGGATTCTGGGTAACAGAACCTGGTGGGAGGCAGTCAAGTCACCCCATCCTGGATTCCCCTGGGTGTCTAGTTTTCAAAAATGTATAGGTTTTCTACGTTTCCCTAGGTGCCGGCAGAGCTAGGGTTCAAAACTACAGCTAGGCACTTTGCCAAAAAAGGGTCATTTTTCACTGCGAAATTGAGGTGTGACCACGTTGCGTTTTGCGCCGTTTCCTGTCGCAGGCACTTGGCCGACCCACACAAGTGAGGTACCATTTTTCTCGTAAGACTTTGGGGAACGCGGGGTGGGTGGAAATTTGTGGATCCACGCAGATTACAGAACTTTCCACCACAGAAATGTGGGGAAAATGTGTTTTTTTTGACAATTTTTTAGGTTTGCGAGGAATTCTGGGTAACGGAACCTGGTGGGAGGCAGTCAATTCACCCCATCTTGGATTCCCCTGGGTGTCTAGTTTCCAAAAATGTATAGGTTTGCTAGGTTTCCCTAGGTGCCGGCAGAGCTAGGGTTCAAAAACTACAGCTAGGCACTTTGCAAAAAAAGGGTCATTTTTCACTGTGAAAATGTGGTGCGTCCACGTTGCGTTTTGCGCTGCTTCCTGTCGCGGGCACTAGGCCTACCCACACAAGTGAGGTACCATTGTTTTCAGAAGACCTTGGGGAATGCGGGGTGGATAGAATTTTGTGGATCCGCGCAGATTCAAGAACTTTCCACCACAGAAAAGTGAGGAAAATGTGTTTTTTTACCAATTTTTTAGGTTTGCAAGGGATTCTGGGTAACAGAACCTGGTGAGAGCCAGTCAAGTCACCCCGTCCTGAATTCCCCTGGGTGTCTAGTTTTCAAAAATGTATAGTTTTGCTAGGTTTCCCTAAGTGCCCGCAGAGCTAGGATTCAAAAACTACAGCTAGGCACTTTGCAAAAAAAGGGTAATTTTTCATTGTGAAAATGTGGTACGTCCACGTTGCATTTTGAGCCATTTCCTGTTGTGGGCACAAGGCCTACCCACACAAGTGAGGTACCATTTTTATCGGGAGACTTAGGGTAACACAGAATTGTAGAGCAACTGTTATTACCTATTGACTTTCGATGCATTTCTGCCTTCCAAATGAAAGACAATGTGTAAAAAATAAGTCATTTTGAAAAATGACCTATAATTCTCATGCTAGTATGGGTACTCCCAATTTTGGAAATGTACAAATATCTACTGTTTCTAAAATATACATTTTGTTCCCATTTCAGAAATACATAGGTGTCTTTCATAACAATTTTTCCATGTATACATTTTCCCAAAATAATTGCTATATACCCGGTACATAATAAAAAACATTGCAAGATGCTGCTCAGTTATTGGCTCTGGGTTCGTCGGGTTTTGGTGAACCTACAAGTCCTATATATCCCCACAACCAGAAAGGTCCAGCAGATATAACGGTATATTGCTTTCAAATAGCTTACATAATTAGAAGAAGTTACAGGTGAAAACGTTGACACAAATGGCTGTTTTTTTCAACTAATTTTCAATTTTTCCTTCATTTAACTGTTAGTTTCTATAAGGAAAACTTTAAGGATCTACACAAATGACCCCTTTCTGAATTCAGAATTTTGTCTACTTTTCAGAAATGTATGGCTTTTCAGGATCCATTATTGGTTTCATACCCATTTCTACCATTAACTGGAAGGAGGTTGAAAGCACAAGAAATAGCAAAAATAGGCTATGTCCCAGAAAAATGCCAAAACTGTGTAAAAAAGTTGGTTTTCTGACAAAAGTCTGCTTGTCCCTGAAATCTGGGAAGATGGTGATTTCAGCACCACAACCCCTTTTTGATGCCATTTGCAGGGAAAAAACAAGACACTTTCATCTGTAGCCCTTTTTTCACATTTTTCCCCAAAAAAACAAAATGTTGCTGTATTTTGGCTAATTTCTGGGTCCCCTCCAGGGGAATCCACAAACCCTGGGTACCTTTACAATCCCCATGATGTTAGAAAAAAAGGACGCAAATTTGGCATGGATACCTTATGTGGTCAAAAAGTTACAGGGGCCTAAGCGCGCACTACCCCAAATAGCCAAAAAAAGGCTTAGCACAGGGGGGGAAAAGGCCTAGCAGCGAAGGGGTTAATAGTTGTGTATATGTGATATTGATCGGTGTGATGTTGTGGAAGTGGTGGTGTTGTGAATCACAGAAAACTGCTGACATTGCTATCACTTTAAATAAAATATTGACACATGTCCATTTGTATCCGCTGTGCCTGCATTGTAGTAATGTTTGTGGTAGTGAGGTGCACGTTGCAGCTTTAAATAGGAATACTGTTTATGTGTAATGATAAGCAGTGACCCTGTAAACATGTGAGATACTGGTGAAGTCCACCTCCTAGGTTGTTCGATGGCGATGCATCTTTTTGCTTAGGAAACAATGGGTACATGAAGTGGCCTCACTTACCAGAGACGTCGTCCTCAAAAGTGTCTTTTTTGGACGTGATCGATAAGGTAGAGCAGAGGCATGATGGGTAGGGTGGCCCCTAATGCGGGACAGGACATGTGGAGGTGAGTAGAGGTGAATTTCGGGCTTTTATCCTCCCTTTCCACCGCATCTAGTCTGGAGGTTTTACCGGCTGTGATGCAACTCATAATAGGGCTGGAGGTTTGACTGGCGGCCGGAGACTCATTGGCCCTCTCTGCCACCTCGGCGCTCTGAGATACCCGGCGGTGTCATTGAAGAGACGGCTGTCCTCGCACAGCCATTCCTACTAACTTGTAATCGGGCGGTCAGGACCACTAGCCTCACCGTGTTCACCACGCCACCGCCAGGATGGCGGTCCAAGGACCGCCAAACTCATAATCGGGCTCTAAGTGTAGAATATTCCACAAGCAGCCAATTTGCCTTTGAAATCAAAACAATTATAGCACTGCCTATGTCCCTTTCACAGAGGTAGCCAGACACTACAATCTACTGATAGAAAGCCCTTTCTACCAAAAAAACCAAGACAAACATATTCCCTAATGGACTGTTTTGAAAACACTTGGGTTGGTAGACTGCAATGCTCTGAACTCAGATGCCAACCCAAATTCCAAATACCATAGTGGAATGTATATGACAGCACCTTGATTAAAATTACTAGCAAAGGGGACCCCCTCTAAGGGAAACTAAGGTCAGGTAGAAGAGGGGAAAACAACTGAAAAATTATATAAGACAAACTCCCTCGCGACCTCTATTTCTTTAACTATTTAGAAAGTATCTAGTATGAGCTAAACATTGTTGTATACACAATTCAACACTTCAACAGTATAATTTGTTTGTCATAGTTTTATTATTCATAACAATTATATCAAAAAACATTTAGTTTTTTTCATTTTTTTATAAGACAATAAAGACATACATTTTCATTTATATTTAGTTTTTCTTCCTATACATGGTTGCACACTACCAACACGTGGTAGGCTTAATATACCATATTACTCCAGACCCCTAAATAATAAAATGGTACAAGACACTTTTCTTTCTGTCAATTCACAAACTCACTCAATCACAACCACACACATTCATACATCACCCAAAACCAATATTCATATCTGGATCATGGAGAGACTAGGACTAATTAGTCTCCACAGCCCTGTTGGATGAGCTGGTACAACAGGGTATGACCATAAGGTCGATGCACGTTTCGATGGGTTAGAAACTGATGGAAAACCACCTTCCTCAGGACCATGCCAAATAGAGTGGTTTATTACAACCAACCAAGGGGTACCTAGAGGATACAAACAATGTATTGTAATTATATAAGCCCATACGCTATAAAACATGTACAAGCATTGATTGGACTAGAGTAGAACAAACTGGTTGATTATTTTACCAGTGTTTATCATACAACCTCCACCAGAAAAGAGTCCAACATTGAATATATCCTGTGCATGCAATACCTGAGGTTTCCCCTACTCACATTGGGAAACGTCGGGTAAAAATGTCTTATATAATATATGACAGCACCTTAATACAGAAGCCAAAACAAACAACGCAATGGAAGGATGGCACAATGCCTTCCAATCCACACTAGGCAGAACTCAACCTACACTATACAAATTTATAGAGGCATTACGCAAAGCTGCCAATAGCTAATAATGGAGCAATCACTTAATTGGCCCTAAACTTAGCAAACAAGCCGAAAGAATGTACGACATGCTACCCTTTAAAGTTAAACTCGTCATAAATAACATAGGATTAAATGACTTAGAAATGAGAGCCAAAAGCATGCTTTAAAATAAATGTTAACCTATGAAAGTCCTCAAAAAGTACAACAAACTGTAAGCCAACATACTAAATCTATTTTTTTTAAATAATAAATATAATTTTTCATCAGGTTAGTCAAACAACTGCTGAAAATAGCAATATTACTAAAGACTGATGTAATAAAGTTATATATAAATTGCTTAAAAAATATAACTATCACCAACCAAATGAAATAAAATTCAATCCATCACATAAAATAATAACAACATATAATCCAGACAATTCCACAAAGCAATCACATATATTTTTTATAAACAATTTAATATCACATTTCCCACCCAAAATAAATGAAAGAATTTAAACTTACTGTTTACTATGGACAATCGGTCATAAGATGTAATTTGACATGTTCAATGGAGACAAAGCGGTTTTTTGTATATCCTGGAAGTGGTGGTAAAATCACAGTTCATGTACCCTGAATACCAGGGACTGGAACAGGAGGATGGTACGTTGGTTAAAATTCCTTCTTGATGGCCACTTTTATGCGAACCAGGTCTCCAACTTTAGGAAGCAAACAAGAAACAGGAACTTGAGTCTCAGGACTCAACAAGAGAGTTGCAGGCAAATGGGTATGAGCCAGGGAGTCACAGCATTTTTGTAGATCCTGTAAGACAGTACAGTGGTTATCTAAGTCAAAGGTCATGGCAGCCGACACAATGTCTGGACTATCAAGGTATGGAACATACATTGTGATGCCAAAGAGCATTTCATTTGGGGTCCTCCCACCCAGAGATCTTTTAGGAAGAATATTTAATCCTCGTTGAACCCCATAGAGATTGTTCAATCAACCATGCCCTGTACCTAAAACTCTAGCTGTTAAGGACTGATTTAAGTCACGGTTCATTCTCTCCACAACAGAATTGCCCTTGCGCCTATACGGAGAAGAAAAATGCACTTGATCACACATGGAATTCATCGAACTACGGTACGCTTTAGAAGCGAAAGCCGGACTTTGGTCCGAAAAGAATGCTCGACAGGCATAAGTCCCGATGAAAACTTGCAAGTCTTTAATAACAGTTCAAGTGTCAGCCGAGCGCTGTGGCTAAACCCAGAGGAACCTGGAGCAAGAATCAACTGCGACCAAAATAAACATGAAAGCAGTATCTGAAATCAAGGGACCGCAATGATCTAAGTAAATACAGCCAAACGGTTAATTAGAATAAACATGTCTGCGGTGGAAGAGACACAGTAAAACCTTTAATTTGTTGACAAATGTCACAACATAAGACATATTTTCTAGTTTGCTGGTACAAACCTTGCCACCAATAACGCTGTTGTAAAAGGGAAATAGTGGCAGCCACTCCCGCATGTGCTGAAGCAAAACCTTCATGTGCGGCAACTATTAGAGAAGGTCTGCGGTCAAGGTTGGGGATATTGCGATTGCTAACCCCTCGAATAGTCACAAATGGAACATTTTAGTCATTCAGAAAATAAGAATATTTTGAAGGAAAACCTTTAGGTAATGCGGTAATGGCTTTACAAGCATTGACGGAAGCCAAAATGTCATTATCAATACGTGTTTTCAAACGTGTAACAATGGCTATTTTAGATGTGGCTACTGCAGATTTGGCTGCCTCATCAGCCAAAGAATTCCCTACCGCATGTGCTCAAACACGTGAATGACTCAATGTTTGTATAACATGAGTTTGTGGCAACCTATCCTGAAGATTTGCCACTTTAACCCAAAGCATCTTGTGCTTAATTGTGCTACCCTTGGAATCCTTGAAATCATTTTGTTGCCAAAAATGTAAATTATCATTAAATGATTGCACAAAGTAAAACGAATCACATACTATAAGTGTGGGGGAATTTGTATTCGTATGTTCAAGTGCAAGTAGCAAGGCTCTCATCTCAGCCAACTGCACAGTACAGTCTGCCAGAGACTGAGTGCGAGTAAGTTTAGGGTAAAACACACCATCTAACACAGTACCTAAAACAATGGCGTATGCCACATCCCGCAGAATATTGCTGCTTAGAACCTATAGTCGGTTGTGCTGAACCATCAGTGTAAATAATACAGAACCAAAGATGGCGTAGGATAAACGTGTTCATATTGCAAAATTTCCAGCATCTGCAAAGATGGGTCAAAGACAAAGTCTTAAACAAAGAACACAAACGTGAAATACAAAATAGCACCATGGTCAAATCTTCAAAACAGCCACATACACATACAGGTATAGTGAGTGGCTAAAAAGTGGAACAAACGTGTTAGTCATCTGTGCACTTAATATTCTGTGAAAATTGGTAGTCACATAGCTTACCCTATGTATAGGATCAAATTGCCCCATAGGAGGGTGAGGGCGGAAGACCCCTTTGGTCAAACGCTATGAAAATAAGGGAAAAAAGGAAAAAAGGGAACAAAGAGAAATAGTTTGTTTATAGCCAATTAGACCATCATTTGTCGCGGACAATATATCGCGAACACTATAAATAGCCTAAGCCCGCCCTCCTCATTTACCAGCGAGGAGGTGAGGAGCACACACGTAGGCACAACAGTGGAGGACGAACCACGGAACAGTAAGAGTCTGAATTGGTGCATGAATGGATATGTATATGTGGATGTTGGCTGATAGATCGCCACGCCTAGGGAATCGTTTTTGAGCCGTTTTTCTCATCTACAATCTATTTCTCTTTGTTCCCTTTTTGCCTTTTTTTTCCTTATTTTCATAGCGTTTGACCAAAGGGGTCTTCCGCCCTCACCCTCCTATGGGGCAATTTGATCCCATACATAGGGTAAGCTATGTGACTACTAATTTTCACAGAATATTAAGTGCACAGATGACTGACACGTTTGTTGCACTTTTTAGCCACTCACTATACCTGTATGTGTATGTGGCTGTTTTGAAGATTTGACCATGGTGCTATTTTGTATTTCACGTTTGTGTTCTTTGTTTATGTTTTTTCTTTTGGCTTGAATTCTTTAGCCGTATATTAGTGGAGAGTGATCTTTATCACCCCACTTAGTGGAATCCTCTCACCACAGTCTGGTAAGAGTGGAGCCCGTTTTTCTTATTGTTTAGGTCCTGATGAATGCCATGGACCCTTCTGGGCCACTGGGCAGAAACATGTCGACCACATTTACCACGGTGGGGGACAATAGAATCCCCAATACACAGATCACTCATTTTTAATCACCATATAGATGCCAGTTATATTAAAATTGGTTTGACATCTATAATGGCTTTTTAAAACTCACTTTTTTGTTTAGGGCCCCCACTTAGTTTAGAAGTGCATCCCTGTCGTCAGGTGTATGCCCGCCCTCTATCAAACCAAGTTTTTAGAGGGCGAGGACTGGTCAATGATGAAGCATGACACCAGGTGGTGTGTGAGACCAGTCCTTCACTTTTTGTGAGATGCCTGTACTCACAAACTAACACTTTAGCACCTAGGTCACCTAACTAGGAGCAACTCTTTTGTGACAAACATTATATGTTGGAGGCTGCCTGCTCCTAGTACCCCGTGCCTCTAGTTCCCTTCCCTAGATTTGTTCTGGGGTTTGAGTGGTTACTCAAAGACAAAGTCGACATCAACGACTGTTAAGGACGTAGTGCATTGAATTCATATGGGATGAAGGGTTTTAGAATTCAGAACACTAGCTTTGGTGACAGCCTCTGAGGTGGGCACAGGAGTAACACAAATAATGCGTTTACCTTGAGCAAGAGGCCATTCCATGAGGATGCCCATCTGTACCGCAGTTAGTATTTTCTCAGTGGAAGCAAAATGCATTTCCGAGAGAGAATATAAATGCGATTTATCAGCAATGGGAACAGTTTCACCCTCATTAAAGGTGACATATGTAAAACCAAGTGAACCTGGTAAAATCCGGATTACTAAATTAGTTGTGTTAAGACGTGTATTCAAATGTCGTGATTCAAGCAAGTCAGACTATAAAGATCTCAGAATTTCAGTATGTTCAGGCATCCAACTAGATGCAGAAAAATCTGTGCGTATTAAAACATAGAGCGGCTTAATATGTTGAGCATAATCAGGAAGGTATGTCCTGCCAAAATTTAAAAACCCAAGCAGAGACTACAATTTTTTAAGTGTACTTGGTTGGTGCAACTGCCCACATTTAAAAAAAAAGTGAGGGCAAGGATTTTACCATCATTGGTTAATTCATAACCAAGAAATAGGACACTGAGGAAAGCAATGTAAGATTTCGAAAAGTTGAACTTGTAACCAAGGTCAGCAAATCGTGTAATAATGCGATCCACTCTAGCTAAATGAGGATTTAATTCATCATCTGTTAAGTACATATCATCGACATAAGAAAGCGCATCCAGGTCAATGTCATGCAGAATTGACACAATATGTGCTGCAAGGACACCTGGGCTATTTTTATAGCCTATAGGTAAGCGAGAGTAGCGCCTCTGGGAACTGAGGGCAGAAAATGCAGACCAATCATGGCTCTCTGGAGCCAAATTGTGACTGAAAAAACTATTGGAAATATATAATGTAGTTTGAAATTTTTTACGAACAGTATTATTAATTAAGGCCGTAGTATGTGTAGGCCTGGGCGTTGAACTCCGCTCCGTTTGCGGAGTTTGCGGAGTTTTCTGCACTCCGCGGAGCTCGCGGAGTGCAAGAAAACCCCGCTTTCAGTAGTGCAATAGAGTTTTTTCCCTGCTCACGCTCGTGAACGGTAAGTTGGCGAGCGCGAGCTGCAGCTCGGGTAGAATTTCTACCCGAGCAGCAGAAAGACCAGCGCGAACAGCATTTCGCACTACACTCCGCCACTTGCGGAACTTCGCGGAGTTTGTTTGTAACTTCGCGTAGCAAAACTACGCAAACTACGCCCAGGCTTAAGTATGTGTATTTTGGACCGTAATTGTGTGTGTGTGACTATTCAAATGTCTGTAACCTAAGACTATACGATAAGAGTGATCAGGTTTCAAAACCAGAAACAGAGGATTATTCATCAGAGACACACAAGGTTCAATTACTCTCTAATACTCTAACTGGGTAAGAATGTCTTTAAAGGATGCCTTGGCAAAATATTTTATAGGTATTGCGGCTGAGGGTGCAGAGTATAACATGTAGGAATAACAAGGAAAGGAAAATCCTTATACCAACCAGTGTGTACAACGACTGAAAAAATAAATAAAGAAATTAGTGAGATGGGGAAAGCCCGGAACCTGGAATATAAGGAAATATTGGAAAAGAAGAAACCCTACCCCTATTTGATAAAAAGCCAGGAAAGAGCTCCTGAAATAAGTCTTACCTTTAAGAGAGAGAATCATTAACACATGCATTAGTCACAACGGCCATTAGTCCATCTGGGAGGTTTGGTTTGCTGAATCAAAACTACAACCAAATGGGAAATATTTGGACCCCTCAAATGACGGAGGAGAATAAATCAAATAGTCTTTCGTCAGAGCCGGTTATGGCTCATCCTCCACAGAGTGTTATGCCAATGGTGTCTTTAAAAAACCTAGGACAAAAGGAATTGAAAGTTAGGATAAATTATCAACATAATCCAGCTGAGGACTGTGATAAGCCAGAGCCAATAGATCCATTTGGTAATGTAACCATCACCCTCGCTCCTATGGATGAAATTGACCAAATAATTTTTGTTCCAGAATATCATTCTAGAGAGAGCCACGATATTCTCAATTGCAGAAACATTTTAAGACTTCTCATGGCAATTCCATCTCTTGAGAAAGTCACTATAGAAACTATTGATGTATTAAGATTTAACTCCAGCCTGATGGTAATACACAAGGTCCTACACTGGTGACTTGGGATTCGAAACACCTAGCTGCGAAAGTTCTACAAGAAAAGGAGTCCTTGTTAAACTGGGGAATTAAAATCAGTAAGCCTTCATCAATCTCTTACAGAAGTCCTTTTGCTCTTCCAAAAGAATCTAGTATTACTAACGATAATGTACAAGTATATTCAGTATTAAAAAACCCAATTCCAGCTGTGAATCCACGGTTAGGAACACAGAGCTTAACTCAACTTAATTTAGGCTGCTTAACAACAGTCTTACACGATGGCTCCTGTCCCTGACAAACAAAATTACAGAATATTCAAGAAAAACAAGTAAATTATATACAGGAAATTGTGTTCATGGAACTTTAATGGTATGAAAAAGAAGAAATATGAATGCATTGTTCAGAAAATTCCATATTTTACTATCACAAGAAACCTGGGAAACTGAGCCATTTGTGATAGAAGGCTGTACTGGTTATTCTAATGAAGCTATTAAAATAAGACGATACGGTCATCCAAGGGGGGGGCTTGGCGACATTTCTAGCTATTGGTCTAAATATTAAAAGTGAACAGGTGATTACGGATGACAATACCATCCTCATAGTAAAATTGAGGAACTGGCATAAAAACACCAGGAACACACTTGTTCTGATTGATATTTATATACATCCGGACTCAAAGGCAAGGAAGTCGATGTCTCTTAAACAAGCAAGTGTTTTATCAGAATTCATTCAAAAGGAATTTTCTTTGAAAATTATGATATCAGGGGACTTTAATATGAATTTGCTATGGACATTTACCTGAAATACAAATATAATACAACTAAATTATATATGGTCTATCCCAAATCAATACAGTATCCTTGATTGCATCGGTTCAAAAGGTTTGGACCTAGTAAAAGATCTCGAATCCCTCGGCTTGAGGGCATTGAATGGAAGGTACCAAATCAATGCTCCACTACATTGACCTATCAGGCTGCAGGTTTGCAATCAAGAATTGATTTTACTGCAGCAACTCTATCTCTATTTCAGTTAATAACCTCATTTCAGATTCATAAAACAGGCAAAAGCTACCATGGCCAACAAATCATCGAGAGCCTAGCCCAACAAAAGTATCATGAAAAAGTAGAATCCCTTCCAGGAGAGATAGAAACAACAAATTATAGGAGATTATGCTGGTCACAAGGATCACTAGATGCTGTAAGTCTGATGGTTTCACTTGGTTAAAAACTGTTTCTCTTTTGAGTCAAGGTCTCTGATGGTGCAGTGGACAGAATTTATAGAAAAGTTATTAAGGGGCTCATTACGATGGCGGTCGGATTTTATCCGGCCGCCACCGTAGCGGTAATTGTGTCCAACCGCCAAGCATGCGGCGGTCCCGCCTATGCGATTAGGATGGGACCACCACTGCTGCGGTCGGATTCCACACCTTTAACATTGCAGCGGTGGTTGCTGACAGCAGCACCGCCGCGATGTCAAAAAGAGCATGTTGTGCATTTCACTGCACTACGTGGCAGGCACTACACTGTGCCTGCCACTTGGTGCACTGAAATGTAGGGGGTACCATGGGTACCCCCCCAGTGCACCCACACCACCCCCCAACACAAGGGGGGCCCACAGCAGGCCCCCAAAGACATTCTCCGCCAGCCTTTCAATGGCGGTGCAACCGCCACAGAAAGGCTGGCTTCCGCTGGCATCATAATTGTGCCGGCAGAGCCTGCTAGGCTCTGCTGCCATTCTGAGCATGCTGGCTGCACAGCCGGGCAATCGGGACGATTGCTACTAGCGGAAAAGTGGCGGTTGGAGTTTCACTCCGCCGCGGTACCCACCGCCATCATAATGTGGCGGGGGGTTTTTCACGTTACGATGGCAGGGCGGTTGCCACCGCCGGGCTGGCGGTGGCGATCCGACTGCCATCGTAATGATCCCCTAAGTGTCTACCCCTTGGAAACTAAATTGACTAACCAGCAATTTAAAACTCAGTTACAGGATCTAAACCGGATTAAAACATCAGTATCATGTCGTATCAGAACCCGCAATAGAATTTTGCGTAAAGCAAGGAAGCATCTTAGGAATCTGGATCTTCAAACTAAAGCCAAGACAATAAATAAAGATTACCGGTGGAAAATCTGGGAAGAGAAGTTAAAAACAAAGCAAACCCTTTGGGCTAAGACTCTGTTCCTCAATAAAAGAAAAAATTCAAGGGCTTTTTGGAAAATGATTAATAATTTGAACCGGGTCTCCGTGAAGATTACAACTTCAGCCATAAGAGAATCGGCCTGGGTAGGGTTCTTAACAAAGCAATGTAATCATTCAACAGAAAAGAAACCATACCTGATCAGTGAACTAGAAAGTAATACTGTGATGGAAAAGAAAGATCAAGGGGACAACGCAATTACAAGTTCAGAAGAGCAAGTTTGTAACTTAATCAAAAGCAGTCGACAAGATGGGGCACCTGGCCCGAATGGTATCCTGCAAGCCCTGTATAAAACAAATGCAATTTTCTGGGCAGAGTACCTATCAAATGTTTTTAACAATGGTCTTCAATTAGAAACAATCCCCAAATCATGGAAAGGCTCTATAATAGCGCTTATATTTAAAGGAGGAGAGTGGTCACAACCCGAAAACTATCGCCTTATCACTCTCCAAGATACTGAAGCAGAACCTTTTGCAAGGATACTTCTGAAAGAACTATTATATTGGGCAGAGGAGAAGCAGATTGTTCCCTCAAACCAATCTGGGTTTGTTCAAGGATCAGGTACCTCAACCAACATCCTAGGGCGCTCAGTAATGGTAGATAAATATAAGTTAAACAAACAACCAATCTATCTTTGTTTTGTAGATTTTAAATCCGTGTTTGATTGCGTTCAGCGCCATCATCTTTGGCAAAAGCTGACTAAACTAAACATCCCTCCTTGTCTCTTAAAAGCAATTCAAATGCTATATTCTGATACAAGGATAAGGGTGAAAATAGGTGATGGTTTCCCTTTGTCAAGAAATCTTTAAACCTCCCAGGGACTGAAGCAAGGCTGTTATCTTGCTCCATATTTATTTAATCTGTTTTTGGCTGAATTAACTCAAGCGCTGGATGAAGTCAACGCATATACTCCAAAGTTAGGAGACAAGTATATATCAAACCTCCTATACGCTGATGACATGAATTTGCTGAGCCAAACAAAGGTTGGACTGCAGCAACTAATCAATAAATTATCAAATTATTCGTTACTTAATGGTGTGGTAATAAATGGAAAAAAGCTAAAGTGATGGAAGTAAGTAATAAGATTCATAGAAAATCTTAGTGGCTTCTACAAGCACGACAACTGGAGCAGGTTAAAACATGGAGTAATAATTGACGAGAAGGGCTCCTTCCAGCAGCATAAGATGGAGCTGCAGAGGAAAGAAAACACTTTACTTTTGCCATTTCGCTCGTTACAGAGGTCATTGGGTGGTTCACGCCATCTACCACTACTAAAAAAAAATCCTGCAAAAGGTCTACTAACTATCTTGTAGCGAGGCAATGCGGGAAAGAGATGCAGCAACGTTAAATACAATTGTCCCAAAAATATTTAGATCCCTTTTTGATCTTCCATGCAATGCCTCGCCGGCCCAGACGAGTTTAGAATTTGGTCTGTTAAATCAAATCATTACACGAAAAGAAGCATACATTAAAATCTGGAAAAGAATAAAATCAAATACCTCAAATCAGTTAGGTCAAGTTCTTTGGCACGAAGTTCAAGCAAACCCAAATTCTCCAACGTGGAAGCATTTAAATGAGGTAATAGAAGATCTGTCTGTTAATTCTTTACGGAAACCATCAATGGATTAATGAAAATAAGTTCAATGCTAAAGGAGAAAGATTTACTTGCACTTAGATCACAGGCCTGGATGGTTATAAATGAATACAAAGGGGTCCATTACAATGGCGGGCAATGCAAATTATGATGCGCCCGCCACACTGGCGGGCGCATCCTGGGCCTTTTACATTGCGGGTGGATCTTCTGGCTGCAGCCCCGCCCGCAATGTAAAAGGATTGTGCACAGCATCGCCATGCACAACATGGCAGGCACCACGTGGTGCCTGCCACGTAGTGCATTGCAATGAAGGGGGTACCATAGGTACCCCCCATGTGCACCCCCCAACACCCAGGGGGCCCGCAACGGGCCCCCAACATCGAGGACCGCAAGCCTTTCAATGGCGGCATCGCCGCTATGGAAAGGACACTTTCCGCTCACATCATAATATGAATGGCGGTGTCTTGCAGACACCGCCACCATATTGTGTCCCTTTTCCGCCCGGTCAACAATTCGACCGGCGGAAAAGCGGCGGATGGTCTTCCCGTCCGCCGCGGTGCCCCCGCCATACTAATATGGCGTGGGGAGAACCAGGGACATTTGGTGGGTAAGTTGCCACCGCCGGCCCGGCGGTGGCGATCCGCCCGCCATGGTAATAGGCCCCAAAATTCTCAAATCACAGTACTACTTAGAGACTGGATGGTCCCCGCAACAAAAAAGAAGGTTTACAAGAGCACAATTTGGATTACTTCCAAGGGCTTGCGCATGTGATGACCTGGTTGTGACAAACAAGAACTATGTGTTGTAGACTGTGTAATTCAGGTGAAGAGAACATTATTAATTTAATTTGTATATGCCCGATCTTATCGGAAACAAGACAGAGGTTATTAAGGATACCATTTAACCAGCGGGGCATTCGCTCATGCAGACAAGATGTGATGGTATTCTTTAAAACATCTGATACAGCATTGAATTGAATATTTGTAAAAATTCTGAGGGCAGTGAAAGTGAAAACAGATGTATGTGATGCTATCACAGTCTGATTTCTAGCAAATGACTGTTCCTTTAAATAATCGAGAATTACGATCTAGCAGTTATGGAGAAATTGTGTAGTAGTGGAATTAACTATTTGCAGTGCTTTTTTGAATAAGAGGTGATTGTGTAGGTATATGTAAGACAATTACCTTTCACGGACCTTCATAATTGTAAATATGTAATAATTCTTTTAAAAATGTTAAAGTGATTATATAATTTTGGCTTGATTGAATATTTGATGGTGCTTTTTTTATGTCTTTTATATTGTAAGATCTTAATTATTCAACAATAAAATTATTATTATTATTATTATCCCAACCATTGTGGCTGCAATATAAAGCGGGGGCCAAAGCAAGAGCCCACTTTGATGCATATTCATGTTTAACTTCGTCAGGGACAAGATGTGAAAAGGAAAGGAGGGTTATGTCCTCACCTTGGGGACAAGCAAGAATAAATGGAGAAGGCCAATCAACCTCTGTCAAAAGAATGTCATACGAAGAAGTCAGACTGTCCGACATGTTCATTCTGTATTTGTTTGAGGACGTTCGGCAGAATGCCCATCGAGGGTGTGCCATAACAGAGAATATACACTTTGGCAAAACAGTTCCCCAGGTGTTGCAGTCGGCCAAAGGGGGAAACAGACTATTGGGTATGCACCTAGATAATTTTGATGTTTTTCTTGTGGTCCCGTAAGGGGAAACACAGAATCAAGTTGATCAGCCGCAAATGTGACCCAGGAATAAAAAACCTCAAAGAGGTACGCTGTGTCCGCTTCAATCACACAAACTTGGGACTCCATACTGAAGTGTTGAGTAACTACTGGGTAGCAATTAACCACAATCGCAACAGGTTGCGTCATAAGTAATTAGCAAAGGATGCCAATGGTAGCAAAAAGAGGATATAAACCTTTTAATATTCAAGCTTGAAAAACCAACAGAACAAGGAGGTCACTAAAAACAGTGGAGAATAAATCCCAAACACCATGAATGTCTCTGCAAGAGGGTGCGGGTCTATTGTCGACAAGCACAATCGCTACTCAGGGTTAACGCAAACAAGTACCTGACCAAACGTTGGTGGAGCCAGGTTGCAGGGATTCTTCTTAGGAAAAGAACTATGCTAGGGACCATAGAACATCAGTAGGCAGGGACTGAGTCACCATACCACCTCAGTAACCATGAGCCAGAGTCTAGTTATAGGGTCTCACATGCCCTCCTACTCATATCCAGAGTGACAGGTGAATTGACACCCCAGAACACAACACTCCCGACCCTCTCAGGAATCGCAGTAACAAGACACCCCCTTTTGCACTCATGCTCGTACTAGTCCACAATTAGATATAACAGAGACACAAAGGAAGTTTAAAATGTTTAATAAAACTATTGTGCCCTAGAATGCAGTATTCATGCCACAATTAGAAAACAAACGCCTAGCAAAAATATTGTCAGCATAGTCAGTAAACCAAATATTATGAAAAGCCCTGTCATATTATAAGACAGATTAGCCTAACCCCCTCCCCCTCTACAGAAGCGGAATGATTATATAATAAAGATCTCTGGGATTAGTAGCGGACCCTGTACCGTTGCCTACACAGGTGGACCCTCTATATCTCAGGTATAGCCGTGCTCTCCTCTCAGAAAGTCTCTCTCTCTATGTATGTTACATTACTGTGCATGCCATATGACAAGGCTCATATGCTCACATATGCTCACAAACAACAGCTGCCCTCATGTATTGTGTCTAGGTGCTAGTGCCTGACCAAAACAAAATAACAAGGGCCATTGTTGTTTGACCTTGTCTACTGGGTTCAGACTAAATACTAGGAAAGAAAAGAACACAAAAACAGCTGCAAGTTCTGTGTGAAAGTGCAATGTGGCACAAAAATAAGCATCAATCAATCAATCAATCATGTCACTTATAAAGCGCACTACATACCCGCGAGGGTCTCAAGGCGCTGGGGGAAGAGGGGGGTGGTGCTGCTACTGATCGAAGAGCCAGGTCTTGAGGAGTCTTCTGAAGGCCAGTAGGTCTTGGGTCTGTCGGAGGTTGGTGGGGAGGGTGTTCCAGGTCTTGGCGGCGAGGTGGAAGAAGGATCTGCCGCCGGCGGTCGTCTTCCGGATGCGGGGGACTGTGGCGAGGGCGAGGCTGGTCGAGCGGTGCTGGCGGGTGGGGGTGTAGAAGCTGAGTCGTCTGTTGAGGTAGGCTGGTCCGGAGTTGTGGAGTGCTTTGTGTGCGTGGGTGAGGAGCTTGAAGGTTATCCTCTTGTTGACAGGGAGCCAGTGCAGGTCTCTCAGGTGGGGTGTGATGTGGCTGCGTCGGGGGATGTCGAGGATAAGACGTGCAGAGGCGTTCTGGATGCGTTGCAGCCGTCTCAGGAGCTTAGCCGTCGTTCCTGCGTAGAGGGCGTTTCCGTAGTCCAGCCTGCTGGTGACGAGGGCCTGGGTGACTGTTTTTCTTGTTTCGGTGGGGATCCACTTGAAGATCCTGCGGAGCATTCGGAGGATGTTGAAGCAGGATGAGGAAACGGCGTTGACCTGCTTAGTCATGGAGAGGGTGGAGTCGAGGATGACCCCTAGGTTGCGTACGTGGTCGGTGGGTGGCGGGGCTGTTCACAGTGATGTTGGCCACCAGGAGTCGTCCCAGGCTGAAGGGTTGGAACCAAGGATGAGGACCTCCGTCTTGTCCGAGTTCAGCTTCAGGCGGCTGGTCCTCATCCATTCGGCGATGGCCTTCATTCCTTCGTGGAGGTGGGCTTTGGCGGTGTGAGGGTCTTTGGTGAGGGAGAGGATCAGCTGGGTGTCGTCGGCGTAGGAGATGATGTTGAGGTTGTGCTGTCGGGCGACGTGGGCGAGGGGTGCCATGTAGATGTTGAACAGCGTTGGGCTGAGGGAGGAGCCTTGGGGTACGCCGCAGATGATCTTGGTGGCCTTGGATCGGAAGGGGGCAAGGCGGACGCTTTGTGTTCTGCCGGAAAGGAAGGATGTGGTCCAGTCCAGGGCCTTCTCTTGGATCCCGGCATCGTGAAGGCGTGTTCGTAGTGTGTGGTGGCAGACCGTGTCGAAGGCGGCTGATAGGTCCAGGAGGATGAGGGCTGCTGTTTCTCCGTTGTCTAGCAGGGTCCTGATGTCATCGGTGGCGGCGATGAGGGCGGTTTCGGTGCTGTGGTTGCTGCGGAAGCCGGACTGGGAAGGGTCCAGGATGTTGTTCTCCTCGAGGTAGCGGGTCAGTTGTTTGTTGACGATTTTCTCGGTGACCTTCGCGGGGAACGGGAGCAGAGAGATGGGTCGGAAGTTCTTGAGGTCCTTGGGGTCTGCCTTGGGTTTCTTGAGTAAGGCGGTGATCTCGGCGTGCTTCCAGCTTTCCGGGAAGGTTGCTGTCTCGAAGGAGATGTTGATTATTTTCCAGAGATGGGGCGCGATGGCTGTACTGGCTTTGTTGAAGATTTGGTGAGGGCACGGGTCTAGCGGTGAACCGGAGTGGATGGTGTTCATGATCTCGCTGGTGTCCTCGTCGTTGATGTTGGTCCAGGAGAGCAGGCGGTTGGTGGTTGTGGGGGCAGTGGTCTCGGTGGTTGCCGGGGCGGTCGTGGTGTTGAAGCTGTCGTGGATGTCGGCGATTTTGCGGTGGAAGGAGGTGGCCAGTGAGTCGCACAGGTCTTGCGACGGCTGGATGTCGTTGGTGTTGGAGCTGGGGTTGGAGAGTTCCTTCACGATGTTGAAGAGCTCTTTGCTGTTGTGTGCGTTGTTGTCTAGGCGGTCTTTAAGTGAGGCCCTTTGGCGGATCTGATGAGGTGATGGTGATTGCGGGTGGCGCTCTTGTGGGCGGCGTAGCTGTCCGCTGTCCGTTCGTGGAGCCAGATCTTCTCCAGTTTTCGGCATGTTCGTTTGGAGGCCTGGAGGTCTTCGGTGAACCAGGTGGCTTTCTTGCTGGTGTGGCTGTTGGGCAGATTCTTGAGCGGGGCGAGGGTGTTGGCGCAGTTGTCGATCCACTGTCTGAGGTTGCGGGCGGCGGTGTCGGGGTTGGAGGGTTCGGCGGGTGGGCTCAGGGCGAGGGTTGTGGTTAGCTGGTCTTCCGTGACTCTGCTCCAGCAGCGGCGAGGCATTTGTTCGGTGCGTGGTGCGTGGTGGGCTTCCTGTAGGTGAAGTGGATGCAGTGGTGGTCAGTCCAGTGGGGTTCGGAGGTGTGGTTGAAGGAGACGTGTGGGCTTACGGAAAAGATGGAGTCTAGCGTGTGGCCGGCGGCATGGGTGGGTGTAGTCACGAGCTGTCTGAGTCCGAGGGTGGCGAGGTTGTCGATCAGGGTGGTGGAGTTGGTGTCCTTGTTGTTCTCGAGGTGGAAGTTCAGGTCCCCGAGGAGGATGTGGTCCGTGGAGGCGATGGCGTGTGTGCTGACGAAGTCAGCGATGGAATCGCTGAACTGTGGTCGGGGTCCGGGGGTCTGTAGATGAGGGTTCCTCTGAGGGTGGTGTTGGGATCGGTGTGGATCTGGAAGTGCATGTGTTCGGTGGTGCAGAGGGTGTCGTCGGTGTTGGTTGAGACTCTGAGGGTGTTCCTGTGGACGATGGCGATGCCTCCTCCGACTCCGTTGGTGCGGTCCCTGCGGGTGATCTTGTATCCGTCCGGGATGGCAATGGCGATGTCGGGGCTGAAGCGGGATTCAGCCAGGTCTCCGTCAGGAATGCGACGTCTGGGGAGGTTGAGTCGAGAAGGTCCCAGAGTTCGATGGCGTGTTTGCGGGCGGAGCGGGTGTTGAGGAGGATGCATCTGAGGTAGTTGGGTTCTTTCCTGGGTGGTGGTTTGGCGGGGCGGGTGCTGGCGAAGCTGCAGTTCCGGCAGGTGAAGGGCCCTTGGGTGCGCTTCGGGGTGGCCTGGTAGCAGGCGTGATCTTTTCCGGGGTTGAGTGCGTGGAGGGTGCTGGCGTCGTATCGGCGTCTGTTGATGTGGCGGGCGCGGGGATGCCCGGACCAGGGGGTCTGGCGCTGGGCGCGGCCACGGCGCGGACGGGCGCAGACGGGCTTGCCTTAGGCGCACCTTCGGCGCACCAGCGGCACGGACGCGCAGAGGCCGCCATAAATGGGGAGGTGGGAGGGAGGAGCAGGGAATGGGGCAGCGAATGGGCAGTGAGGGGGCGGGGCCGCAGGGGCGCAGCGGCGGTAAACAGGCACAGAAAGGAAAAAACTAGCACAATCAGGGGCAGCAAGGGGGCACAGAAAGGAAAAACGATCACAATCAGGGGCAGCAAGGGGGCACAGAAAGGAAAAACGATCACAATCAGGGGCAGCAAGGGGGCACAGAAAGGAAGAAAAGATCCCAATCAGGGGCAGCAAGGGGGCACAGAAAGGAAAAACGATCACAATCAGGGGCAGCAAGGGGGCACAGAAAGGAAGAAACGATCCCAATCAGGGGCAGCAAGGGGGCACAGAAAGGAAAAACGAGCACAATCAGGGGCAGCAAGGGGGCACAGAAAGGAAAAAACGATCACAATCAGGGGCAGCAAGGGGGCACAGAAAGGAAAAACGATCACAATCAGGGGCAGCAAGGGGGCACAGAAAGGAAAAACGAGCACAATCAGGGGCAGCAAGGGGGCACAGAAAGGAAAAAACGATCACAATCAGGGGCAGCAAGGGGGCACAGAAAGGAAGAAACGTTCACAATCAGGGGCAGCAAGGGGGCACAGAAAGGAAAAACGAGCACAATCAGGGGCAGCAAGGGGGCACAGAAAGGAAAAAACGATCACAATCAGGGGCAGCAAGGGGGCACAGAAAGGAAAAAACGATCACAATCAGAGGCAGCAAGGGGGCACAGAAAGGAAAAAAACGATCACAATCAGGGGCAGCAAGGGGTCACAGAAAGGAAAAAACGATCACAATCAGGGGCAGCAAGGGGGCACAGAAAGGAAAAAAACGAGCACAATCAGGGGCAGCAGCAGGGCACACAGACGGAGCTGTGTGGTGGGGGAGCGACCTACCAGTCAAGGTCAGGGGTCGCATGTTTATATAGTAACGTGCGCAGAGCAAATGCGGCCTCTAACGTGCACAGTTAATCTAACAAAGGGATATTTCTTTGACTCCGCATAACAAAAATTAGTAATCCATCAAAAATAAGATAAATTAATACAAAATCCTCCAAAAATTTAAAAATATAACTATTCCAGTCAAAATCCTTTGATATAATTCAGTTTATCAAGGTCCCATATAAAAACCTGAAAAAGCAAATCAAAGTAAAAACCTGTGGTTTATTATAAATCAAACTGATTTCCTTTAAAAATAAAAAAGACAACTCCAAATGCCCATAGAACGCGTTCGTTGACAAAAACCTGTAAAAGAAATTGACAAAACACACACGCAAAACACATTTCATTCCCATAAGTACATATACATAACAGTAAAGGCCTGATTATGAGTTTGGCAGTCCGACTGCCTGAAAAATGCAGCCGCCAGTAGCCCACAGCGCTATTATGAGTTGACCATGGGGCCCGCAGTGTGGCTGCGGCAGTTTTGCAGCGGTGGGCAATGGTTTTCCATATCTATCCATGCATGTGTGTACATTTCAACTGCACATGTGTTGAATGTACATATATGCGTGATACATGTGGAAAAATGCCACTTCCCCACTCCCAGAGTCTGGCCCATATGTGGCCAGTCCAGCAATGGGTATATGGTACAAAAAGGACTCACCTGTAGATCTCCGCAAAGAGGGTCGTATTCTTCAGGGTGAAGATGCTGCTGTGAGGGGGGACCTAGAGAAAGAGATCCACGTCAAACTCTGCCTGGAAGACCAGGAAAGGGGTGAATATGCAACCCAAATCCTTCGTTACCGCTGACTCAAACCTGCCGGTTGGACTGTCGGGGTCTGGGTCGGCTCGTTGGAAAGCCAACTTGTAATACAGATGGCAGTGGAGCTCCTCAGTTCCACCCTATGGCAGCTGCCTTTCCCCGACCACGACCCCGGCGGACAGCGGTGTGCTGGTGGTGTTGGCAGTTCAGCCGGGGTCTTTGTACACGCAATCCGTCCATCTGATAATATGGCAATTGGACGCCTAGCTCGCCATGGTCGATATAAAAGTGTATAAAACGCAAACAGCACTATTACTAACTTTTAAACTTCTCTCCTAAATCTCCCCTGCCCTCAAAACCCTTAATAAATCCTTAAAATAGGACTTACCTGTTCTGACGAACAGCAGCACCTTACTGCGACCTGGTTCTGGGAAAGTAGACTAAAAATAACGCAATTAGATCGCAAAATAGAAGGCAGCAGTAAAAAAATGGCCACCAACACTCCCCATAGAAGTATATATATATATGGAAGTAAAGGCATGTTAAAAAATGTCAAAAATTATTACACGTATAAAACATATAAATCAATGTTATAAAAAATATTTAAAAAATGTAACGTATACAATAAATAATAGCATATACCATATACAATTATTTAATATATACTAATAAAACATGTGAAAATAATGTAAAAATATATATGTAAAAAGGTTATTAAATGTTAAAATATTGTTCATAAACATGTAAGCTCAAAATGTATAACATACACATATATAAATATGATTTATTATTAATAAATACTGAAAAAATGTCTAATTTACCAAATTTTTTATTTTTCTAGTTTTTTACTTGATGCTATATGATACCCCTTCCAAAAACTATACAGTTATAGAAAATTGGAAACAAAAACTGAAAAATGTGTGGCATGTTTCTATTATACAAAATTTGTGAAAGGTGTTGGACACTAAAGAGGTAACATTTACTTTTCCCACTCCACTCTAAACCAATTTGAGGAATGTGTTGGACAATAAAGGGAGGACATTTACTATTCCCACTCCAATCTAAGCATATTGGGAAGGTGTTGGACAATAATGTGGTAACATTTACTATTCCCACTCCAATCTAAACCAATTTTGGGAAGGTGTTGGATACTAAAGGGGTTATATTTACTATTCCCACTCCAATCTAAACTAATTTGGGAAAGGTGTTAGACACTAAAGGGGTTACATTTCCTATTCCCACTCCAATCTAAACCAATTCAAGGAAGGTGCTGGACACTAAAGGGGTGTCATTTACTGTTCCCACTCCAATCTAAACCAATTTAAAAAAAGGTGTTCGACACTAAAGGCTTGACATTCACTATTCCTTATCCAATCTAACCATATTGGGAAACCTGTTGGACTAAAGGGGTAACATTTGTTATTCCAACTTCAATCTAAATTAGATTGGGGAAGGTGATGGACACTGAAGAGGGGGGGTATTTCTGATCCACTCTAAACCAATTTGAGGAATGTGTTGGACAATAAAGGGAGGACATTTACTATTCCCACTCCAATCTAACCATATTGGGAAGGTGTTGGACAATAATGTGGTAACATTTACTATTCCTACTCCAATCTAAACCAATTTAGGGAAGGTGTTGGACACTAAACCGGTGACGTACTATTCCCACTCAAATATAAACCATAATGGGGAAGGTGCTGGACACTAAAGGGGTGTTGTTTACTATTCCCACTTTACAATAAACCACATTGGGGAAGATGTTGGACACGAAAGGGGTGACATTTACTATTCCCACTCCAATCTAAACTATATTGGGGAAGGTATTGGACACTAAAGAGGGACATTTACTATTCCCACTCAAATCTAAACCAATCTAAACCAATTTTGGCAAGTTGTTGATCACTAAACGGGTGGCATTTACTATTCCCACTTCACTCTAACCAAATTGGCGAAAGGTGTTGGACACTGAGGGCCTCACTACGATGTCGGTCGGATTGACCGACCGACATGGCCGTGGTGAGATTCCGACCGCCGAGTCTGCTGTGTTTCCCCTGCCATATTATGATGTACACAAGCCTATTCTCCAACTGCGGCGGTCGGAGTCGACTTCGTATGGACCGGGTTGGTCAGAAAGGCTGTTGATAGGGATTCCGATGCTGCTAATGCATCTGTTGTACCGCTGAGCAGATTATGATAACTTCCGACACCTTAGCTGTTCCATGGTGGTTTGTAGGCCTCATGGCAAGTGTGCCTCTGTGCAACTTACGCTAAGCATCGCAACCCCACCCATAGTATACGTTGACAAAACTACACAGCTGATGTCAATTTAAAGAGTAGACACACCTACCAATTCAACTATAAAAACACCCCATACCATACCATGATCCTTTGCTACCATCCTTCAGCAGAGCAGGACTGACTGTGTTGCATTGCTTTAGTGGCACAGCAGCCAGCCCTTACACACAGTCACACCCTTTCATAGCACTATTCACAGCTCATATAATGTGTAATTAGTTTCCTGTACACCCCTTTCATCTCTCACTCTCACTCACTAAATCACCCAATGTCACAAAAGAAACAACCACGTTTTTCAGACCCCGAGTTGTCAGTGATGGTACATGAAATCATCAGAGTTGAACCACAGTTAATAGGAACCCAAGTCCAACAAACTTCTGTCACTCAGAAGAATCAGATGTGGGACAGCATAGTAAACAAAGTGAACACTGTAGGTACCACCCTGCACACAAAGGACGATATCAGAAAGAGGTGGTATGATGTCAAGAAGAGGGTCAAAGCCTTGGCCAACAGGCACCACCTTGCCGCACAGAAGACTGGCGGTGGCCCTCCCAGGCCACCACTACAACTCGCTGCCTGGGAGGAGCAGGTGCACGCCATCCTGCCACTGAAAGGCCTTGTTTGGAATACCTGAGGGAATGGAGTCTGGTAAGTTACACCTCAACATTTGCCTTAAGTTATCTATTTCATCTTAGCACACATTACAGTAATAGCCAAAGTCTTGTTAATTCATTTGTAAAATCATGCAGTAGCCAAAGTATATAATATGTGTAAGTAATGCTGACAATCTGTATACCTGCAATTAAAATGACAAATATCAAAAGCAATGACAATTTCACATGTGTATATGTAGGCTGCAAGTGCATACCCATTGAGTCATCATCCTAGCAACAATAATATTTGTAAACATCCTAAACTATGGCCCATAAATAGAGTAAGTAGTTACCAGGTATGTAATGCTAACCAGTCAATCAAGTAATCAGATCTGGCAAATGGAAAGAACTACACCTACCTTCAGCCACTCAAACACCACCTTGTAACAATAGGCACCTGTGTTGTGTCTCCATACCCACTTGTCAGCCATGTCTCAACTGAACTCCCCCTCAAAGGCAGGGAGCTATTGCTAGAGGGGGGTGTGGGAGGAGGAATCTTTGCACTGATTACAACTACAATCTGGCCGTGTACTTCAATTCCAAACTACATGCACCCGTGTCAGCCATCTCTCAACTGAACTTCCACTCACAGGCAGGGAGCTATTGATCGAAGGGGGGAGTCTATGAACTGACCACAACTACCAACAGGCCTTCTAACCCAAGCTCTCAACAACAGGCATCTGTGATTTTCCTCAATAATCACTTGTCAGCCATGTCACTGTGGAGCGTAAGCTCAAATTTACTAAGCAGTGCACACACAATGCTATGCTGTGACACGTCTGCCTTCTGAGGCTGAATTTACCATGGACTCCAGAGCAGGAAATAATGAGTCCATTCCTGACACCATGCCAAATGTGTAGAACAAATCTCACAAATGCTTTGTGGTAAGGCTGTTACTTCAATGTGCCTGGTGATACATTGGCATTGCACAGCACACAGGAATAACAACTAAATATTCCTGAATTATGTGTAAGTATGCCCTGGGTACAAATTGGAAATTGAATGTACTAATCCTCAAGTGCCGTCTACAGTGTGTCAGGTTCAGGTCACTGAGATTAGCTATATTCCTTTCCCTATTGTGAAAATAACCATATCAGCACAGCTAAGATCAGGCACATAATACCGATTGTGAAAATGGAACAATACTGTCATCAAATTAATGCTAACATAATGGGGATGGGTGCCAATGTTCCCATGTAAATCTGTTTTCTTATCCAAGCATTCACTCATTGTGGTCCTGTTGATGTACATAGTAGACTTACATAATTAACTATGTAATCTCTGTATCAACAGGTCGATCTGGTAACACGTTAAGGCAGAATGAGGAAACCACCCAGCCTCAGACTCCAACCCGGAATCAGCCCTCCAGTGATGATGACTCTCCTGCAAACGTGTGAGTGGAGGAGGAACTGGCCTATCAGGTTTGGCTAGGCAGATGTCCCCAGTGAGTCCAGCTGGGTCTACTACAAAATCTCCCACCACAGCTTCTAACTCACAGCTGACACCTACCCCAACAACCGCACAATCCAGTATGGGCCAGGACATCTCCTGCACACCACAGTCAAATCCTGAGTTCATGAGCCAAAACCTACTCAGTGAGGATGGAGGAGCAGGTTCAAGCCCATAGGCACAAACAGTGCAAGCCTGTGGGGGTAGGGGTGGTGGGAGGGCAAATGTGGGCCCACAACGTGAAATAGCTGGTGGCAAGGATGTCCAGGCCAACCTTTCTCGAGTCATGGGTGCCTATGAGGGGTACCAAGGAGCAATGGGCCAGGTATATCAGGAACTCCGCAACATTAAACAACTGCAGGTGTCCCTAGACCACTGAATGGAAAGACATAATGAACAAATGGATGAGGTCATTGGGGTGTTGAGAGACATTAGTACCACCCTCCACCAGACTTTTGCACAAACAACTAACCTTCCCTGAGATACAACTACGACTTTCCCTTCAACATCTGCAGCAGCCACAGCGAGGGATGGCCTGTCAGGCAGAGAATCCTCAGTAACCCCGGATCCTGCAGTTGTGGATCCCCCACTCACCGTTGGTTGGTACTTCCAAAAAAACAACAAGGAGGGTCGGATGGCAATACACACACCACCACCGCCCCTGATTCCTCCTTTGTGTGCTAACGCTTAACTTTGTTGACTATTCATCCACAATGTTCCACTTCTGATGGGATGAGTGTGTTGGACTTTGGACCCTAGTCAATGTGGCTTTGATCTCAATGAATTCATCCACCAACACTGACAACTTCACTCCATTGTGTTTATTTCTTTATGTATCATAATGTGGCATTTCTTCTACTCACCATGGCAACTGCAATAAATTCACTTAACAACAATACTAGCTCAAGTTGTATAATTTACATCTATCAATATATGCTTTAATTAGCATGTAATCCCTCTTACTTAGGTACATGTTAGTTGTAACTAAATTGCAACATAGTCACTGCCACCACAAGATAGAGATGCAGATGTACTGCATCTGGCTAACTTTATTTCATAGTGCCTAAGAACAGATCGACATGTTTACAAACAATCAGAAAAAGTAGATATCCCACTCAAATATCTGTCAGTGACCACATATGTCATGTGCATATTTGTTATTAACATGGTAGGAGTTGACACATCCGCCAATGTCAAATGAAATAAGGAACAGAAAATGTGTTCACTTCACCAGCTGGAGCCACATCCAATACCTCACAAAAGGTATGCAAAATCACTAGACCAAAGAAAACTATTCAGTTTGTACTGATCTGTAAGCACAGGTCCCTTCCAGTTTTGCAGCGTCTGGTAGGATGTCACAATCGTACGTCAGTGGTGTGGCACTAGCACTGTTTCATACAATGATGAGACACATCTACTGCTACTTCCAGTTCTCACACAAGGAGGATATAGGCAATGTGAAAGACCACTAGCATGGTCTGTCACCACAACAACATTGTGTTCGAGGACATGATGCCACAAATATTTAAAAAGGAACACTACAAGATAGGAAACAAGTCCATTGGAGTTGAAGCAACTTCCATCCCTTCGCTGTGCAAGCAGGCTTCATAACAGATTTGTAAACTCAAAGTCTGTGACAGACATTCCCAGGAACAATCCATGTCCACTTCAGACTTAGATACAGCATCATATACCTGCTTATGTCAGAAGTCTGAAATGTCCAAATGATGACAATATGGTGAAGTTCACTAAAAGAATGAAAATAAAATATATTACCTAGGAAAACATATTTATCACAAGTATATGTCAACTTTCACTTCACACACATCATTGGTAAATGTCACTCTTGCAAAGCTATAACAATACCGTGTGCATGTGACATTACCTATTTACATAAACAGCCTTACATAGACTTAAGCACACATGTCCAGGACTAAAATGTATCCATACACATAATCCTCACAACTACACAATAATCACTGTAACATCGGAAAGACATCTCACTGCATACTGTCATCATTAGTCATTCCAGGATCCTCAGCCAGTGGCTCCTGCAGGTCTTCATCTTCTGCGATGAGAGGGATGTTTTTCTGCACTGCCAGGTTGTGGAGCATGCAGCAGACGATGGTAATCTGACACACCTTCCCAGGTGAGTATTGGAGTGATCCACCGGTTTTGTCCAGATAGCGAAATATCGTCTCCAGGAGGCCAAAAGCCCCCTCCACTGGCCGCCTTGTTCTCCCATGGGCCTCATTGAAGCAGACCTCCTAGCATTATTGGATTCCTCAATGGTGTCAATAACAATGGCTGGTTGGGATATATTGAGTCTCCTACAAGGAAGATTGACAGGAGTGCAATGATCAGGCAAACATTTGCATAATCTACACACAAAAAACACACACATAAAAAGTTTAGAATTATCATACTTACCAATAAGCCAGGCCCTCTCTGGGAGAAGTTGTGTCATCAATGGGGTATGATGCTGTTCCGTAGTATGTAGGAGCAATGGGTTGAAACTGGTAATCTGGCACAGACGTGTGAGATGTACACATCTGCCAAACAAATCACCTGCACATTGATTGATTGGAAGTGCTTCCTGTTCCTATACACCTGTCCATTGGCTTGTGGTGGTGTTAGGGCAATATGTGTGCCATCAACCAGTATATGTTAGTGCAAAGCAGCATTTCAAGTCATGTATACATGACATACAACAGCATAAATACAATTTCCAAATATGAGGCAGCTTGTGTAAAAGCCTGGAATGAAATGACAGTTTGCTCATATTTTATCAGTGACAACCAACTTAGGAGAGGCCAATCCAAGCAGTAGACAGTCTAAATGGTTCAAGAAAAGTACACATGACATACAGATGTTTACAGGCTGACAAAGGTAAATTGTAATCACAGTGGGATCATGCTATTAACAGCATTCTGTAATACACATATGTAATTGCACTGAACACATGATACCTATAAATGTGAAATGGTGGACACTGTCATGTTGTGAAGTCTGCATTGTACATACAATGACATTCACTTCTAGTATACACTGTACATTTGCAATAGTCTGCACATGCACACTTAACTATGAAACAAATTTATCACTGCCATTGTTCAAGTTAATTACACTGTGTGAGGAGGGTGCGGGGGCTTTGATGGTTCTGGGCCTCTGGCAAGTTGACATTCTGTACCTGATCAAGCACACACCCCTCTCCCCCTGTGCACACACCCCTCTCCCCCTGGACATCCCCCTCAATTACCTTTGGGTGATAGAGGCTTTTGCAAATGTCCTGTGGTGTATTCCCACCTCTTAATGGACATGGGCTGCCTACTGCCTATGAAAACTAGGTGAAAAACACTGTAGGCAGTGCTTTCCTGTTCATTTAACATGTGTTTTAGGCTCCACTCAAGGTGGCCTAGTGAAGGAAGTGTGGGAGATACACTTAGATGCTCCTTTTATACACAATAATGGGAATCCCGACATGGTGGAGGCAAAACCCACACTAATAGCAAATGCAGTTGTGCCAGCTGCAGCCTATTTCAAAAGTCATAGTAGGTGGTTTCGACCCGAGGTGGACACAGCCATAGGCTGTTATTTGTTATAGTAGGAGTTGCTGCTCTTTGGATGTGTCCACCTACAGTGGAGACAGACGCGGTAAACTACAATTTCAATGGAGCATGCTGCTTCGCGGTCCGCCGCAAACAAATTATGGACGGAATGCTAAATAATCATACATTCACCCCGAGTCAAGAGATCTGGATTCAATCCATCGTTCTTTTGTTCACCATGCCACCCCAGTTTTGACCCAGCCTATGTAAATCAGCCTTGACCCTGCTCATCATAGGAACAGTCCAGCCCGAACTACCAAGCCAGGTCCTCCCTGGACCAGAAACTAGCATCCTGAGACCGGTTTTGGGGTATTACCCCTCATCAGCTAGGCTGACATATGAAGTCTGCTAATTTGTTTAATGCTGAAGCTAGCTGTATATGACCTATGAGACTACGTACATCTTCCAAGTCTACTAAGTGTCTCATTCCATTGCATCCATACAGGTCAACGACCATCAGAAGGTGTTCCTGTGGAGGACCAACGCCCAGAATCTGCGGTCCCTGGGGGTCACACATCAGCGCAGTGGCCACTGTCGTAAACAGTGGCAGGACTTGAGAGGCTGGAATCGAAAGATCGCCGAAGTCTAGCTGGGCCTATCACCTACAGGGAGAAGGGGCACTTGCCGCACCCTGAGCCCCCTATTGGGCCACATACTGGCAGTGGCCTACCCAGACCTCGATGGGCAGTTGAGAGCCAGACAGCAGCAAGGAGGGGGTGAGTATGGGCCTTAGTGAAACATTGTGCATGATCATGTATGTATTTGTTCCAGGCAGTTCTTGTCACTTCTAGCTTTAAGGAGACTCCGGACACATGGAATGTGCAAATTTGGGCATGTGAAGCAATAGTAGTAGGAGCATGGTAATGTCCATTGACAATGGGACATGTAAGCCTAAGCTAAGCAGGTTACTGCCAGTTGTGCATGTCCATGGTAGAATGGCAACATGGCAACACAATGTCTCAGATAAAATACATTATGTCTTGTAGTCATCTGTGACAGTGGACTGAAAAAGGCTGCTTGTCATCCTAGCCTCTGAATTGAGGCACCCTCACTTCTTTATGTTAAGTGATGCAGGACCACTTGACTGTGGCATGCCATACAATACATTTTGGTAGTAGACAATGTGCAATTTGAGGCCCTGGTAAGCAGGGAATGATCTGTATTGTAAGAGAGCTAACACCACTGGTGCTATCTGTTGTCCAAAATAGAAGCTGGCAGGTGTGAACCTATGTGTACTGATGTATAGTGCTTAACGTATAAAATAATAAGTGCCAGGGGTCTGGCCAACGAGGCCACTGTAGCTTTCACCGCCCATTGCCCCTCATCGCTGTCAATGACGGAACCAACACAACTCTTCTGCCTGTAAGTGCGACAGTTCAGACTATTCGAGGTCCCCAAAACTAGAGGAATAGCTGGGGAGGTAGGAATTAGTCATTTTGAATGCATATTGTATTCATAAACAACCATTGAGAAGGGCATATTCCGTCAGGTGAGGTGCGTATGTCCATCTATGGAAGATCAATATGCACTTAGTTAAATTTTATCAGGGAGGGATAAGCTGACATTTTGGGGTGATATGTGTACATCAACAGCATTCACTAACTTGTGGTTAGTGTTGGCTTAAGGTGGAATGTAACATGATTCCCCTTCTGTTATGGACACAATTAGGGGTTATTCAGGGCCTGGAGGTATTCAAAGCCACATGTCCTTTCACTAATCTGCAATCATTGACATTGGCTGAGTAATAAGCTGTGCTCATATGCACCAATGTGGACTGTGTGTATTCATAGGCAAATGCATGTACAGTGGTCCTCTGAGCTGACAGGACACACTACTTAGAGACACATTTTGTTCTTTCAAGTCTTCTATTGTGCAGGTGACTTCTATATGAGCTACTCATGTGGCAAAACTGCATCATCTGACAGTGGACAGATGTGTAAGTGTCATTTGAACAGTGTGGAATGGGCTAATCCATGCCACCTTCATTTTGGTAGTGACATTTTGCAATAGGTTCACTGTAGCAGGTGGGCTGCAGTTCAGCATGTTCTGGATTAGGGACACCTCACCATATGCTGATTGGAGATCGATTTAGGCTCTGACATCCACACTCACAGCAGCTTTTAGCCAATTCCAATATTCCACCCCACCTCCTGCTTCTTCCCTATCCACAATCCCTATTCCCATACCTACCCAAATCAAACGCAAAGATGACCACTCTTCCACCTCAACACCCACACGCAGCACACAAACACACAGACATAAGGTAAAAGCCGGACACTCCCACTCAGCAGACAAAAGACAGTGTCACTACAACAACAATTGACAAACAGGCAGACTCCACGCCCACTGCACCACGTACCTCCACTATAGACATACAGGCAGACACCACAGCAGCAGACACAGCCACTACAGATACCACAACAGCAGACACATCACAGACATCTCATCCCTTTACTGCCAAAATCCCACCTCCTTCCAAACCTAAAAAAAATACCTTGCCACCCCTACCATACCCTTCAACATCAACCCCAAAGAAACCAACATACCACTGTACTAAAACCCAAACTACAACAAAAGTCACCAGAAAAATAAAGGGTACCCATCCTGCCAACGCCCCACCCCTCCTAAAACCAAAAAAATCCTCTTCCCCATCCCATCCCATCCCAGTTCTTCCATGGGGAAGAAAAGTAAGCATAAACCCTCCCCCCATTCCCTTCACCACCCTTCATGGCTATATAATCCCTAAAATGATTAAACCCAGCCCCCCAAACTGAAACCTGCCCTCCAACTGACTCAGTCGACCCTCCCAATCCTGAGCCCAGCCCTTCCAAGGACCAACCCAGCCCACCCTAGTTTCATCCTTTTGGTGCATAGACTTCCCCCCTAGATGCCCCTTCCTGGGCAGTTATCCCTGGCAAGGCAAGTTTGGATGGCCAACAGTTTGCTGGCCCACAAGAGTTTCATTTGGACTGGCTATTGGCCTTTGTATTTTGATTGACTAATTTTTACATTAACTAAAGCACTTACTTGTTTTTGTATTTCTGTTTCAACCCATTGCTACTGATGCTAACTGTTATTCTTGTGTAATTTGGGATGTGTGACTACAGTTGTGTTTTTTTGTAATCATGATAGCATATGGTTCTTATGTAGTTAAGTCTATTGCAACCTAGTGTAAAAATATGTACTTACAGTGGCCAAGGGTCAATGTCCACAGGATGTATATGTGGGGTGGGTGCTAACTGGCCAGACACTGCATTGGATGTTCTATGCATTCATGGGTTGTGCAGCTTTCTTTAGCCAGTGGCCAAGTGTGTCAATGGACAAAACTCCCTGAGATGTATGCTGCATATGTATTTAATGTGTACAAAGTAGGAATTTGTTTATGCACATTTGGGGGGGGGCTTGTGTTGTGTTACATAATAGGTACTTTGAATACACATGTACCCAATGCAATGTGCAGATTTAAAAATGTCTCTTACTAGATATGAGACAATTGCTTCTGTGTCTATTTTTATAAACTTCCAATGACACATTTGCCACATGTAGATGCCACTTTGTGACAAAACCCATTAGTCACATTTGAGAATAATTCCACATTTCCTGTCCTCATGGAGACTAGGTGGTAGTTGCAATACAGACTGTGTCCTGGCCCTGCAGGCTTCCAGGACTCCACCTATTTTTGGGAACCAATATGTGCAAGGAGTCTATATACTGTGTCCTTCTGATGTTTTGGAAATTGGATAATTGGAATCCATTTTACTTTACTTGCCTTTTTCATGTGGGTGATGTGTGTGGGGCCATTACAGTGCTTTGTGAGTTAAGCTGTGTTTACTTAATAGCAAATTCCATACAGATATATGTGTTAGTTTCAACAAGACCTAGCTTATGGTAAGAGATTGTATATCACAGGAGTTGATAGCTATTCCTACAATAGGTAAATTGTCTTGGATGACACTTCATTGCACACATATATACAGCAGCTTCTGGGCTTAACTCAAAGTTAGAGTATGTCAGTCTGTGTCTGTACATTGTCAGTAACCTGGACATAGAGTCCATCATGCAGATGTGACGGAGATTTACATTCTGTCTTGTTGCATACATGGCCCCACAAAATGTATTTCGCCCAGCGATAATATGCTCTATCCTTTTCCATGGTCTCCAGCCTCTAAGGGGATGTATGTGGTATCACAGGGCCATGATTGTTGTAATATGTGGGACATGGTTGTCAAGGAGTGTTTGTGTGTCAAGTGATGTGGAGTGTGTGCATATGTTCAGCTGGGATGTATCACCTGCAAACACTGGCACATACACAGGTTCTCTGAATTCTGGGTTGTTGTAGAGTAGATCGGTGTAGTGATGTTTGGCTTTTAAGCAAGTTTATCTTGTTCATCACAATAGGAGTTTAAGTGGCTTAAGATAACAGAGATTTAGAGGGGGCTCTCATAGGGGCGTGTTAAATGTCCACGAGGGCGCATTTTACAGACATGTAAGCCACATATATGTAATTTGCATTTAGTAGCACACATATGGTATGTCAATACTTCTGGCATTGCACAAGATCTAGATTGGTTATTGTACATATTACATTGTTCCTAAGATGCAAAAGTTATTGGGAATGGGTGTTATTTGCAATTCATTTTGGTGACACAAGTATGGCTTCTTTACATAGGTATTTGCAGTAGGTTCAGTTCTAACATAAGGAGATAGTGAATGTAGTGTTACGGATATGTCAGCTACAACATCTGGGGCAGTGGTAGGAGATGCTGCTGCCAAGTCAGCTTTCTGTCTGCTCCTGAAGGTGCTGCACTCAGTGAAGATTAGGTGAAACCTGTGAGAAGTTGGCCTGGCATATCTCTTGAGTGACCAAATGAAAGAGGACCACACCAGGTATATATTCAAAATATATGTATTTATTGCTAAACACACCCTCTAGTCTCTTTATGAGGCTAGAGTTCGAAGTACATAAGTTATAAGTTAGTTATCAACAGTAATAGCACAAATACACGTTTGAGCCCTAGGGGCGTACCAAACCATATACCAATAAAGTGGTATAAGAACCACGACTGAGCTAGACACAAGGCCTAGAGCCTGTAGAAGTGCTTGGCCCTCACGGAACCACCCAAGGTAGTGACACAGGGGACCCACGGGGGACGCGTGCAGTGAGAACACTGCCGCGAGCCGCCGTTGACTTCTATGGGGAATGTCGCGGTTGGAGTTTTAAAGAAAAGGGACACTTATAGGAGGACTTGGAGCAAACCCTTTTAGAACTAGGCTGTTCTAGTGTCAATACCCACGGGAGCACCGAAGTACTCGAGTTACCTCACCCAGGGGAGCCGGGTGCATAGGTGTCTTTCGGGGTCGGGTTTCGTCGTCGTTTTCAATGGCGATCTGCTGCAAAGTGCTGCTGGCGGCCAAGTCGAAAGTGTTCGGGTGGATACAAAGGTGGATTGGGGATCTGAAGAACCTGAAAGCAGAGGGGACAGAGTCTGGGTCACTAGCCAGTGACCAGGACGGGGATAAGCAGATGCCCACCGATGTCGAGTGCTTCAGGTAGGTTGATGGTCATCTTGACTCTTCAGCCACAAGGTCCAGGAGGTGTCGACGATGACCAGGAGCTGGATTCGAGCTGTCCCACAATGTCTGTCGATTGCAGGGGTATCGGCGACCAGATTGGACCCAACAATCCTTGGCAACAGCAAGTCTCATGGAAATAGAAGAAGGACGGTGGTGCAGACCAGCAAGGTCTGAGGGACTCACCCAGCAAGGGTAAGTCAGGGCACGCCTGGAGCAACCAGGGAAGCCCAAGAAAAAGAAGAGTTGCCTTCGGGAGGGCCCACTAGCCAATGGACTAGCAACTGCAAAGGAGCCTCGAGTGGACGCACTTGGAGCTGACTCACAGGACACTCGTGGAGTAGAGGCCAGTGATCTTCAGTGCAGTCGGTGTTGGAGGCTGGGGCTACTCGGAGCCCAAAGCACAACTTCATGGGAGACCCAGAAGAGGATGCACTTACAAAAGTACTTGGTGTCCAGGGGTCACTGTTCCACGTTACCCACAACAGCTACGGGCCTCAGCTTTGCTGGGGACTCAGGGAAGCCTGGGGAAGTCTGGAAATCCACCTCTGGTGATACAAAGACTTCGGAATCCGGCGGGAGCTTCAGCGATGCAGACCGGACAATTGCTTCTTTGGTGCCTGCCAAGCAGGGGAGTCACTCCTTGACCCCAAGGGAGATTCTTCAGTCCTCTAATCTTAAAGTAGAGCGTCGAAGGTCCAGGATTCTGTGTCAGAGTTTCGTCCAGGTAAATCTAAAGTCCTAAGGACTGGGGTCCCATACTTATACCAAGTTAGGGGTTGGACCTACTCTGGGGACCCACCTATGGGAGGGTCAGGGCAGAGGGGTGGTTACACCCCTTTCCCTTTGTCCAGTTTCATGCCAGAGCAGGGGCTGGAAGCCCCTGAGCCGGTTTGAACTGGGGTATGCACAGGGACATCAAATGTGCCCCCAGTGCAGGACTTCAAAGCACCAGAGAGTGCTCCCGCCCAGCCCCAATACACACTATCCTGTCTGGGGAGGTGGTTACACCTCCCTGGGACAGGAAACATATTGTCCAGGCCTCCCCTGCCGGAGTTTCGGTCAGCAGCAGGAGGCCAGACTTGTGTCTGTGGCAGCGGCATCCATTTTGTGATGCCAGGGCTCTGGAAAGAAGTTACTGGGTATGCCGGTGGGTACATGTCTCTCCCTCTAGAATGGTGGAATGCTACCCCCGTCGCCAGAACTGGCGGGGGGTAGTATTCCAAGATGTTTGACACCAAACTCGACATGTTTTGGTGCAGCCAGTCCAGAGTTAGCATTCTACCGCGAGGATATAATGCACTTAAGAGTATATGGTCAGGCTGCACTCAAACAGCATCAGAGGAGGTACTCCGAATGCTGCAGAGGGGCTCTGCTCATGCAGGGGCACCCTCTCACATAAAAACCAAGCACTCTGCCTTCAGGATTGTCAAGGCCTGCCATTGGAGTGACTTAAAGGTTTATAGGTGTGTGCAATGGTAGTGATATAGGTAGCCTATACCACTGTAAGGGGTGCATGCACCACCTTACTCAGGCTGCAGTAGCAGGCCTGTGGTGTCATTTTGGCTGGCCTTCCAGGGGTGGCATAATACATGCTTCAGCCCCTGGCAGGCCTCTGAGGTACCTATGCCCTGGGTACATAGTATACCATATACTAGGGACTTATAAGGGCACTCCAGATTCCAATCAGAGATGTGCCTAAGGCACATGGAAACCATTTTAGAGAGGAAGCAGCTAGTCTGGGGTTTGATCAGAAGGACCCCAGCCAGACTAAAGTCGAAAAACAGTGAAGCATCAGCAAAAAGTGGGGGTACCCATGTGAAGCAGATCCTACTCTCCTACACAACCCCCCCAAACGTAGGGACATTAAACTAACCTTGCCCAGTTAAGTCTTCATGTTCTAAGTGGAAGTACCTAGAGAGTCCATCTGCATTGGCATGGTTACTCCCAGGTCTAAGTTCCACTGTGAAGTCCATCCCCTGTAGGGAAATGGACCACCTAAGCAGTTTGGGGTTTTCACCCTTCATTTGTTTTAGCCATAAGAGGGGCTTATGGTCTGTTTGAACAAGGAAGTGAGTACCAAACATGTATGGCCTCAACTTCTTCAGAGCCCAGACCACAGCAAAGGCCTCCCTCTCAATGGCTGACCAACGTTTCTCTCTAGGGGTCAGCCTTCTGCTAATAAAAGCTACTGGCTGATCCTGACCTTCATCATTCAATTGTGACAGTACAGCCCCTACCCCCAATTCAGATGCATCTGTTTGGACAATGAACTTCTTGGAGTAATCAGAACTCTGTAGAATGGGAGCAGTGCACATTGCCTGCTTTAGGTCATCAAATGCCTTTTGACAGCTAACTGTCCACTGAACCTTTTTGGGCATTTTCTTGGAAGTTAAGTCATTCAGGGGTGTCACTATTGATCCATACCCTTTGCAAATCTCCTATAGTACCCAGTCAGGCCTAAAAAGGCTCTCACCTGAGTCTGGGTAGTTGGAGCAGTCCAGTCCATGATGGTCTGGATCTTGCTCTGCAGTGGTTGAACCTGGCCTCCACCCACAAGGTGGCCCAGGTACATAACCTGACTCAGCCCTATCTGGCACTTTGTAGCCTTGATAGTGAGGCCTGCTTTCTGCAGGGCCTGCAAAACATTTCTGAGGTGGACCAGGTGATCCTCCCAGGTGGAGCTAAAGACAGCAATATCATCTAGATATGCTGCACTATAGGCTTCCAGACCTGTAAGGACTGTATTCACCAACTTCTGAAAAGTGGCAGGTGCATTCTTCAAACCAAAGGGCATTACCACAAATTGATAATGCCCACTAGGGGTTGAAAATGCTGTTTTTGGCTTTGCATCATCAGCTAGCCTTATCTGCCAGTAGCCAGCTGTTAGGTCAAATGTGCTAAGATACTTGACTGAGGCCAAAGTGTCTATTAGCTCATCTGCCCTGGGTATTGGATGGGCATCAGTCCTAGTGACTGCATTGAGACCCCTGTAGTCCACACAAAACCTCATCTCTCTTATCCCACCATTGGTGTGAGGTTTTGGCACAAGGACCACTGGACTAGCCAAGGGCTATCTGAGGGTTCAATAACTCCCAAATCCAACATCTTCTGGACTTCTGTCCTGATACAGTCCCTGACATGGTCAGGTTGCCTATAAATCTTATTTTTAATAGGCAGACTGTCCCCAGTGTCCACTTCATGAGTGCACCAGGTGGTCTGACTGGGTGTCAGTGAGAATATGTGCCTGAACTGATTGAGCACCTGTCTGCAATCAGTTTGCAGCTGGGCAGTGAGGCTGCCTGCCAAGGCTACACCATCCACTGACACATCATCAGGGTTCTGTGAGAGCAGGTCAGGGAGTGGGTCACTCTCTTCCTCCTGTCCCTCATCAGTAGCCATGAGCAAGCCCATGTCTGCCCTGTCCACATATGGTTTTAATCTGTTGACATGGAGAACCCTGTGGAGACTCCTGGGTGTTCCTAGGTCTACTAAGTAGGTAACCTCACCCTTCTGTTCAACAATGGTATGGGGTCCAATCCATTTGTCTTGGAGAGCTGCTGGGGCCACTGGCTCCAACACCCACACCTTCTGTCCTGGCTGGTAAACAGTCAGTACAGCCTTTTGGTCATGCCAGGCTTTTTGAAGTTCCTGACTAGCCTCAAGGTTTTTAGTTGCCTTTTTCATGTACTCAGCCATCCTGGAGCGGAGACCAAGTGCATAGTCCACTATGTCTTGCTTTGGGGGCTTGAGAGGTAACTCCCATCCTTCCTTCACCAAGCACAATGGACCCCTGACAGGGTGACCAAACAAAAGTTCAAAAGGGCTGTAGCCAACCCCCTTTGAGGCACCTCCCTGTATGCAAATAAAAGGCAGGGCAAGAGTATGTCCCATCTTCGCCTAAGCTTCTCTGGGAGCCCTTTAATCATGCCCTTCAAGGTTTTGTTGAATCTCTCAACTAAACCATTGCATTGTGGGTGATAGGGTGTGGTGAACTTGTAAGTCACTCCACACTCCTTCCACATTGCTTTCAAGTATCCAGACATAAAGTTAGCACCCTGTCTGATACAACCTCCTTAGGGAAGCCCACTCTTGAGAAAATTCCCAGGAGGGCTCTTGCCACCACAGGTGCTGTAGTGGTCCTAAGGGGAATAGCCTCTGGGTACCTGGTGGCATGATCCACTACCACCAGGATAAACCTGTGCCCAGATGCTGTTTGGGGATCCATGGGACCAACAATGTCAATCCCCACCCTTTCAAAGGGAACCCCCACCACAGGTAGTGGTATCAGGGGGCCTTTGTAGTGCCACCTGCCTTGCCACTGGCCTGGCAGGTTACACAGGAGCGACAAAACTCCTTGGTGTCTTCAGACATGTGGGGCCAGTGAAAGTGAGGGACAATTCTGTCCCAAGTCTTGTTCTGGCCCAGGTGACCTGCTAAGGGAATGTCATGGGCTAGGGTCAATAGGAAGCCCCTGAACTTCAGAGGTATAACCAACCTCCTGGTGGCACCCGGCTTGGGGTCTCTACACTCTGAGTACAAGAGTCCATCTTCCGAATACACTGTATGGGGACCACTAGCTTTCCCAGCAGCCTCAGCAGCAGCTTGCTGTCTGAGGGGTTCAAGAGAGGGGCAGCTCTGCTGCTCCTGGCTCAGATCTGCCCTGGAAGGGCCCCCTGTCCCCAAGAACTCAACCTGGTCAGGTTCAAGCTCCTCTGGGACAGTTTCTTCCTCAGGACTGAGATCATCCCCCTCAAGAGACTGATCTTCCTTCTGAGCCAAGGGGGAAGGCACTGCCTTTACCCTGCTACTCCTCTTCTTGGAGGGCACTTGGTCCATTATTCCAGAATCCAAGGCCTGTTCAGTGTTAGACATTTTGGCTTGTGATCTGGGCACAGCAAACACATCTGCAGGGATGCCCAGCATTTCTGCATGGGTCCTGAGCTCCACTTCTGCCCAAGCTGAAGTTTCTAGATCATTGCCAAGCAAGCATTCAACTGGTAGGTCTGCACTTACCACAACCTTCTTAAGGCCAGTTACCCCTCCCCAGGAGAAGTTAACAACTGCCAGAGTATGGTCTGTTCTGACATTGCTAGCATTGGTCACTTGGTACATTTCACCAAGTATAATCTGCCCAGGATCCACAAGGTCTTGTGTCACCATGGTGACACTTGCCCCTGTGTCCCTAAATGCCAAAGCCTCTTTTCTATTGATTAAGGGCTGTTGCCTGTACTTGCCCAGATTACTGGGACTCACAGAGGAGGTCACATCCATGCCTCCATCACAGACTAGGACAGCCTGAGTGAGTTCTCTGACTAGGTCAGAGTTCATCTCTTTACCCAGGGTCAACCCTACTAAACCCTTCGCTTGTGTAGTCCCACCACCAACTGTAACTGCACTAGGGGGAGCAGGTGCCTTAGGGGCATTGGTGGGGGCTGGAGTAGAGTCTTTGGACTTGGTGCAATCACTGGTCCAGTGGGTCTTTTGCTTACAGACCTAGCACCATGGTTTCTTTTGGTCTTTTCCCTTGTTAGACTGTGACTCCCCACCTGAAGAAGATTTTTGGGGGCCTTGTGAAGACTTCTGGTCTTTACCCTTCTCCCCACCCTTATCAGAGTTTTTAGAATCTTGCTTCTTAGGGTCACCACCTTGATTCTGTACCTTCTGCCTCACCCTGGTTCTGACCCATTTGTCTGCCTTCTTTCCCAATTCTTGGGGAGAGGTCAGATCAGAGTCCACCAGGTGCTGATGCAACAGCTGATTTTGACAATTATTAAGGATCTGCTCCCTCATGATAAGCTTGTACAATCCTGTGAAGTCACATACCTTAATGCCTAATAACCAACCTTCCAGAGCCTTGGCAGAACAATCAACAAAGTCCACCCAGTCTTGAGTCTGTGCTTTTTGGGTATCTCTGAACTTTAACCTGTATTGTTCAGTGGTTAGGCCAAACCCATCAATCAGAGCACTCTTCAAGACTGTGTAATTATCAGCATCCTCCTCTCTAACAGTGAGGAGCTTATCTCTACCTTTGTCTGCAAAGGAGAGCCACAAGATTGCTGCCCACTGCTCCTGAGGGACCCTCTGTACTTTACAGGCCCTCTCCTGTTATCCATTTGTGGATGTCATCCCCACTCTGGTAGGGAGGGACAATCTTGCTGAGGTTTCTATGGTCATAAGACCTTTCCCTATCTCTGGGGAAATTGCTGCCACCATGGGAATCTAGTCCCATCTTTTTTCTCTCTTTGTAGAGATCTAGGGACTCCTGTCTATAGCCAACTGCTGTTTTCTGAGCTCAAGCTGGGCTTGCTCATACTGAATCAGTCTCCTTCTCCTCTCATGAGAGGATTCTCTCCTATGAGAAGAGACAGAGGTCCCTATTGAGGTGTCAGAGTGGTTAGACTCCTGAGAAGGAGATCTAGCCCTTCTTGGCACACTCTCAACTCTTCCTGGGGGACAAAGGTGAGGTCATCCTGATCCTCCTCTTCATCCACAGGAATAGCTGGGTTTTCCAGGGCAAGGTCATTGTCACCTTCCTGGCCAGTTTCAGAGGGGGGCTGGGTTTCTCCACCCCTGACCCTTCCTCCTGTTCTGCCCCACCCTCTCTGCCTACCCCTTCAGACCCTAGGGGCCTGCTGAGATCATCAGCCAGTAGCACCTCTCTGAGGTGTTGGGTGCTGGAACTTTTGCCTGCCTTCAGCTTCCTAGCATTGCACAATGCTCTCAATTCCAAGAATGGGAGATTATCATACTTGGAGGGAAGAAGCCCACTGGCTTCTGGCAAAGACTCACTGGGTCCTGGCTTTGAAGACATTACTAGTGAGGTGTGGTGTATGCACTACCTACTCTAGTGTGGCCTACTAAACTCTCTTGAGTTGTAGAAAGGGTGTGCTATCCCTTAACACACAACTCTAAGTTCAGTAGAACTTACTGTATACTAAGCTTGATTTATATGTACCTAAGGTACCCTTAGTGGTTTTTAGTTGATCAATTCAATTGAGATTATCTGGTAAAACAATAGCAAGCTGGAATCCCACACGCTGCACACCAATGTGAGAAGTTGGCCTGGCATATGCTGTCCACTAATTATAGTGGGCACCTTGCACCAGTCCAAACAACCCCTTATTGGAGATAGGTTAAAGACAACCTTTATTGAAAGCTATCCTAGTGGTAGCTATGGAGAGCAGCCTTCAGGCCAAGTCTTGAAGGAATGTAAAGCAGCTTGTTTTACCAGTCTATAATCTCTTGAGTGACCAAATGAAAGAGGACCACACCAGGTATATATTCAAAATATATGTATTTATTGCTAAACACACCCCTCTAGTCTCTTTATGAGGCTAGAGTTCGAAGTACATAAGTTATAAGTTAGTTATCAACAGTAATAGCACAAATACACTTTTGAGCCCTAGGGGCGTACCAAACCATATACCAATAAAGTGGTATAAGAACCACGACTGAGCTAGACACAAGGCCTAGAGCCTGTAGAAGTGCTTGGCCCTCACGGAACCACCCAAGGTAGTGACACAGGGGACCCACGGGGGACGCGTGCAGTGTGAGAACACAGCCGCGAGCCGCCGTTGACTTCTATGGGGAATGTCGCGGTTGGAGTTTTAAAGAAAAGGGACACTTAGAGGAGGACTTGGAGCAAACCCTTTTAGAACTAGGCTGTTCTAGTGTCAATACCCACGGGAGCACCGAAGTACTCGAGTTACCTCACCCAGGGGAGCCGGGTGCATAGGTGTCTTTCGGGGTCGGGTTTCGTCGTCGTTTTCAATGGCGATCTGCTGCAAAGTGCTGCTGGCGGCCAAGTCGAAAGTGTTCGGGTGGATCCAAAGGTGGATCGGGGATTTGAAGAACCTGAATCAGAGGGGACAGAGTCTGGGTCACTAGCCAGTGACCAGGACAGCGATGAGCAGATGCCCACCGATGTCGAGTGCTTCAGGTAGGTTGATGGTTGTCTTGACTCTTCAGCCACGAGGTCCAGGAGGTGTCGACGATGACCAGGAGCTGGATTCGAGCTGTTCCACGACGTCTGTCGATTGCAGGGGTGTCTGCAACCGGATGGGACCCAACAAGCCTTGGCAACGGCAAGTCTCGTGGAAATAGAAGAAGGACGGTGGTGCAGACCATCAAGGTCTGAGGGACTCACCCAGCGAGGGTAAGTCAGGGCACGCCTGGAGCAACCAGAGAAGCCCAAGAAAAAGAAGAGTTGCCTTTGGGAGGGCCCACTAGCCAATGGACTAGCGACCGTGAAGGAGCCTCGAGTGGATGCACTTGGAGCTGGCTCACAGGACACTCGTGGAGTGGAGGCCAGTGATCTTCGGTGCAGTCGGTGTTGGAGGCTGGGGCTACTCATAGCCTAAAGCACAACTTCGTGGGAGACCCAGAAGAGGATGCACTTGCAAAAGTACTCAGGGTCCAGGGATCACGGTTCCACGTTACCCACGACAGCTACGGGCCTCAGCTTTGCTGGGGACTCAGGGCAGCCTTGGGGAAGTCTGGAAATCCACCTCTGGTGATGCAAAGACTTCGGCGTCTGGCGGGAGCTTCAGCGATGCAGACCGGACAATTGCTTCTTTGATGCCTGCCAAGCAGGGGAGTCACTCCTTGACCCCAAGGGAGATTCTTCAGCCCTCTAATCTTAAAGTAGAGCGTCGAAGGTCCAGGATTCTGTGTCAGAGTTTCGTCCAGATAAATCTAAAGTCCTAAGTACTGGGGTCCCATACTTATACCAAGTTAGGGGGTTGGACCTACTCTGGGGACCCACCTATGGGAGGGTCAGGGCAGAGGGGTGGTTACACCCCTTTTCCTTTGTCCAGTTTCGCGCCAGAGCAGGGGCTGGAAGCCCCTGAGCCGGTTTGAACTGGGGTATGCACAGGGACACCAAATGTGCCCCCAGTGCAGGACTTCAAAGCACCAGAGAGTGCTCCCGCCCAGCCCCAATACACACTATCCTGTCTGGGGAGGTGGTTACACCTCCCTGGGACAGGAAACCTATTGTCCAGGCCTCCCCTGCCGGAGTTTTGATCAGCAGCAGGAGGCCAGACTCGTGTCTGTGGCAGCGGCATCCATTTTGTGATGCCAGGGCTCTGGAAAGAAGTTACCGGGTATGCCGGTGGGTACATGTCTCTCCCTCTAGAAGGGTGGAATGCTACCCCCGCCGCCAGAACTGGCGGGAGGTAGTATTCCAAGATGTTTGACACCAAACTCGACATGTTTTGGTGCAGCCAGTCCAGAGTTAGCATTCTACAGCGAGGATATAATGCACTTAAGAGTATATGGTCAGGCTGCGCTGCAAACAGCATCAGAGGAGGTACTCCGAATTCTGCAGAGGGGCTCTGCTCATGCAGGGGCACCCTCTCACATAAAAACCAAGCACTCTGCCTTCAGGTTTGTCAAGGCCTTCCATAGGAGTGACTTATAGGTTTATAGGTGTGTGCAATGGTAGTGATATAGGTAGCCTATACCACTGTAAGGGGTGCATGAACCACCTTACTCAGGCTGCAGTAGCAGGCCTGTGGTGTCATTTTGGCTGGCCTTCCAGGGGTGGCATAATACATGCTTCAGCCCCTGGCAGGCCTCTGAGGTACCTATGCCCTGGGTACATAGTATACCATATACTAGGGACTTATAAGGGCACTCCAGATTCCAATCAGAGATGTGCCTAAGGCACATGGAAACCATTTTAGAGAGGAAGCAGCTAGGCTGGGGTTCTGATCAGCAGGGCCCCAGCCAGACTAAAGTCGAAAAACAGTGAAGCATCAGCAAAAAGTGGGGGTACCCATGTGAAGCAGATCCTACTCTCCTACAAAACCCTTCTGTGCAACTTCGTTTTCCAAATGCCGATACTATGCACTATCATTCCCCCAACCACTTCATGGCCTGCTATACATCTGCCAGTGCTCGCTCCTCCAATGCACCTTCCTGACCCCTCATGTGGTACTTCTCAAAATATATCTTTTCACCCTGATGCTGCGCAGCAACAACCTCCTTCAAGGTGCACAGCTGAAGCTCAGCTGGACCTTCAGTCCTTGCTCCCAGCGGTGGAGAGGAGGGTATTCAGGTCAGGGAGGATATTGTGCGCCAGTGTATTGGTATCAGTGACACATACTTTTGTGTGTGTATGCATGTTATGCTGCATACCATGTGGCACGTATTGCAGTGGTGATCCTACAATATATATATTTCTTCATGTTTATGTTTATATGCATATTTTTAGTCATACCTGTATGTTGGGCCTGTCCCTGTAATTTCTTTTTGAACACTGTTCACACGATGCTGAGATACCTTCCTCTCCTCATGCTGACCATGCTACAGAGCAATTTTTCATTGGTGGACCATCGCTTTGTAGTCATTTCATTGTCTATGGGTAGGTGTGTCACTTACCGGTAGTGAGGTCTGCTACAATTTTGATTTTGCAGAAAATCGAGTAGGTTGAATAGCTGTATGATGTGCGCGATGGGCTGCATGTCTGCACAGGAAGTAAGAAACTGTGTAGAGGTGAGTATCAGCCTTATATGCCTCCCCTTCCACCAGCTCTGATGAGATGGTTGAACCGCCACAGACGGCCCATCGGAAATCCGCATCATAATTGGACGGGTGGTTTATAGGAAGGACCATGCTCCTATCAGATCCATTGGTCCTTTCCGACACTTGTGCTTTTGGAATTTCCTGTCGGAGGAGCTGCAGCAGTCAGAAAGCCATGTATTCAAATACATCATAATCAGGCGGTCGGAGCGACTGCTTCCGACGAGACATTCGGCAGTCTGCCCGCCTCCGACAGGACCGCAGAAGCATGTTTGCCCGACATCGTAATGAGTCCCTAGTTTAAAATTACAATATTTATTTCAAAATAAAACATTTTACATAGTGTGAGAAGTTGGCCTGGTATATGCTGTCCACTAATGAAAGTGGGCACCTTGTACCAGTCCAAACAACCCTTATGGTGATTAGGTCAAAGATAACCTTTATTGAAAGCTATCCTAGTGGTAGCTATGGAGAGCAGCCTTCAGGCTAAGTCTTGAAGGAATGTTAAGCAGCTTGTTTTACTAGAATGCAATTTTATTGTATTGGTTAAATGAAGGGGAAACCACACAGTAGTTATAAAAATATGTATAAATTATATATAACACTCTCTAGTATCCTCTACACGAGGATAGAACACAAATCAAATAATACAGTTGCAAAGAATCAAACGTAAGTAGCACAATACACAGTGGGCTCCCGGGGGAGACCAAACCATATACTAAATAAGTGGTATAAGAACCACGACTCGAGACTAGTCCTAGTCTAGGAGGTGTAGAATCACTGGGATCCCAAGGAACCACCCAAGGTGAGTGAGTAGGGACCCCACGGAGGATTGGTGCAGTGTGAGAACACAACCGCGTGCTCCGTACAATTCAAGGGGAAAGTCGCGGCTGGAAAATCAGTGATTAAGGACCCTTCCCAGCAGATTACGAAGACAACCCTTGGAACTTAAGAGTTTGGATGGCCACCCCACCCGTGGATACCTTTGTACCAGAGTTACCTATCCCAGAGGAGCCGGGTGCATAGATGCGAAGTGGCATCGGAAACCCTTGTCATTCTTTATGGCTGCCGACAAAGAAATGCTGCTGCTGGAAGAAAGAAAAGTGTCCGGTGGAATCCAAACATGGATTCTAGATGAGAAGAACCTGAAAGTAGAGGGGACAGAGTCTGGGTCACGACCAGGGGCTCGGTAGACGAATGCCCACCGATGTCAGGTGCTTCAGGTGGGTTGACAATGATCTTGACTCTTCAGCTGTGCGGACCAGGAGATGTCTTGGACAACCAGGAGCCGGATACGAGCTGTCCCACAAAGGATGTCGAGTGCTGAGGGGTCAGTGTCCGGCGGGAGCACCAATTAAGCCTTGGCAGCGGCAAACAACGTAGATGGTCAAATTCAGTGTCGATCTGGCCCAGCAAGGACCAGGAGACTCACCACAGCAAGGGGATTCAGGGCAGGCCTGGAGCAACCAGAGGAGCCCAAATAAAGTAAAGTTGACCCTCAAGTGGACCCACAGGCCGAAGGCACAGGAGTTGCGAGGGGACCTCAGGCAGTTTCACAGGATACCAGCTAGCAAGGCACAGAGTGCGAGGATGCCAGAGTACTTCATAGAAAATATGCACTGGGGAAAGTGCTACAAATGGCCCAATGCACGGAATTGTTGCATGACAATAAGCATGTGCAGCTGCAAATGGACGAGGTGCACAGGGGTACAAGTTATACGGTCCCCACGAGGGATAGCTGCCTCAAACTCAGTAAGAAGGCAGCTCGACCTCGGAGACCTTCAGAAACTCACCTCCTGTGTTGCTGGAGCCTTCGGAGTCCACAGGAGCTCAGGGTCAGCAAATCAGTCAGATGCATTATGGTGCCTGCGTTTGCAGGGGAGTGACTCCTTCACTCCAAGGGAGATTCTTCTGTTGTCTTGGAGGTCCACAGGGTCCTGCACAGAGCCTGTATGGATCACGGACAGTGGCGAGACTGGGGACAGCAAGGGAAGACGAAGTCGAGCCCAAGGGAGGTCCAGCGAAGTCCAGCGTGTTCAGACGGTCGAAGTGTAGTGGTATCTTCTTGCAGAATCTTGTCCACATAAAATCTAATGTCCTGTAGCCAGGTTACCCATTTTATACCCACGGGAAAGGGTTGGACAGATTCTAGGGACCCTCCTAGGGGAGGGACAGGACAGAGGGGTTGCTACGCCCATGTCCTTTGTCCAGTTTTGCACCAGAGCAGGAGCAAATGGCTCCTAGAACTGGTTTAAACTGAACTATGCACAGGGACACCAAGTGTGCCCCTCGTGCAGACTTTCTGGCACTGAGACAGTGCACCCACCCAGCCCCAATACACTAAATCCTGTCTGGAAGGTGGTAACACCTCCCTGTGACAGGATGCCTATTGTGCTGCCTTCCCCTGATCGAGCTTGGCTCAGCAGCAGGAGGGCAGACTCGTGTCTGTGGCTGGCAGCATCCATTTTGTGCTGTAAGGCTTGAGAAAGTTGGTACCGGTAGACTTAGGTACCCCCAGAACCTCGGTTCTGAGGGGAGGAATCATTCCTCCCACACCAGATACTGGTGTGGAGGTATGATCCCAAGGTGTTTGACACCAAACACGACATACTTCGTTGTAGTCATTTGCGAGATAGCATTTACTGCGAGGTTATAATGCATCTCTACCTATATGTCTGGTAGTATCACGTACAGCCCGGGAGAATGGTCTCCGAAGACTGCAGAGGGGCCCTGCTCATGCAGGAGCACCCTCTCACGCAAAACCCAGCACCCTGCCTTCAGGATTGTTAAGGCCTGCTATAGGGGTGACTTACAAGGTTTTAAGTGTAGTGATATATATAGATATAGTGAACCTATATCTAAAGTAAGTGGTGCAATCACCAACTTACAAAGGCTGCAGTAGCAGACCTGAGGTTCCATTTTGCATGGCCTCTCATGGGTGGCATAATACATGCTTCAGCCCATGGAAGGCCTCTGGGGTACCTATGCCCTTGGTACATGGGTACCATATACTAGGGACTTATAAGGGTACCCCAGTATCCAATCTGGAGTTGTACCAAAGTACATATGTTGCAATTTAAGGGAGAAAGCAGTTAGGCTGGGGTCCTGAATAGCAGGATCCCAGCCAGAGTAGTCAAAACAGTAGGTGCAAAAAGCAAAAAGTGGGTGTAACCATAAGAAGCAGATCCCACTCTCCTACACAACACCCCCCCCCAAACGAAAGGAGATGAGACTAACCTTGCTCAGTCGAGTCTTCATGTTCTAAGTGGAAATATCTGGAGAGTCCATCTGCATTGGCATGGTTACTCCCAGGTCTATGTTCCACTGTATAGTCCATCCCCTGTAGGGAAATGGACCACCTCAAAAGTTTGGTGTTTTCACCCTTCATCTGTTTTAGCCACAAGAGGGGCTTGTGGTCAGTCTGAACAATGAAGTGAGTTCCAAACAAGTATGGCCTCAACTTCTTCAGAGCCCAAACCACAGCAGAGGCTTCCCTCTCAATAGCTGACCAACGTTTCTCTCTGGGGGTCAGCCTTCTGCTAATAAAAGCTACTGGCTGATCCTGACCCTCTGCATTCAATTGTGATAACACAGCCCCTACCCCCAACTCAGATGCATCAGTTTAAACAATGAATTGTTTGGAATAGTCAGGACTTTGCAGAATGGGAGCAGTGCACATGGCCTGCTTGAGGTCATCAAATGCCTTTTGACACCTAACTGTCCACTGAACTTTCTTGGGCATTCTCTTTGATGTAAGATCATTCAAGGGAGTCACTATGGACCCATAATCCTTTACAAATCTTCTGTAGTACCCAGTCAGGCCCAAGAAAGCTCTGACCTGTCTCTGGGTAGTTGGAGCAACCCATTCCATGATGGTCTGGATTTTGCTCTGTAATGGTTGAACCTGGCCTCCACCCACAAGGTGGCCCAGGTATACAACCTGACTCTGCCCTATCTGGCACTTGGTAGCCTTGATAGTGAGGCCTGCCTTTTGAAGGCCTCCTAAGCATTTCTCAGGTGGACCAGGTGATCCTCCCAGGTGGAACTAAAGACAGCAATATCATCTAGATAAGCTGCACTATAGTCTTCCAGGCCTGTGAGAACTTTGTTCACCAACCTTTGAAATGTGGCAGGTGCATTCTTCAAGCCAAAAGGCATCACCACAAATTGGTAGTGCCCACTAGGGGTTGAGAATGCTGTTTTTGGCTTGGCATCCTCAGCTAGTCTGATTTGTCAGTAGCCAGCTGTAAGGTCAAAAGTACTCAGAAACTTGGCTGAGGCCAAAGTATCTATGTGTTCATCTGCCCTTGGAATAGGATGAGCATCAGTCCTAGTGACTGCATTGAGTCCTCTGTAGTCAACACAAACCCTCATCTCTCTCTTACCATCCTTGGTGTGAGGTTTAGGTACCAAGACCACTGGACTAGCCCAATGACTAGTTGAGGGCTCAATGACTCCCAATTCCAGCAACTTTTGGACCTCAGTTCTGATGCAGTCCCTGACATGGTCAGGTTCCCTGTAAATTGTGTTCTTTACAGGTAGGTTTTCACCTGTGTCCACTTCATGGGTACACCAGGTGGTCTGACTTGGAGTCAGTGAGAACATTTGCCTAAACTGATTGACGACCTTCCTGCAATCAGACTGTTGCTGCTCAGTAAGGCTGCTTGCCAAAGCTACACCATCTACTGAGCCATCATCAGGGTTCTGTGAAAGGAGGTCAGGGAGTGGGTCACTCTCTTCCTCCTGTCCCTCATCAGTTGCCATGAGGAATCCCATGTCTGCCCTGTCAAAATAAGGCTTCAGCCTGTTCACATGGAGCACCCTGTGGGGGCTCCTGGGAGTTCCAAGGTCCACCAAGTAAGTGACCTCTCCCTTTTGCTCAAGTATGGTGTGGGGTCCACTCCATCTGTCTTGGAGAGCTGCTGGGGCCATAGGCTCCAGCACCCACACCTTCTGTCCTGGCTGGTAAACAGTCAAGGCAGCCTTTTGGCCATGCAAGGCCTTTTGCAATTCCTGACTAGCCTCAAGGTTTTTGGATGCCTTCTTCATATACTCAGCCATCCTGGAGTGGAGACCAAGTACATAGTCCACAATATCCTGTTTAGGAGGTTTGAGAGGTAACTCCCATCCCTCCTTCACCAAACACAGTGGACCCCTAAGTGGGTGACCAAACAAAAGTTCAAAAGGGCTGTAGCCAACCCCCTTCTGTGGCACCTCTCTGTAGGCAAAGAGAAGGCAGGGCAACAGAACATCCCACTTTCACTTGAGCTTTTCTGGGAGCCCCATTATCATGCCCTTTAGGGTTTTGTTGAACCTTTCAACCAACCCATTGCATTGAGGATGATAGGGTGTGGTAAACTTGTAGTTGACACCACACTCTTTCCACATTGCAGTTATGTAACTAGACATAAAGTTTGTACCTTTGTCTGTTAAGACCTCCTTAGGAAAACCCACCCTGGATAAAATCCCCAGGAGGGCCCTTGCCACTACAGGTGCTGTGGTGGTCCTAAGGGGAATAGCTTCTGGATACCTGGTAGCATGGTCTACCACCACCAGGATGTAAGAATGTCCAGATGCTGTTGGAGGGTTCATGGGACCAATTATGTCAATCCCAACCCTCTCAAAGGGAACCCCCACCACAGGTAGTGGTATCAGAGGGGCCTTTGTAGTACCACCTGCCTTACCACTGGCTTGGCAAGTGATACAGGAGCAACAAAACTCCTTTGTGTCCTCTGACATATGAGGCCAGTGAAAGTGAGGGACAAGCCTGTCCCAAGTCTTGCTTTTGCCTAAGTGTCCTGCTAGGGGAATGTCATGTGCTAGGGTGAGTAGGAAGCCCCTAAACTTCAGAGGTATAACCAACCTCTTGGTGGCACCAGGCTTGGGGTCTCTACCCTCTGAATATAGTAGTCCCTCATCCCAATAGATCCTGTGGGACCCACTGACATTCCCTGCTGTCGTGTAGTTCCTATAGTACCCATGCAGGACCTGCGCATTTGGATAACATAAACCGTGGGCTTGGTGGCAGACTGACTCTGTGCACCCCCACTGCGTATGTTAGCCTGATTTGCATTAGCTAGCTCACAGTGCCACTAGAATCTCCTCTTATCAGGGAGAGATTAGTTTCTGGCAACCTTAGACCATGACAACCCAAATTCCTCAGAATCGTGGAAACAATGTACTACCTTTCGCTCAGTCACTCGTGCCTACTTATTCGGTTGGTCTCAGAGAGTTACACAGAATAAACAGTCGGGCGTTTCAATAAGTATTTATTTAACAGTTGTTATTCTAGTGTAAAATATATGTGCTGCGGCAACCAGCAGACAATAGCAGAGATATATTATCAGCAGTACGATAAAAGCAAAGGGAAAGAACAGTTCTACCATATTTCAATAATCATGAATACATACATGAATATAAAAGCATTATGCAAGTGCACGTACTCCTACGATGCCTAACTAGATGTACCTGAGTGTACCTAGCATATGTGTGTAGGTCTAAAAGCCTAAGAGCCAAGAATCCTTCTAGGATTTAGTCAAACCCCCATAACTGAATAGAGAGAGTGTGGGACACCGTCTTGGTCTCGAGTTGGACACCCCGCAAGGGCTGTGTTAGACCGCTGTCAGCTGGAGTGACTGCATGCAGGAGCCTCAGCGTCTCTGGTCAGTGTGTCAGCATGGAAGTCTTGGTTCCCTCTGTCTTACCGGGACAAGATGTGGTGTATTTATACCCTAAACAGTCTCGGTCCTCAGTATGGTATGTATTGGTCTGTCGTTAGACATGAGGAAGACGTCAGGGGTGAACTTTGTACATACATATTATGCAGGTGGTGTATTCCTAGAGGGCCATGCATAATTGATGAGTACAGTGTGGGCCTGTGTTTGGGAAAATCCCTGCTGTATTGAAAACCACAGGATAGATAACGTTCAGCCCTCAGAGCACGTTGTGTACTAGCAAGGACCAATGTAGGTGAAAGATCATGCCTATATAAGGAATCATTACTATAATAGGACATGTACAGTTATGACCATAATTGGGCATATGCGGCTATGACCATAATAGGGCAAGTACGAATATGACCATATTAGGGCAAATATGAATACGTCCATTTTAGGGCATGTATGAACGGGTCTACATTAGGGCCTCTATATGGGACATAACACCCACTCCTCTTCCGAATTGGATAACAATCACCCTACTTAAAATCTGGACAATTTAAAACTTGTTAAAAGCAAGTAAAAACATGGTTTAAAAATTGTTAAAAAATCTTCTGCCTAAAATGTTAATAATGCAAAACCAAAGGGGATGATGGACGGAGTGTTGAACATTGCAAGCACTCACCCCCAGTCAACTGATCTGGGTTTAATCCATCATCATTCTTTAGCTCACTCCGCCACCCCAGTTCAGACATGGCCATATGCAAATCAGTCTGACCCTGTGCCTCATGGGAACAGTCCAGCCCGAACTGCCAGGCCATGTCTTCCCTGGACCGGAAACAAGCAACCCGGGACCGGTTTTGGGTTCATAACCCTCATCAGCCAGGCCATCTTGAATCCAGTGGCAAAGTGAGCAAGGGACCCACGTCTGGCCATACCCTGCCAACTTAGGGCAAACAATGCAAAACCAAAGGGGATGATGGACGGAGTGTTGAACATTGCAAGCACTCACCCCAGTCAACTGATCTGGGTTTAATCCATCATCATTCTTTAGCTCACTCCGCCACCCCAGTTCAGACATGGCCATATGCAAATCAGTCTGACCCTGTGCCTCATGGGAACAGTCCAGCCCGAACTGCCAAGTCATGGCTTCCCTGGACCGGAAACAAGCATCCCGGGACCGGTTTCGGGTTCATAACCCTCATCAGCCAGGCCATCTTGAATCCAGTGGCAAAGTGAGCAAGGGACCAACGTCTGGGCATACCCTGCCAACTTAGGGCAAACAATGCAAAACCAAAGGGGATGATGGACGGAGTGTTGAACATTGCAAGCACTCACCCCCAGTCAACTGATCTGGGTTTAATCCATCATCATTCTTTAGCTCACTCCGTCACCCCAGTTCAGACATGGCCATATGCAAATCAGTCTGACCCTGTGCCTCATGGGAACAGTCCAGCCGGAACTGCCAAGCCATGTCTTCCCTGGACCGGAAACAAGCATCCCGGGACCGGTTTCGGGTTCATAACCCTCATCAGCCAGGCCATCTTGAATCCAGTGGCAAAGTGAGCAAGGGACCCACGTCTGGGCATACCCTGCCAACCTAGGGCAAACAATGCAAAACCAAAGGGGATGATGGACGGAGTGTTGAACATTGCAAGCACTCACCCCCAGTCAACTGATCTGGGTTTAATCCATCATCATTCTTTAGCTCACTCCGCCACCCCAGTTCAGACATGGCCATATGCAAATCAGTCTGACCTTGTGCCTCATGGGAACAGTCCAGCTGGAACTGCCAAGCCATTTTCTTCCCTGGACCGGAAACAAGCATCCTGGGACCGGTTTCGGGTTCATAACCCTCATCAGCCAGGCCATCTTGAATCCAGTGGCAAAGTGAGCAAGGGACCCACGTCTGGGCATACCCTGCCAACCTAGAGCGAACAATGCAAAACCAAAGGGGATGATGGACGGAGTGTTGAACATTGCAAGCACTCACCCCAGTCAACTGATCTGGGTTAAATCCATCATCATTCTTTAGCTCACTCCGCCACCCTAGTTCAGACACGGCCATATGCAAATCAGTCTGACCCTGTGCCTCATGGGAACAGTCCAGCCCGAACTGCCAAGCCATGTCTTCCCTGGACCGGAAACAAGCATCCCGGGACCGGTTTCGACTTCATAACCCTCATCAGCCAGGCCATCTTGAATCCAGTGGCAAAGTGAGCAAGGGACCCACGTCTGGGCATACCCTGCCAACTTAGGGCAAACAATGCAAAACCAAAGGGGATGATGGACGGAGTGTTGAACATTGCAAGCACTCACCCCCAGTCAACTGATCTGGGTTTAATCCATCATCATTCTTTAGCTCACTCTGCCACCCCAGTTCAGACATGGCCATGTGCAAATCAGTCTGACCCTGTGCTTCATGGGAACAGTCCAGCCCGAACTGCCAAGCCATGTCTTCCCTGGACCGGAAACAAGCATCCCAGGACCGGTTTCGGGTTCATAACCCTCATCAGGCCAGGCCATCTTGAATCCAGTGGCAAAGTGAGCAAGGGACCCATGTCTGGGCATACCCTGCCAACTTAGGGCAAACAATGCAAAACCAAAGGGGATGATGGACGGAGTGTTGAACATTGCAAGCACTCACCCCCAGTCAACTGATCTGGGTTTAATCCATCATCATTCTTTAACTCACTCCGCCACCCCAGTTCAGACATGGCCATATGCAAATCAGTCTGACCCTGTGCCTCATGGGAACGGTCCAGCCCAAACTGCCAAGCCATGTCTTCCCTGGACCGGAAACAAGCATCCCGGGACTGGTTTCGGGTTCATAACCCTCATCAGCCAGGCCATCTTGAATCCAGTGGCAAAGTGAGCAAGGGACCCATGTCTGGGTATACCCTGCCAACTTAGGGCAAACAATGCAAAACCAAAGGGGATGATGGACGGAGTGTTGAACATTGCAAGCACTCACCCCCAGTCAACTGATCTGGGTTTAATCCATCATCATTCTTTAACTCACTCTGCCACCCCAGTTCAGACATGGCCATATGCAAATCAGTCTGACCCTGTGCCTCATGGGAACAGTCCAGCCCAAACTGCCAAGCCATGTCTTCCCTGGACCGGAAACAAGCATCCCGGGACTGGTTTCGGGTTCATAACCCTCATCAGCCAGGCCATCTTGAATCCAGTGGCAAAGTGAGCAAGGGACCCACGTCTGGGCATACCCTGCCAACTTAGGGCAAACAATGCAAAACCAAAGGGGATGATGGACGGAGTGTTGATCATTGCAAGCACTCACCCCCAGTCAACTGATCTGGGTTTAATCCATCATCATTCTTTAGCTCACTCCGCCACCCCAGTTCAGACATGGCCATATGCAAATCAGTCTGACCCTGTGCCTCGTGGGAACAGTCCAGCCCGAACTGCCAAGCCATGTCTTCCCTGGACCGGAAAAGAGCATCCCGGGACCGGTTTCGGGTTCATTACCCTCATCAGCCAGGCCATCTTGAATCCAGTGGCAAAGTGAGCAAGGGACCCACGTCTGGGCATAGCCTGCCAACTTAGGGCAAACAATGCAATACCAAAGGGGATGATGGACGGAGTGTTAAACATTGCAAGCACTCACCCCCAGTCAACTGATCTGGGTTTAACCCATCACAGGGTCAGACTAATTTGCATATGGCCATGTCTGAACTGGGGTGACGGAGTGAGCTAAAGAAGGATGATGGATTAAACCTAGATCAGTTGACTGTGGGTGAGTGCTTGCAATGTTCAACACTCCGTCCATCATCCCCTTTGGTTTTGCTTTGTTCGCCCTAAATTGGCAGGGTATGCCCAGACGTGGGTCCCTTGCTCACTTTGCCACTGGATACAAGATAGCCTGGCTGATGAGGGTTATGAACCCAGAGCCGGTCCCAGGATGCTTGTTTCCGGTACAGGGAGAGACATGGCTTGGCAGTTCGGGCTGGACTGTTCCCATGAGGCACAGGGTCAGACTGATTTGCATATGGCCATGTCTGAACTGGGGTGGCGGAATGAGCTAAAGAATGATGGTGGATTAAACCCAGATCAGTTGACTGGGGTGAGTGCTTGCAATGTTCCATACTCCGTCCATCATCCCCTTTGGTTTTGCTTTGTTCGCCCTAAGTTGGCAGGGTATGCCCAGACGTGGGTCCCTTGCTCACTTTGCCACTGGATTCAAGATAGCCTGGCTGATGAGGGTTATGAACCCGAAACCGGTCCCAGGATGCTTGTTTCCGGTCCAGGGAAGACATGGCTTGGCAGTTCGGGCTGGACTGTTCCCATGAGGCACAGGGTCAGACTGATTTGCATATGGCCATGTCTGAACTGGGGTGACGGAGTGAGCTAAAGAAGGATGATGGATTAACCCTAGATCAGTTGACTGTGGGTGAGTGCTTGCAATGTTCAACACTCCGTCCATCATCCCCTTTGGTTTTGCTTGTTACGCCTAAATTGGCAGGGTATGCCCAGACGTGGGTCCCTTGCTCACTTTGCCACTGGATACAAGATAGCCTGGCTGATGAGGGTTATGAACCCGAAACCGGTCCCAGGATGCTTGTTTCCCGGTCCAGGGAAGACATGGCTTGGCAGTTCGGGCTGGACTGTTCCCATGAGGCACAGGGTCAGACTGATTTGCATATGGCCATGTCTGAACTGGGGTGACGGAGTGAGCTAAAGAAGGATGATGGATTAAACCTAGATCAGTTGTCTGTGGGTGAGTGCTTTGCAATGTTCAACACTCAAGTCCATCATCCCCTTTGGTTTTGCTTTGTTCCGCCCTAATTTGGCAGGGTATGCCCAGACGTGGGTCCCTTGCTCACTTTGCCACTGGATACAAGATAGCCTGGCTGATGAGGGTTATGAACCCGAAACCGGTCCCAGGATGCTTGTTTCCGGTACAGGGAAGACATGGCTTGGCAGTTCGGGCTGGACTGTTCCCATGAGGCACAGGGTCAGACTGATTTGCATATGGCCATGTCTGAACTGGGGTGGCGGAATGAGCTAAAGAATGATGGTGGATTAAACCCAGATCAGTTGACTGAGGTGAGTGCTTGCAATGTTCCATACTCCGTCCATCATCCCCTTTGGTTTTGCTTTGTTACGCCTCTAAGTTGGCAGGGTATGCCCAGACGTGAGTCCCTTTGCTCACTTTGCCACTGGATTCAAGATAGCCTGGCTGATGAGGGTTATGAACCTGAAACCGGTCCCAGGATGCTTGTTTCCGGTCCAGTTAAGACATGGCTTGGCTGTTTGGGCTGGACTGTTCCCATGAGGCACAGGGTCAGACTGATTTGTATATGGACATGTCTGAACTGGGGTGGCGGAGTGAGCTAAAGAATGAAGATGGATTAAACCCAGATCAGTTGACTGGGGGTGAGTGCTTGCAATGTTCAACACTCCGTCCATCATCCCCTTTGGTTTTGCTAAAATGTTAATAATTCAGCTATTTCTAATTGGCACTAAAAGAATGTCCATTTTATTTCTCCATAAGTTGCCTCACTCAAAGCGGAAGAAGGTCATGCTTTTCTCAAGCGAAAGTGTCAATTTAGGAAATGTTCGAATTTTGCTCGTTTGTTTTGAAACGAGTGAAGAAGCCGAATTCTTTCCCAGGACACGATGAGCCAATTCAAGATTAAGCGTCCTGGCTGGGAAGCACAAATATTATCGGTGTTAGCTGCTGCAGACGACAAATCCAATGCCTCACAGAGAACGTCAATCGCACATAGATGGAATGTAGCACTGCCAACAGTCGGTGTTGCGGCAGCTTGTGCGGCAGTTGTTACCTGGGTGCCTGTGGAGGAGTCACCTAACCCAGCAGGAGCAAACGGCACCTGTGGATTCTCCAGGAATGCGTTCATCAGAATCGGAAGCCGTTGGGGACAACGCAGAGCATGGACCTTTATGGTGTCCAGCATTGCATCCATGTCCGGAGGCGCATCTGATGGAAAAGTTAGACAAAGATCCAACGTGCATTCTTCTCCGCAGAACAGGCATCGAAGATCAGGTAAGATGCAGTCTACCCAGACTGGTCTAAATGATAGAAACCAGGAGACATTGAGTTCTCGCAGGCAAGGAATGCCCAGAAGTTGTACCATGCGTTCACGGTATTTCCGCTCCAGGAGCGTGTTCGCCATTCCCTCGGGAATTGGGCCGTCCATCGCGTAGCAGTAGTATTATGAATAGGACCCCTGCATCCAGCAATAGGATTGGCGGGAATCCTCCAAATACGCTTCCCAATACGGTGTGTATAAAATTTGGGATTACTCCGAGGACTGTCTGAAAGGTGCTTAACAGTCCTGACCCTATGGTCTTAAATAGGTATACAATACCGCTTGTATCAGACATATTGAAGATACGTCCCACCATGTCTACGAAATGAAATGGGCAGTTTGTACGTATAAGGACCTGTATCTCAGTTGAAGTCCTTGCAACTTGAAGTTCATAGGTTTCTCGAGCGGAGGTTAAGGGCACGGGTTGCTGTAAAAGCATGGCTTTCAATCTGCTCAGAGTATCAAATTGTATGAAAGAAACATTCAGTGAAGGCCATAGCGGCGCCTCCCTGACTGTGTTCAGTGGCCGAAACAATACTTGCATACAGCAAGTAACGTTGGAGTTAACAGTGACCAGATAGGCGACGCCCGGAAGCATCCCACAGCAACCTTGATCATTTAACATTAAGTAACTCCCATTCGAGAGCAGCTGGAAAACCGGCGTGATCTTGGCCGCTGGGGTCCCTGACATGTGACAAGATAAGTTCGCTATTGAACCGCTACAGGCTCCGTGCAGAGAAATATCCTGACACATGAGAGAACCGCTTAAAGCGTTCTTGCAGTTTGTACCACTCAGATACACTTCTCGATCCCCATTCCGGCATCGATATCTATATGGTAACTCCCAAGTTTCCTTGATGTCTCCCTTACCCATCTTTTCTCAAGGCAATATTGAAACTGAAACGTAGTGACCGGCAGAGTGATTTGGCCATGAATTAGCCATTCTGTTGATGGTGATTCGGCTACAGTGAATGGTAATCTTTCCAGTTTCTCAATACGCAGCATTGTATATTTGGCTCCCCTTTGTGCCATTTCTGTCTGTTTATCAGTTAGATTGTATTCTGAAAACAGAGACGTAGTGTTTATAAAACGCCAGGGCACATAGCCTGCACGCAAAGATTGCAGCGTCCAGCTTAGCATCACAATAGAACGTAGCTGAGATTGCCCGTGTTGTAACAAGGCCAGATCTTGTTCTAATATGTCGATTGCCGAAGACACAATGTTACTCTAAGGAGTAAATCCTGGAGGTCAAAGTAGTTAACCCATTATCCACTACAGCTAATGCCTTTTCTAAGTTGATATGGTCTATTTCCGTATTCTTTCTGCGGCCTCTTGTTGGGATATTTTCCAGTTTTCATTATAATAGGCATAAAGGCCAGCATAAATGAAACGTTTCTGACGTGTTTTCCTTGGACCTAGTAGGAAATCCCTAAGGTCTACATCAGGTGTGAGTAAGTTTAAGTGATGTTTCACTTCTGTGAGTGTTGAGGTCTCTAGCCAATCAAGGCACAACTTCCCAACACTATAGGATGTCACTACTCCTGGGTGTTGTCTTTGTACATAGCGAGTATCTGGCCTATGGATACTAAACCCTTCGGTTGTATTCATAAATCTCTGTTGACAGGTGTCTCGTGTCAATGGGCCAAATCAGCCATTTCGTCCAATCAGGATCTGATCTGTTGTACTGGAGAATGTCATCTAATCCTACCCTTGTGTAGTTGAATTCTGCCCCCACCCATCTGTGATGGTGTTGGAAACCCCGGTGTGTTCATTTCCTTGCCTTTGGCTAAACCAAGACAGGTTGTTTGTTGCACAGTTTCATTCAGAAATAACATCTGCTGCGGAATGATGCATGCTCTAAAAAGTGCTTCTATTCCCTGGACTTGCCAGTCCCTAGAACCCCAGATCGATTTTTGAATCTATTGTGTCTTTCCATAAATCAAAACCCTGTTTAGACAACTGGTTCAGAAAGGATGCAGAGTAAATATGTTTGGTGTTTGTTAACATAATTTTCTGAGCTGAAATTTTCGCCACTTTATAATAAAATGACTTTGGGTCGGATGTGTTAAACCCTGAGAAGTATGTGAATTTCTGTGCAAATGCTTGCGAACTACCTTTCGGTGGTGTTGGGCAGTGTTCCCACTGGTGGTACTCAAATACATTTCTAGGTGTTATAGATTTGTGTAAGAAATGATGACCATATTGCTGGTAACAGCACAATGTATCATAGCCTGAAGTACCTTCTAACATTTCAGTGGTCGGAAATGCGGCAGTTTTTTCTAAATCAGGCATCATAGCATTTACAGTTTCAGTGTCCCAATCATCAGAAAATGTACTTGATGTAATGATATCACTTAAAGAAATTTTAAATACATGTTTTAGCTTTAAAAGTTCAGTCGGACCGAATACATCATAATCAATCTTGTCCCATACTATACCGTCCGGTATAGGTACTGCTGTGATGTTCACTGAAGACAAGTCTCTTGGTTCACGATGTGAAGACTGGTGTGGTTTTAAAATCAAATTGGCTCTTTGGGCTGTAGAGCTTTGCTGGAGGTATCGTCCATTAATAAGCATACTAAAAGTTATTATTAAGCCTACCCAGAAAAGAAAAAAGAAAATCCCAGTGATATACCATAGTTCAATCCAAGGTGACACCAGGTAAGTCTTTCTAAAAAAGTTCAAAAAGTAATTGAGTTTCTGTGTGAGTGATTATTTGGCTGGCGTCGTTTCTGGCTCACTTGGGTCCAGTGAAAACGTATCAAAGTTCATGAAATAGCCAGAAGCAGTTCAATCAATTGTTGGAATTGCATCGGGATTTGTTGAAATCGGATTTTGCTCTTGACGAGGCATGTTGACGTAGATGTCTGTAGTCGGCCTGATTGCAACTTGGTTGTTAAGTTGAGTTTCTTCTTGTTGAAGTGGAACGAGTTCCATAGAATTGTTGCTTAGTCCTTCATTCCGTACAGGTGGCTCTTCAAACGTGATGGGTCTTTCTGTTTGAACTTCTTGGATTGTAGCGAGAGGAGGGCGTCTTCTACTGTGGAGTCCACGTGGCCCACTGTTTAGTATCGGCCACATAGTGTGTTTTGATTAGGTCAATTGAGACAAATCTTTTCTCCTTTTTCCTGGCAAGAGGCGGCAGAAGTACAGTTCTTGTGCCTTGGATTGCAAGGACCGGTACAGGCTTTCTGTAGGATGGCCCAAATTATTTTTTGTCTGCAATCTTCTCTCTGACCAGATCCCCGACTTTTGGGATCCAGACAGGTCTTGCCATTACTGCCTTGACTTCCTCAGTGGCGGTCTGTTTGTGGAGCACGTTACTTTGTTGTGTTCTGGATTCATTTAGATCCTGTAAAACAGCCAAACGATCATGGATATCAAATGGTTTTTTATCCGCCACTGTGCCTTCACAATCAAGATCAGGTACCCACATTCTTGTCCCAAATAGGACCTCGTAAGGAGTGACACCTCCTAGAGAGCTTCTTGGCTGATTATTGATCGCTCGCTATACCCCATAAAGGTGATCGACCCATCTACCGCCCTTGCCTAATACCCTAGCTGTTAAAGATTGCTTTAAGTCTCGGTTTTTCCTCTCCACAACAGAATTTCCCTCGGGATGATACAGAGAGGAGTACCACAATGCTACGCCCCCATTCCTTCCATGGCCTCTTTGTAAGCCCGAGAGCTAAACGCCGGACCACGGTCAGAATGTAACGTGCCAACTGCGTATGTGCCGATAAAGACTCGCAAATCTTTTATAACAGTTCGAGCGTCAGCCGAGCGCTGAGGCCAAACCCATAGGAATCTAGAGCAGGAATCCACTGCAACCATGATATAGTTCTTGGACCCATCAGATTGTAGGGGTCCGCAGTGGTCCAAATAAACACATGCAAGAGGTTTGTCTGGTTTCAGCAATGGTGTCTGCGCCGGGCGTGTTACGGTGGAGCCCTTCATCTGCTGACAGATGTCGCACTTCAAGACATAGTCTTTGGTCTGCTTTGTTAACCCTGGCCACCAGTAGCGCTGTTTCAGTAAAGAAATAGTCGCTGTGACGCCTGTATGCGCAGAACCCAATCCCTCGTGTGCTGCTAAAATTAAGCCTTGCCTACGATCCATATTTGGCATTACTCTATCCCCCACTCCAGGAATCTGAGCATATGGAATGTTTTGTGCATCTAACTTGTAGGAGTACTTGAGTGGACATTTTTTAGGTACTGCTGTGCTGCCTTTGCGTGAAGCATTGACAGCTACCATAATCTCGCCGTCCACTCTCATCTTTGAACGAGTAACTGCAGCTATGGCGGCTGTGCGAACATCCCCCTTTGCGGCTTCATCAGCCAATGAATTCCCTTCAACGTGAACGCCATCACGCTGATGACTCGTGTATGTATCACGTGAGCCCTTGGTAGTTCAAGCTTTCAACTCCACTACCTGTTCCCATAGCATTTTATGCTTAATTGTGCCACCTTTGCATCTTTGAACCCGTTTTGTTCCCAATGATGTAGATATTCATTGTACGACTGTACACAGTAAAAGGAATCACACACAATCAGTGTGGGGAATTCGTGATCCGTATTTATAAGTGCCATTATAAGTGCTTTGAGTTCTGCCAACTGAGCCATGCAGTCTCCTAGAGATTGCGTTTTAATGCAACTCGGATGTAACTTTCCATCGTGCATGCGACCTTTAACAATCGCACACGCTGCGCTGTAAGCTTGCTTACTCCCTATGGCCGGTTGAGCAGACCCGTCAGTGTAAATAATGTATTCATACTGATCTAGAGGCAAAATTTCATTTGGTAGAGGATATTCTCGTTCGTATTGCAGGAATGCCTGGGTTTTTAAACTTGGATCAAATCTGTATTCAACATCTGTTGCAGTAAGAGAATTAGCCCATTGTATCCATCTGGGATGTAAGGCTTTCGCATTTGGAATGCTAGCTTTTGTAACAGCTTCTAAAGCTGGTACTGGGGTCACGACACTATGCGCTTACCCTGAGCCAGAGGTCTTTCTCTTGCTACAGTGGTCTGCACTGATGTCAGGATTTTTCTGTTGAAGTGAAACGCATCTCTGCGTTTGTGTACAGGTGTGATTTGTATGTGATCGGTACCGTTTAGCCTTCATTGAAAGTTAAATAAGTGTACCCGCATTGACCGCTATGACTCGGATCACTAAGTTGCATACGTTTACGCGTGTCTGTAAATGTTTAGAAGCTATCTTGTCTTCCTGTAGGGAACGCAGGATATTTGTATGTTCCTGTGTCCATTGCCAGATTGAAAAATCAGGTTTTATTAAGTCATAGAAAGGTTTTACTCTTTCTGCGTAATCCAAAATGTATGTTCGACCAAAATTTAGGAATCCCAGAATTGATTGTAAATTCTTTAAAGATTTTGGAGGTTGAGCAGCGCACATTTTTCTAAAAAAGTTAGCTGCTAAGCTTTTTCCTTCACTTGACAGCTCATATCCTAAAAATAGGACACTGAGGTGGGCAATTTTTGATTTTTTTAAATTAAATTTATAGCCCTCAGAGGCGAATCCCATAATAATGGTGCTCACCCTGGTCAAGTGCCTCAGTAAGTCATTGTCCATCAGATAAATATCATCCACATAGGGCAATGCTTCTTCATCCAAATTTTGGAGTAACTCTGTTACCCTTGCTGAAAATGCCCAGAGGCTGTTTTTATACCCTTGGGCTAGTCGACAAAATTGTTGCTGTCCCTAACGCACTGAATGCGGTCAGATACCTGCTTTCAGGCGCTATATTTTGGCAGAAAAATCCATTTGAGATATCAAGCGTTGTTTTGTATTTTTTGCGCACAATGTTATTCATTAATGCGGCACTGTGTGCATTTTGAACTGCAAATGTCTTTGTGCAAGTGTTTAAATGTCAGTAATCTAAAACTAAACGATATATTTTGTCAGGTTTCATTACAGGAAACAAAGGATTGTTCATTGGTGAGGTGCAATTTTCTATCACCCCTGGTATTCAAGTTGATCTAGGATCTCCCTGACTTGTTTTTTAGCTTCCTGCTTTATAGGGTATTGCCTTTGAGCATTTGGGGAAACTTTTAACGGGATCACGTGGTGGGTTGAATCCTCATCCCAACCAACATGATTTTTGTACAATGCTGGAGCTAGGGCAACCGCCCACTCCTGCGCATATGCATGTTTTAAATGTATGGGAACGAGGTCGTAAAAGGCTGGAAAAATTTCAGTTTCTCCCCTAGGGCACTCCATGATGAATGCTGGCGGCCAGTCTTGCTCTGCTAATAGGATGTCATATCCAGATGACAAATTTTCCCAAAAGAGACCTTTAATTTTTCTGGGCTTGTCCCCCTCCAGCCGGAGTGTTATCTCATTTAACTTATGTGGGACACTTACCCGAGTATCAGGTGTTTCCACCGTGATATACTCACTCAACTCCACTGTCACCAGAAATTCCTTCAGGTTCTGGCGAGCTATCGTTACTTCTGCGCGCTGTCTAGCATCGTCAGAGCCCATTCCCCGTTCAGAAGCTGCGTCCTCAGAATTCTGGGCATGTCTGATCTTGAGACCTGCTACCTTCTTCTTTTTAAACTGAGGTTTCTGTTTTTGTTTATCCTCTTTTTTAGGTGCGTAGTCCACAGCGCGTTGCGTGTCTCTGGACTTTATACGCTCCTCTTGTCTGTGTTCTGACCGTCCTTCCCTCTCGGAGTTTCTTGATGAACCCTGAAAGGAACGAGAGGAACGTGTATCAGTATCCTGATACCTGTCAGGTTTTTTAATATTATCCCTATTCCTGAGGTTATACTCTCCTTTCAGAGGGCTCCTGTTGAGGAGACCTGCCTCTGGATTGAGATCTGCTGTCTTTAGACTTTTGTTGTTTTTTATTTTCCCATTTCTTTTTAGAAGAAGTAGGTGTCTGCTTTGTAGTGTCCTTTTCAGTGACTGCCCACTAGTTGTGGTTTTAATGCTTTCCCACCTAGACTGTCTCTGCCTAATTCTGCATATGCAGTTTCATTTATTTTGGGTAGTTCGTGTTGATGATCCTCTGGACTGAACTCCCTTAGGCGTTGACGGATCGCCACTGAAGCTGCTTCCCCCTTAATGTTAGCTAGTATTATGGCTGATACCTGGTCAAAGTTATTTAGTAACTTTATCCCTAAGTTAAGGGCAGGCTCTGCTCCGTACTCATTTTGTATCTGTCTCAATACATCCGGTATTACTGCTAAGGACGGGATACCATGTGTTCTGGTATATATGGCAGCGAAGACTGAACCCCAAGAGGTGCAGTCCTGTACTTGTGGTGTGATCCCCATGGGCAAGCAGATTTTTAGAATTCTGTGTTTTTCATAGGTGGTAGTATTCGGGAATACCGCCTCAAGCTGAGTTATTTTCTGAGCTATCCAGAATAGTATTTGTTCGCGTTTTGCAGGCATTTTGCCCATTACTGAGTGTAATGTTTGAGGAGTAATTTTATTTCCTGTACCCTGAACTGGAGTACTGTTTGCTGCACCTGCTGGTGCAGGTTGGACTGTTAAAGTCCTCATGACGAATTGTGTCAGGTTTCTGTAGATTTTAATTAAATCTCTGTGTTGTAAGAGTAAATCTGGCTGTGGCATTGTTCCAATGTCAGGATGCGGTGTGTAAGCCGCTAGTATTGGCCATGTTGCCCCGTCTCCTCCGAGCGGGCCTAATCTTCCTCTTTGTCGTACGTGGGGTAGGGCGCCTTTAAACCAGTAAAAATGTTCCTGGTAAGTGAGTGGAATCTCTATGTCCTCAAACGGACCATATTCCGCTGGTGCATCTCCTGCTATGTAGTAGTGAAATGTATTTGTAATAGCATTTGCTGCTAATGTAACCCATGAATAGAACACCTCTGTTTTGTTTGATTCGTGTGCCTCAATCACGAAAACCACCATGCCTCCCTTGGCTGTTAAGCCATTTTCTAATAGTCTTATGGTGACTGTCCTTCTGAATTTTGGTGCAATCTGTATTGCATCCTCAGGATCTTCTCCTCCTGTTAAGAAATTCAGGTCAACTCTCTCATCCCCTGCCTTGGAATCAGGCATGTTTTAGAGGAAGAAGTGTTCACAGGGAACTAAGATGAGGTGTTATGCACAATTTAGGAACTTGGGGGCATATGTAGGTAAAACGGGTATTGTGATTCTCAAATTGCGATTTTTAGGGAATCGCAATTAGAGAATCGCAAACGCTAATGTAGGTAGGATTAGCAAAATATTTTGCGAATCCACATATTCCTTATTTGCGAATCGCAAATTGAGATTCGCAAACAAGGAATACTCTTCCCATTCATTCCTATGGGCTAGAAGGCCCATAGGAATGATTGAAAGACATTCTCAATTTGCGATTCCCAATTAGAGAATCGCAAATTGAGAATGCAATTTCAAGGTTGCAAGGGTGTCAATAGGACACCCTGTTGCACCCTGAAATAAGTATGTGTGACATGTGGCGCACATACATGCGCTAAGGGCGTGTATGTGCGCCACATGGCACTTCGAAAGATGCAAAAAGTGCATTTTTCAGAAATGCAAATTACCACCAACCTGAAGTTGGTGGTAATTTGCGATTCCTAAGCCAAAATTGCACAACTTGGGTGCTTTACATTGCATTTAAGGAATCGCAATTTGGGATTCCTTAAATGCATTTATAAAATAGGGAATCGCAAATTTTGCGATTCCTTATTTTGCGAGTGGGTTTTTCTCTGCTACATAGCACACTGCCCAAATTGCGATCGCAAACCCTGAAATTCTGCGAATTTCAGCATTTGCAATCGCAATTTGGCTTCCTACATATGCCCCTAAATATCCTTCAAGCTTGATTAACCAACAGCCAATAAGTAGTATTTTTGTACTACTCAGCTGTGGCGGATTTTGTGCCCACCCACTCCAGACGTCTCTGGGGTTTTGTGAGTAGGTTCTCTGAGAATAACACGACTGAACTACTCAGATTCTACTGTTAAATAAGTACCAAACCAACGTTGGTGGTGCCATGTCGTGTAGTTCCTATAGTACCCATGCAGGACCTGTGCGTTTGGATAACATAAACCGTGGGCTTGGTGGCAGACTGACTCTGTGCACCCCCACTGCGTATGTTAGCCTGATTTGCATTAGCTAGCTCACAGTGCCACTAGAATCTCCTCTTATCAGGGAGAGATTAGTTTCTGGCAACCTTAGACCATGACAACCCAAATTCCTCAGAATCGTGGAAACAATGTACTACCTTTCGCTCAGTCACTCGTGCCTACTTATTCGGTTTGTCTCAGAGAGTTACACAGAATAAACAGTCGGGCGTTTCAATAAGTAGTTATTGAACAGTTGTTATTCTAGTGTAAAATATATGTGCTGCGGCAACCAGCAGACAATAGCAGAGATATATTATCAGCAGTACGATAAAAGCAAAGGGATAGAACAGTTCTACCATATTTCAATAATCATGAACCCCCATACCTGAATAGAGAGAGTATGGGACACCGTCCTGGGCTCGAGTTGGACACCCCGCCAGAGCTGTGTTAGACCGCTGTCAGCTGGAGCGACTGCATGCAGGAGCCTCAGCGTCTCTGTCCAGTGTGTAAGCATGGAAGTCTCGGTTCCCTCTGTCTTACCGGGGCAAGATGTGGTGTATTTATACCCTAAAGAGTCTCGGTCCTCAGTATGGTTTGTATTGGTCTGTCGTTAGACATGAGGAAGACGTCTGGGGTGAACTTTGTACATGCATATTATGCAGGTGGTGTATTCCTAGAGGGCCATGCATAATTGATGAGTACAGTGTGGGCCTGTGTTTGGGAAAAACCGTGCTGTATTCAAAACCACAGGATAGATAACGTTCAGCCCTCAGAGCACATTGTGTACTAGCAAGGACCAATGTAGGTGAAAGATCATGCCTATATAAGGAATCATGACTATAATAGGACATGTATAGTTATGACCATAATTGGGCATATGCGGCTATGACCATAATAGGGCAAGTACGAATATGACCATATTAGGGCAAATATGAATACGTCCATTTTAGGGCATGTATGAACGGGTCTACATTAGGGCCTCTATTCGGGACATAACACTGCAGCCTCAGCAGCAGCTTGCTGTCTGAGGGGTTCAAGAGAGGGGCAGGTTTGCTGCTCCTGGCTCAGATCTGCCGTAGAAGGTCCCCCGGTCCCCAAACACTCAACCGGATCAGGTTCAAGTTCATCTGAGACAGTTCCTTCTGTAGCACTGAAGTCATCTTACTCAAAAGACTGACCCTCACTCTGGGCCTGGGGGGAAGACTCAGCCTTACCCCTCCTGCTCCTCTTCTTGAAAGGCACCTGGTCCATCTTTTCAGGATCCAGGGCCTGCTCAGTGGCTCTCTGTTTGGCCTGTGACCTGGTCAAAGCAAACACATCTGCAGTGATGCCCAACATTGCTGCATGAGTCCTGAGTTCCACTTCAGCCCAGGCTGAAGTCTCCAAATCATTGCCCAACAAGCATTCCACAGGGAGGTCTGAACTTACCACAACCTTCTTAGGGCCAGTTACCCCTCCCCAGGTGAAATTAACAACTGCCAAGGAATGGTCTGTCCTGACATTGCTAGCATTGGTCACTTGATACATCTCACCAAGTACGATCTGGTCAGGGTCCACAAGATCTTTTGTCACCATTGTGACACTTGCACCTGTGTCCCTGTATGCCATGGCCTCCTTACCATTATTAAAGGTTGTTGTCTGTATTTGCCCAGGTTACTGGGACTAACAAATAAGGAGGCAATATCCATGCCTCCATCACAGACTAGAACAGTCTGAGCTGGAGTTCTGACTAGGCCAGAACCCACCTCAGAGCCCAAGGTTAACCCCACTATTCCCTTGTTCTGTGTACCACCACTTGAAACTGTGCTAGGGGAAGCAGTTGCCTTAGGGGCAGTGGTGGTAGGAGTAGAATCCTTGGCCCTTGGACAATTGGCATCTTTTGTCCAATGGGTTTTCTCTTACAGATGTGACACCAAGGTTTCCTTTTGCCCTTTCCCTTGTTGGATTGTGACTCCCCCCCAGATGCAGGTTTTTGAGGCCCTGATGAAGACTTTTGATCTTTATTTTTGTCCCCACCCTTATCTGAGTTCTTAGAGTCTGGTTTCTTCTGGTCACCACCATTGGTCTGAGCTTTCTGCTTCACCCTGGTTCTGACCCACATATCTGCCTTCTTTCCCAATTCTTGGGGAGAAGTCAGATCAGAGTCAACCAGGTATTGATGCAACAACTGGTTTTGGCAATTATGAAGGATCTGCTCCCTCATAATCAAGTTGTACAATCCTTTAAAATCATTCACCTTGCTACCAAGTAACCAGCCTTCCAGAGTATTAATGGCACAATCAATAAAGTCTACCCAGTCCTGAGTCTGTGTCTTCTGGGTGTCTCTGAACTTAATCCTGTACTGTTCAGTGGTTAAGCCAAACCCTTCAATGAGAGCACTCTTCAGGACTGAATACGTATCAGCATCCTCTTGTCTAACAGTGAGGAGCTTATCTCTACCTTTGTCAGCAAAGGAGAGCCACAAGATAGCTGCCCACTGCTCTTGAGGGACCTTCTGAACTTTACAGGCCCTCTCCAAAGCAGTTACCCATTTCTGAATGTCATCCCCTACATGGAAGGGAGGGACAATATTGCTCAGGTTCCGATGATCAAAGGTGTGTTCCCTAACCCTAGGGACACTATAGCTGCCACCATGGGACTCTAGTCCCTGTTTCTTTCTAGCCTTCTGGACTTCTAGGGACTCTTTATCCAGGGCCAATTGCTGTTTCCTGAGCCTAAACTTAGCTTTCTCAAGCTCTAGTAATTGGCACTCCCTGTCATAAGAGTTGTCCCTCTTGCTAGAAACAGAGGTCCCTATAGAATGTCTAGAATGATCTGACTCAGCAGAGGGAGACCTAGATCTCCTTGGTAAACTCTGCACTCTTCCTGGAGGAATAAAGTGATGGTCCTCTTGACCCTCTTCTTCTTCTTCCTCCTGGGGATCTGAGTTGTTCAGGGGTAGATCACTTTGATCCTCCTGTCCAGGGTTTGACTCTAGGTCATAGAAGGTGTCCCCTCCTGACCTATCTTCTTCCCCTGTACCACCCACTCTATCCTGCTCATCTGACCCAGGAGTCTTCCTAATGTCATCTAGCAGTAATGCATCAATGAGACGTTGAGTGTTGGCATTTCTCCCTGTCTTCAGCTTCCTAGATACAAACTAAGGGGCCAATTCCGATTCGGGCCGGAAATCTCTCCGACCGAGCCGGACCCGGAGAGATTTCCGACCGAATCGGACTCTAGCAGTCCGACCGAATGAGTACGATGCGCACGTATGCCATTGGACTCGATTCGGTTGGGAGCCAGTCGTACGACGCGTACACGGGGATCCCATTGACTCAATGGGCACGACGCGAACAAGGGCTCCCCCTACAGCGTGTTCGCGTCGATGCGGGTCGCGCCGTACATGCACGTGTGCGACTCGCGTGCCTACGCTTCCAGGGGGTCCGACACGGACCCCCAAAGTGTGGCTCCGACAGCTCCTTGGAGCCGGACTGCGCGAGTCGGTCGGAGCGGTCGCGATGCGCATCGTACTTACCCAGCCGGGAACGTCTCCATTGCGCGGTGCGAGTCGTCCCCGTGGCGAAGTCGGGTCGGAGCGGTCGGGTCCTGCGAACGAGTCGGTCGGAGATTTCGCGAGCGCACGCATCGTACTTCGCTCACCCGGACGCACGTACGATTCGGTCGGGAAATAGGGCTCCGAATCGGATCCGGTAAAGCCGAATCCGATTCGGAGCCCTACCGGCCGAGATCGGAATCGGCCCCACAGCTTTTAATTCAGTGAATGCAAAGCTATCATATTTAGTAGGCAGAATGCGATCAGTGGCATTCCCAGTAGAAGACATACTAAATGAGGTGTAGTGTAGGCACCTACCTAACCTAGTGGGAACTAAACTCTCTTAGGTTGGAGAAAGGGTGTGCTAGACCCTTGGCTTGCCCAACCCCAAGTTCAGTAGAACTTACTATCTTAAGCTAGTATTATATGTTCCTAGATGGTTTTTCAGTTAATCAATACAAAGATGTATCTGGTAAAACAATGCAGGCTTGAATCCCACCGCTGCACACCAAAGTGAGAAGTTGGCCTGGTATATGCTGTCCACTAATGAAAGTGGGCACCTTGTACCGGTCCAAACAACCCTTATGGTGATTAGGTCAAAGATAATCTTTATTGAAAGCTATCCTAGTGGTAGCTATGGAGAGCAGCCTTCAGGCTACTTCTTGAAGGAATGTTAAGCACCTTGTTTTACCAGAATGCAATCTTATTGTATTGGTTAAATGAAAGGGAAACCACACAGTAGTTATAAAAATATGTATTTATTATATATAACACTCTCTAGTATCCTCTACATGAGGATAGAACACAAATCAAATAATACAGTTGCAAAGAATCAAACGTAAGTAGCACAATACACAGTGGGCTCCCGGGGGAGACCAAACCATATACTAAATAAGTGGTATAAGAACCACGAGTCGGGACTAGACCTAGTCTAGGAGGTGTAGAATCGCTGGGAACCCAAGGAACCACACAAGGTGAGTGAGGCTGGACTCCACGGAGGACAGGTGCAGTGTGAGAACACGACTGCGTGCTCTGTACAGTTCAATGGGGAAGTCGCGGTTGGAAAATCAGTGATTAAGAACCCTTCCCAGCAGATTACCAAGACAACTCTTGGAACTTAAGAGTTTGGAGGGCCACCCCACCCGTGGATACCTTTGTACCAGAGTTACCTATCCCAGAGGAGCCAGGTGCATAGGTGCGAAGTGGCGTCGGAAACCCTTGTCGTTCTCTATGGCTGTCGACAAAGAAATGCTGCTGCTGGAAGAAAGAAAAGTGTCTGGTGGAATCCAAATGTGGATTCTAGATGAGAAGAACCTGAAAGCAGAGGGGACAGAGTCTGGGTCAGTTTGGAGTGACCAGGGGCTCGGTAGACAAATGCCCACCGATGTCAGGTGCTTCAGGTGGGTTGACGGTGATCTTGACTCTTCAGCTGTGCGGACCAGGAGACATCTTGGATGACCAGGAGCCAGATACTAGCTGTCCCACAAAGGATGTCGATTGCTGAGTGGTCAGTGTCTGGTGGGAGCACCAATCAAGCCTTGGCAGCAGCAAACAATGTAGATGGTCAAATTCAGTGTTGATCTGGCCCAGCAAGTCCAGGAGACTCACCACAGCAAGGGGAGTCAGGGCAGGCCTGGAGCAACCAGGGGAGCCCAAATAAAGCAAAGTTCACCCTCAAGTGGACCCACAGGCCGAAGGCACAGGAGTTGTGAGGGTACCTCAGGCAGTTCCACAGGATACCAGCTAGCAGGGCACAGAGTGCGAGGATGCCGGAGTCCTCTTAGAAAAGATGTGCTGGCGTCAGGGCTACAAATGGCCCAATGCACAGAATTTTTGCATGACAACAAGCATGTGCAGCTGCAAATGGATGCGATATACAGGGGTACAGGTTATATGGTCCCCACGAGGGATATCTGCCTCAAACTCGGTAAGAGGGCAGCTCAACCTCGGAGACCTTCAGAAACCTACCTCCTGTGTTGCTGGACCCTTCGGAGTCTGCAGGAGCTCAGGGTCAGCAAACCGGTCAGATGTGTTATGGTGCCTGTGTTTGCAGGGGAGTGACTCCTTCACTCCAAGGGAGATTCTTCTGTTGTCTTGGAGGTCCACAGGGTCCTGCACGGAGCCTGTATGGATCACGGACAGTGGCAAGACTGGGAACAGCAAGGGAAGACAAAGTCGAGCCAAAGGGAGGTCCAGCGAAGTCCAGCGTGTCCAGACGGTCGAAGTGTAGTGGTATCTTCTTGCAGAATCTTGTCCACGTAAAATATAATGTCCTGTAGCCAGGTAACCCATTTTATACCCACGGGAAAGGGTTGGACAGATTCTAGGAACCCTCCTAGGGGAGGGACAGGACAGAGGGGTGGCTACACCCATGTCCTTTGTCCAGTTTCGCACCAGAGCAGGAGCAAATGGCTCCTAAAACTGGTTTGAACTGGACTATGCACTGGGACACCAAGTGTGCCCCTCGTGCAGACTTTCTGGCACTGAGACAGTGCACCCACCCAGCCCTAATACACTAAATCCTGTCTGGAAGGTGGTAACACCTCCCTGTGACAGGATGCCTATTGTGCTGCCTTCCCCTGCTCAAGCTTGGCTCAGCAGCAGGAGGGCAGACTCGTGTCTGTGGCTGGCAGCATCCATTTTGTGCTGTAAGGCTCGAGAAAGTTGGTACCGGTAGACTTAGGTACCCCCAGAACCTCGGTTCTGAGGGGAGGAATCATATGATTCCAAGGTGTTTGACACCAAACACGACATACTTCGTTGTAGTTGTTTTCGAGATAGCATTTACCGCGAGGTTATAATCCATCTCTACCTATATGTCTGGTAGTATCACGTACAACCCGGGAGAATGGTCTCCGAAGACTGCAGAGGGGCCCTGCTCATGCAGGAGCCCCCTCTCACGCAAAACCCAGCACCCTGCCTTTAGGATTGTTAAGGCCTTCCTTAGGGGTGACTTACAAGGTTTTAAGTGTAGTGAGATATATAGATATAGTGAACCTAAAGTAAGTGGTGCAATCACCAACTTATTCAGGCTGCAGTAGCAGACCTGAGGTTCCATTTTGCATGTCCTCTCATGGGTGGCATAATACATGCTTTAGCCCATGGGAGGCCTCTGGGGTACCTATGCCCTTGGTACATGGGTACCATATACTAGGGACTTATAAGGGTACCCCAGTATCCAATCTGGAGTTGTACCAAAGTACATATGTTGCAATTTAAGGGAGAAAGCAGATAGGCTGGGGTCCTGAATTGCAGGATCCCAGCCAGACTAGTCAAAACAGTGGGTGCAAAAAGCAAAAAGTGGGGGTAACCATAAGAAGCAGATCCTACTTTCCTACACATAGCATATTACAAAATAAACATATTACAAACACAATCAATACCACATATTCTCACATGTATTGTGTAGTATAAAATTCTGAAAAATATTATGTAAAAACTCACTAATTGAACTATAAATCTTTATATTCATAGTTATATTCTAAACTATAAAAGGACAATTTTAACTACTATTAACATATTTTTTTAAACAATATTTATGAATATTCATAAGCATATTTTTTAAACATGAAATTAACAATACTGAGCTTGAATTTTTATAAAAAATTAACAGAAATAAAAAAATCTATTTTTTTTTAATTACACATTTTTTATTTTAATTAATAATTTTTTTGAAATATAAAATCTAAATATTCTATTTGTTTAAAAATATATGTATGCTTTTTTATTATTTAAATATATATAAAATTGAAGAAGGGGTACATATTTAGGGGTGTTTGAAAAAAATATTGATTTGAAAATATTGGGAGAGAGAAATATTGGATATTAAATATTGTGACACACAAACACATTTCAACATCAAACCGCTCTTGGTAATATAATATATATATAATGTATATATATATTACCTACTGGCGGTAGTTAGAACCAAGGGGGTCATTACGATGGAGGGCGGATCGCCACCGCCCGCATGGCGGTGGCGATCCGCCCTCTATTTCCCTCCGCCCGCCACCCATTTACCCCCCACCACATTAGCATGGCTGGGGGGTCAGCGGCGGAAGGAAATACCGCCCGCCGTGTTTCCGCCTGTCGAATTGCCGACCATGCGGAAAACGGGCTTAATATGGTGGCGGTGTCTGTGAGACACCGCCATCCATATTAGAATGTAGGCGGAGAGGTGCCTTTTCATGGCGGCATTACCGCCATGAAAAGGCAGGCGGTATTCGCATTTGGGGGCCCGGTGCGGGCCCCCAGGATGTTGGGGGGGTGGGGGGTGCACATGGGCGGTACCATAGGTACCCCCCTTCATTTGTATGCACAAGGTGGCAGGCACCGCGCGGTGCCTGTCACGTTGTGCATGCAAAAGCACAACATGCACTTTGTACCTTGCGGCGGGTGCTGCTAGCAGCACCGCCCGCCGCAATGTAAACTATGCGGGATGCGCCCGCCAGTGTGGCGGGCGCATCGTAATGTGCCGGGCGGGACCGCCGCGACGTTAGCGGGCGGTCCCTGGCTCCGTTGCATTGGCGGGCGGACAAAGTCCGCCCGCCATCGTAATGGGCCCCCTAGTTTCCATAAGAAGAGCATTTTTTCATTTGCCAATAACTTTGGCATTGTTTCACAGATCCTCATGAAATTTTCAAAACTAAATTGCCACTCACTTCAGATGGTGTGTTGATAATGGTGGGGTGATCCATCATGTGGGGGTCGAGAAAAAGGGGGGTCCCATAATGCGTTTTCCCCATGTTAATTTCCATAGTAAACATTAGACACCACTTCAACCCGAACTTTTGAATGGAATTACATCACATTTGGCAGAAAGGTAGCTGTTGGTCCAGAGAGTGTCCTTTTTGTTAAATGGTGTAAATCCATTCAGTAGTCCGCTTGTCAGAGGCAAACTCCAGAGGCAGGCAATCCAATACTGCTGATGGTACCAGCAGTATATGTTCATGTTTTCAAAACACTGTGGTGAAAAAGGCTTTTCCCAAGCAAAGGAGTGTGTGACAAACAGCTCGCTACTGCATTCCGGTGAATGCATAATTTCTGTTGACTGACAAGGAGAATTGTTAAATCAGACTGTGTGTTATGTGTTAGCAGAATAACACAGCAATGCTTTGGAACCTAAGGCAGGATGTGGTAAGAAATTTACCAATGGAAAAAAGATGAAAAAATCCTCAAAGGGAATGTCATTGGTGTATGCAATGAAATTTGGCCTCATTTAGAATGGTAAACTTAGACTTTTGTGCAAGTTTACAATGGTTTGCTGTTCACAAATGTATTTTAAGAGAAGTATCCTTATGACTGTGGAGTCTGCACATAAAAAGATGGGTCTGTCCTATCTTTTTATGTGCAGAGTCTCCGCAGTCAAAATGATACTACTCGTAAAATACCTTTGTGAATAGCAAACAATCATAAACATATACAACAGTATATCTTTGTAGATCAAGCACTAAGAAGCAAGAGCATTGCAACCGTCTGGGTAGGATGCAGACAGCTGAGTTTTCTGAGGGACAGAATAGGCGGTTTTCTTTCAGACAGAAAACATGAGTAAAACTTGATTTAAGCAGTATAATACAAATGAGAAGGCACTGAAAGGCACTAATTGACCTCGGAGGAGTATGAGGGCAAAAGGAAAAAGCTGACGACACTACTCCACTCCCAGTTTATAATTACCTTCCATCTTAGAGCACATTGGTGCTGTAAATCAAAACTTTAAGACTTTGAGAACAATTGAAAATATTGTTAGAGGCTATTGTGTTTTTCACTGTGCTCTTTAGTTTGAAGGTCACATAAAATGTATCTGCTATGGGAAACAGCTGTTACAACAAAGTCAAAACCACAAATTACCATACCTACAAATCCTTTACCACGCATGTGCCTTTACCACGATGACATTACCATGCATAACACAGATGCTTTTAATACGTTACCATGCATTATTTTGTGAGTATGTAGGTAGGTATATGTTAGTATGTTTGTGTTTTAAAGTGAAAATAAGTGATATATATATAAATATATATATATATATATATATATATATATATATATATATATATCATACAATTAACATATATCTTAATTGACATTGAATTCAAATATAGTAAAATATTAATATGATACAATAAAATTAAACATTCAAAATCATTAATTTGCATATCATTAAAATGTTTACCATATATTGCAATTAAAATGTACATTCTTTTTTAAATCTCCCCTAAAAACCAAATATCCCACTCTAAAAAAGAACAATTAATTATATACATTATTGCAACTAAATACACACAAACTTCAACATTTTCATAAAAAATGTTTTACTATTTTTTTTAATGTAAAACATACAATCAAAACACACTACAATACATTATACACTAATTCACACTTACAAATGATATTACATACAACAATATTTTCAACATTTATATTTTTTTGAACAATATTTATACCACAACACATAAAAACAATACCTTTACCTTCAATATTCCTGATTTTTTTGTCCCCATGTTCTTGACATGATATATTTTTATAACAATCATTTTTTCTCAATATTCTGTCCAAAAGCAAGTTTAAAGACAGGCAAATAGGATGCGTTGCAAAAGTGGGAAGGATTGACCTTGGGAGCTTTTTGGCCATTGGCGAGGGAGTGTTCAGGAGTCACCCCACCAGCTGGCTAGTGAACAGAACAAACGTAGTACCTCAGACTCAGCTCCTCAGAATACTTTCTGTACCCACTACAAACGAGTTGGGGACTGGACCTGCTCCCCTCTGTACCCAGTAGTAAGAAGGTTGTGCCTCATGGCCTCTAAGTGCTATGCCTAAGGTCCTGGGGCCTTACAATTGGCAACAAAGAACTACCCCAGAAAGTCTGAAAAGTTGAGACTTAGAACATTTTTGGACTTCCAAGACCTCTGGCACTTCATCTGGACCTCACACAAAGGTGCATGATTTTTCAGAGGACTTCACTGGATACAGCTTCAGGCTTGACTGGCTGGAAGATTTTGAGGTCCATAAAAGAAAGTGAGAAGGTAGAAATCTTGACCTGGAGAAGATGCGGATAAATGTCTGCCTGACGAGAACACTTCGGTGACCACAAAATTAGAATTGTTCTACTCTGAACTTATTCAATCAAAACCAATGCCTTCACCTGGACCTTATCCAGTGGCTCCAGCTTTAAGAGAGCTGTGTTAGCCACAGCCTTCACGATTTTTATTTCTATAAAAAGACTAATGGCCTGACTTTTAAATTGGTGAACGGCCTGTATTTTGGTAGACCAGTGGAGTTAATTGCTCAATCGCCCTGACTGAGATGTCACCTGCCAAATTATGAAATGTCCGTTGTCTGAGCAGACATTCCCAGCATTGACAGGAACTGCTGACACTGCATTTCCAGCCTCAGCATTGTAACTTTGCCGGATAGCTCTGTTAAAAATGACAGAAAAGTACGTCAAAGTTGCATTTTTCAAAAACATTTCTGTGCCCCTTACCCCCAGGTTTTTCCTGGCAGTGACGGGCATTGAAAAATGCCTATATGTCCACACATCTAAATGAGGTTGGCAGACATACAGCCAGATGTCTGATGGCCCTTACTCCATTGGGCCATCAGAGGAGTTTGTCCTAAAACTATGCTCCACCCGAATTTAAATTTGGAAGGTGGACCATAGTCTTGGCAGGGAGGAAAGTCTGTTGCAATGAACTTCCCTCTCCACCAAAATATAAATCAGGCCCTAAGTCAGAAGGTAAAAAGTATGACCTGAATGACCCATTTGTTGTAACTGACCTGTGCTCCACCGCAGTCAGCCTGTAAATGTACTTAGCGCCGAGAAAATTGCAAACAGTGGTTTCTGATTGGCTCTTTACTCTTTCTTTGAGCTTCTTGCCTTACAACATTAGAAATTCATATCTCTGGTCCCCCTAATTTGATTTTAGCCATTTAGATGTCATTTTTCTTATTAGGTTTTCATACTTTTTACAAAAGGCTATGGAATTTTTTATTGTTTTGTGTTTTGATTTTTTAACTGCTTTAGTATTGCTAAATACTTTACATATATTCCTAAGTTACGCCTGCATGCTCTGTGGGTTCAGCCCATATTTAAATCACTCAATCTGCGTGTTTGACTTCAAAGGATTCTGGGACATATTACTTGGATAGGACTCACATCCTCCCCAACTAATTACACATTTCTTAGAGATTACAACTTTATTGAAAATAACATAAAAATAAGTAAAATACTGAAAACTAGATGTTTGTATAAAATAGAATATACATTTTTAAAATATTAAAAGTATACAATTACAATTATTATCACATTTTAAAACATTGCAATGATGTCTAAAATCTATATTTTTGAATTAAAATGTATTTACATTGTAATTAATCTTTAAAACATTATGTACTTTAAATTACAATTGAAAAAAATGATATAATAATAAATATTTAATTTACAATACATAAATCAATTAAAAATGAAAGATATTTTTACAAACATATGAATCTGAAAATAAATGTAACATTAAATATCTTTACAAAAACATGTATTTTTAAAATCTAAAATATATAAGATGATTACATGTAAATATAGAAACATATCACGTATTTCTCAATATGTTTAAAAGTTAAAAAATTACCATATATTTGAAGGGGTCAGAGCCACTATTCACATTCCTAACTAAACAACATCAGAGAAATTGTTTCATTCTGAAAGGGTCACATTTACTCTGGGGCCTGGGGGGTCGGGGGTAAATATACCATTACAACTCAGAATTAAGCAAAATTAGGGAACGCATTCAATGCTGGGGGAGACAGAATTACTGTTCTCCCAGTCCAAATGAAGCAAGTTTGGGGAAAGTATAGGATTTACTACTCCCAGTCCAAACTAGCCAGCATTGAGGAAACTGTTGACCTCTCGGGGGATCATATTTACTATTCCCACTCAATATTAGGGAAAGTGTTGAGCTCTTGGGGGTCAGATTTACTATTTCAACTAAAAAGAAAACAAAATTGGGGAAAGCGTTGAACTCTGGTGGGGTCAAATGTAATGATCCAACTCTAATCTAAGCAACAGTGGAAAAAGTGTTAGACTTTGGAGCAGTCGGCATTACTATTCCCACTCTAAACTAAACAACATTAGATAAATATTGGACTCTGGTGGAAGGGTCAGGTTTAATGTTTCCACTACAAGCTAATCAACGTTTAAAGGGAAAAGGGAACAAATGTTGTAAATTATTGAATAAATCAATAAATGAAAAAAAAAACAATCAGCAATATATTACCTATCAAATTCAAAATTTATCAAATTATATTGAATTATCTAAAGAAACCTAAAAAATTATTATGAATACAAAACATATAATGAATGTTATAATATATAACATAGGCACTCACCCTAACACAATAATCGCCCGGTAAATGGGACCGCCCGCTATGTGTGCGGCGGTCCCGCACATGTGATTAGGATGCCACCGCCATGGTGGCGGTGGCATCCCCCATTTCCAGCATTGTGGCGGGCGGTGCTCACAACACCGCCCGCCATAGTGCTGGAAATGCATGTTGTGCATCTGCATGCACAACGTGACAGGCACCGCGCGGTGCCTGCCATGTTGTATATGCAAATGCAGGGGCATACCATAGGTACCCCCCATGTGCACCCCCCACCCCCAAAATACCTGGGGGCCCGCTACGGGCCCCCAATGTCAGGGACCGCGAGCCTTTCCATGGCGGCGACGCCGCCATGGAAAGGCTCATCACCGCCGGCATCATAATGTGGATGGCGGTGTCTTGCAGACACCGCCACCATATTAATCCCTTTTCCGCCGGTCGACTGATCGGCCGGGCGGAAAACATGCGGACGGTCTTTCCGTCCGCCGGGGTCCCCTCCGCCATGGTAATATGGCGGGGGGGAATTTGGTGGCTGACGGACGAAAATGGCGATCCGCCCGACATCGTAACCGACCCCTTAATTTTTAATTTTAAACAATTAATTGTTTCCTTGAATAATAAAGATTTTTTTCAAACAGAAACACATTTATTGAGCAAAAGTAATTATTGTTGCATTAAAACAAGAACATATTTTTTTAGAAATGACATATGCATTCAAAATATAAAAAATAAATGTTTAAATGTTAAATCACTGTCCATCCTAAGCTCCTATAAAATCCAACAACCCAAACCATAAACGGAAACAACATATATTTAACTAAAATAATCAAAAATATTACTAGAAATGTAATGAACTTCAAATACATAAAAAAAATTGGACCTCATTATGATGGCAGTGAGACCGACACCGACAGCCCATCAATAGCGGTCCCACTGCAATCCATAGACCAGTCTGACCACAGGATTATGATCCGCCGGTTTGAGGCATTGTCGTACGGATAGACCACTGTATTTCCAACGCTCTCAAGGATCAAGTTGGGGCAGCTGTCAGACTGTAATCCCTCCAAAATGGGCGGTGCCTGCTCAGTCACCGCTGTAGGGATTTTAATGTCGGTTTCCCTTGGCCTGTACATGGATATCCGACTGCCATGTACAGGCAGACGGAAAAGGACTTTGGGGGGCCCCTAGCTGGGCCCGTCGCCCATTGGCCTCCACTATGGGGGTTGGGCAAATGTGGTGCCACCCAAACATCCTTGGACCCTGTGTCAGCCACCTCATGGGGCCTGGCACCTGGTGCATGGCTGTTTAAAACATACCTATTTCTATTGTGGCTTGTGCTGCAGCCCTTTTCCGGGCTGCTGCACAAGCTGCAATAGAAAACGGCATGTTTTCAACCACCTCCACAACAGTCGGATCGTAATTTTGCGGGTGGAACCACCGACTACATTTCGGCCGATATCCATCCCACAATGATGGCGGTCGGACACTAGTTCGACCGCCATCATAACAAGTCCCTTAATTTTAAAACGCTCTCTCTAAAACTGCTATCAAACCTAACATACCAGAAAATAAATAACATTAAACTTAAAAAATAAATATTTGTAACAATGTCATAAAAAAGAAAAAAGTAAAAGAAAAAAAGAAAAATGATTAATTAAAAACACTCCCCACCCATCTACAAAACTCAACAACCAGCAAATCATTACAATTCCAAATTGTATTAAAGTAAAAAATCGAAAATTAAAAAAGACCTCAATAATCACTGGGAGCCTGATTACGATCTTGGGGGATGGGATACTCCACCACAAACGTGAGGCATATCCTGTCCGCCACATTTTAGACAGGATATCCGTCACATTTGTGATGGAGTAACCCTATCCGCCAAGATAGTAATCAGGCCCTAAATTAAAAAGATAAAGAATATTATAAAACAATGACATAATAAATTATGAATTATTAACAAATAAATTAATATTAAAAGCAACACTTTTTGTAGATATGTAATGCTTTGATAGTATTGTTTAAATCAAAAGAACAATATACTTACCATTGATAGTCTAAACTACGTCATTATGGTACCAACATTATTATGACTTCGATATTAAGTATCATTTATATTTTACCATTGATATTAAGGATCCACACCTGTTTACACTAGTGTCCTTCAATAGTAGTCCAAGTGCGTCTTTATAGATATTATATCAACTGCCCCTGTTCCTTGTGGAACTCCACATCATAACTCAATTGGTTCAGTGGTGTGCTATTTATGGTTCCCCAAGAAGGAAGAGGTCTAATTTTTAGGTATGTGAACATCACCCAGTACTTTCAAGGTATTAGCTTAGTGCCCTCAATCTAGATTGATGAACAACTAGAAAACCTTAACTATTGATGTGAGAGCTCAGTTGGTCTGCTGCTATTAAATCTATGACTTGCCAAAGCCATGGAAAGCTAGAGACTTGGTGAAAGATGGTGGTTTTGGCAGGATTAAGATTAAGATGTGTTGTTTTGAGGATTGGTATGTTTTTACTGGTTTTCAGCAATGAGGTGAAAGATCCCTGTACAAGAGACATATAAAATTGTTTAATTTGTGATTCTTGAAGGAAAGTTAGCTTCTATGAATCTGGCTTTGGGGGATCTTAGAAGTGATTTGTTGGCTTGAGAGTTTTCATTCTGTTAGGTCCTCAGGGGAAAGATAGTGAATCTCATGTTTAGCAGAAATTTGGAGGTATGGGGGGCTTAGAAACAGCACCCACAACAATAATTGCACTTGTGTTTGAATGGATACATTTATTGTATGATTACTTAAGTTTGGTTCCTTTTACCTGTAGATCATCTAGGAAAATCCAGTTTCAGCAGCTTCATTTGCAGCTCAGCATATATCATTGGAATGGTAAGTCTGTTTGGGGGCGTGGCTAGAACGCGGAAGATGGCAGTCGTGTGAGGAAGTAGCTCTTCACAGGCCTTCCATTAATTCTGCGACACTGGTCTGTGGGTGGGGATCTGGTCATTTTATGATCTCTGTCCGCAGGCGGGCGGCACTGGGGCCGTAGCAGAGAGCCGGAGGAGCCCTTTCCAAGACCGCGGTGCCTCGGACGACTGCGGGACCTTTAGAGAGATGGCTGGCACCGGTCCCTGATCTGAGGACCGTAGTGTAAACAGTGAATGCCCTGAGTAGGAAGGGCTTACATATGACTCTGGAGGCCGACCAGGAGGAAGAACAGGGCAGATCCTGCAGACCTCAAGGCTCCCCAGGTACACAAGTGAGTGCTTGAATGGCATGACTGGTTGGGAGAGCAGAGGGGCACTGGGGCCTCTGCCTGGAGTAGAGGGGAACCCCGATCGGCCATAGAGAGATGGGACATACGGTGTGGTCGGGACTCGGGGCCCAGATCGGAGCCCAGCATATAACTGCATGAGATTACACCAGTGCAGGAAGAGGAAGTGCTGGGTAGAGAGGTGGCAGAGAGACCACTGAGGTGAGCCTGAGCAGTGGAGGTCCTGAACTAGTACAAACACGCCAGCGCCTAACCACCCGGGACACTACCTGAGAGGCGGAGACTGAAAGGACTGTGGAGACCTACTAGGCTGAGATATAGAGCCGGCCACTACCCTCCGCCTGCTCCCTCTGTAGTTGGGAGTAGCATTGAAAGACCAACCACCTCGGAGCCTGGGGTTCTGTTGCTGACCTGTGCGCCCCCTATTGCATGGCCCAGAGAAGAGTGGGAGCCCATCATGGGCAAGCTGAGATTGAAACATGGGAGCATGCCTCCAAATGGGGGAGCCCCCACACATCTGGTGAACCTGGGGTGAATTGACCAGGGGTTGCCGATCAGTCAATACACGTGCACCTGGATAAGGTGCTGGCTGCCATAGCTGACACTAAAGCCACACTTCAGCAGGACATAGGAGCTGTGTCTGTCAGTCTGGGCCTTTTACAGGCAGAGCACCATAAGTTGGTGGACAGAATGAAGAAAGTGGAACAAGCAATTGAGATCCTGCAGCCGGAACAGGCTGCATCGTTCCACAAACTGAATGACCTAACTGCAAGGGTGTCGATCCTTGAAAGGCGAGCAGAGGACGCTGAAGGACGAAACCGATGTAACAATATTAGAGTGGTGGGAATACCTGAGGGCTCAGAGGGCACAGACATGGTGTCGTTTCTTGAAGAGTGACTACAGAATAGGGTGGCTCCAGTCCTGCTCATGCAGTTCTTTGCACTGGAAAGGGCAAACAGAGTGCCCTCGCACCCGCTGGTGCCCGTGCGACCCCCTCGCCCAGTGGTGGCATGCATGTTGCAGTACAAGGACCCTGATATCTTAATCCACAGTGCTTGTAATAATGGGCCTCACATAATTGGTAATAGTAAAGTGTCCATCTTCCCGAACTTCACGGCGAAAGTTCAAGCCCAGAGGGCTTCCTTTCTGGAGGCCAAGAAAGCGCTTCTAGGAGAGAGCATTCAGTATACCTTGTTATTCCCTGCTAAACTACGGGTAACTCTTGATGGGGCGACACATTTCTACGACTCTCCAGAGGAACTATGGTCCTGACTTGAGACTTATCAGACAGGCGCACCGGTGCCACGGCCTGGAGTGGGCGCCCCAGTGGCGAATAGGCTGAGATGGAAGCTGATACATTGATCAGCCTGGGGGGCCACTGCGGAAACCTTCCTCATTCCAGACAGCGCAATAAAGATTGGCAGCACTAAAGGTGGTTGCGGAGGTTATGGCACCATGGGTGGGGGGCTCCAGAAAGTCCTCCGACCACAAATCTGAGGAATCAGACACTGGGGAATCAGACACTGGGGACCGGTGCCACGGCCTGGAGTGGGCGCCCCAGTGGCGAATAGGCTGAGATGGAAGCTGATACATTGATCAGCCTGGGGGGCCACTGCGGAAACCTTCCTCATTCCAGACAGCGCAATAAAGATTGGCAGCACTAAAGGCGGTTGCGGAGGTTATGGCACCATGGGTGGGGGGCTCCAGAAAGTCCTCCGACCACAAATCTGAGGAATCAGACACTGGGGACTCGGTCCAGAGCAAGATGGTGCTCCAAGTGGTGACCCCGCAGAGAGCAGAGGACATGATTTAGCAGCGTTCAAGGTGACTGCTGCTCAACTGGTGGTAAGATGCGGGACACAGGTTCCTATCTCCTGCCTTGGATGGGGACATATACAGTTGTAAAGATAACTTGGTAGCAGAGGTGGCAGGGAAGGTCTAGCCCAGGATGGAGTGAAACACTCTACATAATAACGGGCCATTGGCTGGATTCTACCCACCACAGGAGGGGCTTTTGTCCCTGATCCTTGTTTATTAGGCTGGAGGAGGAGACAGCTTTAGTGGTAAGCTCATTGACAGGCCCCTGAACAGATAGCCCCTGCTAAGAAACTGGGGGAGATTATCTACTACTGATGTTTTTTGTTCTTTCAGGTTTGGGTGGTCAGACGCTGCGAAGCTGCCCTGGGGAGGGGTAGTTACTTGTTTGGGGTTTTTGGTGGTCTTTTGGTGGTCCCTACTGCTCTGCATCAAGATGGCTGGGGGATTAGGGGGGTGGAGATTGGCAGGACTCTAGAATATAACTATGCCTACCATGCCACAATTAAACCATGAAGTGAAAATGGTATCCTGGAATGTGAGGGGAATGGGGTTAGCAACATCTAAGCACCATAAAATACACAGTTACCTCATACATAGAGGGGCACATTTAGTGATGCTACAGGAGACACACCTCACACTCAAAGAGGGGACATGACTAGGACGTAAATGGTGTGGTCAACTATACTCCACCACCTATTTGGCATTCTCAAGGTGGACGCTGGTGTGGATCAGGGCTGGCACCCCCTTTGAGGTGGCCCACTCCCTTATAGATCCAGAGGGTCACTATGTCCTGGTCCAGGGCAGGTTACTGGGCAAAGTGATCACGCTGGAAAGCATCTATGCCCCGAATCAGGACCAGTTGCAATATTTGAGGCAATTGTCAGCACCCCTCTCCCTACTAGATACAACAGTCATCTTGATAGGGGAAGACTTTAACTGCATGGCCGATATTGACCTAGACGGAGCAACCCCCTCGTTAAATGCTGCACTAGTATCTAAGATGATGAAGGGGTTTAGAGAATGGATGGAGAGGTGGGATCTGGTGTATATCTGGAGAGTTCAACATGGGAATTGCCTACATACTATATTAGACATGTATACCTGCCCGGCCCGTCTGGGACCCGCTATAACCCCACACAGAATATCTGGGGCATACTCTATCGGATCATAATCATTATTAATTCATGTTCTACTGTTGGCAGAACCCACCTTTGATTCCCACTTGGCGGCTGGACCCTGCTTTCCTGGCCCGGCCGAAATTGCCATCTGCTCATTTTATGAAGAATCAGAATTGGACCAGGGTCAGCCTAGTGGATGATATAGCCTCCTGGTCAAAGCAGAATATTGCTCGTGCTAGACCCTCTGCAGAGTGGTTTATGGAGGATCTCAGGCAGACCAAAAAGTAATGCAAGCACCTGGAACACAATTGGCATAAGAGTTACTGTATACAAGATAAAGAGATCTACCAACTGGCATTAAAGGAATATCATAAGCAGATCAGACTGGCTCGGACTCTTTTCTTCACACAAAAGATAAACAAGGTAAAAAACGCTCCTCGTGAGATTTTCAGAATTGTGAAATCTCTAACATCTCTGGATGCAGTATCAGCTATTAGAGCACCTAGTCCGAGTAGTTGCAATGAGATTGCCCACTTTTTTGCAGACAAAGTTTCATCTCTCTATGCCTCCTTTCCTGATTCTGCCAAAAATTAAGTGTTCTCTCCGCCAGTAAGGACCAAGGACAACTCCCCAGAAAGTTCCTTTGTGATTAAGAGCATATCGGGGAAAAACCTATGCTCCCTGGCTGCTAAAATCAAATCTGGTTCTCCATTGGACCTGGAGCCCACGGAGATTGTGTTATGTGGGCTTACCGCCCTTGCTCCCACTTTATGTACCGTGCTTAATTTATAATTTAAAGCCAGGTGACTCCCAGTCGAGTAGAAGCACACGATGGTGATTCCACTTTTGAAGAAACCAACTCTTGACCCCTCTAAACCAGGGAACTTCCGCCCAATCTCCTTGCTCCTATTCATGGCAAAATTGGCTGAGAATCAATCGGGTCTCAGGCCACAATATAGCATGGAATCTGCTTTGCTTCTAACCTCGGAGACACTGCGAAGAGTGGCAAATGAAGGGAGAATGGCCACCCTCGTAATGCGGGACCTAAGTGCAGCATTTGATACTGTTTCTCATGCTGTGCTGTTGGAACGGCTGTGGGCACAGGGCATAGGTGAAAGAGCTTGTGAGGGGTTTGCGGACTTCCTTTACAAACACTCATTCCAGGTGTTTCAGAAGCCCTATACTTCTGACATTATGCCCCTCCAGCAGGGAGTGTCGCAGGGCTTGGCAATGAGTCGCACGCTCTTCAATTTGTATCTCCGTCCGCTGGCGAACGTAATCGAACATGAGTATAGTGTTATAATCTGACGACACTCAGCTAAACATCACACTGGTGCAATATGATGGCAGTTCGGCAGCATACTTTAAATTCTGTCTGGCTGACCTGGCAACCTGGATGCAGGTGAGTTGTCTGAAATTGAGTGCAGACACGCCCGAGGTCATGGTGGTGGGGAGACATCCCTCAATTTGGTCCTCCACATGGTGGTCTTGTGCTCTGGGCCTATGCCGATCCCGAAATCCAAAGTGAAAAACCTCTGCATCCTGTGTGATGAACAGCTATCCTTTGGTAGTCAGATAAAGGCTACGGTGGGCACATGCTTTGGGGTGCTGAGGCTTCTGCGGAAGGTTCTAGCGCTCATACCGGATCCAGCTAAAAATACATTAACACAAGCTCTTTTAGTGTCCGGGCTTGACTACTGAAATGTGCTCTATCTGGGGGTCTCCAAAGGCAGACTGGGAATGCCTCAGAGAATACAAAATTCAGCAGCACAGATGTTATTACGAATTTCAAAATGGCATACCATCAGTCCAGGTCTTGCAGAACTATGCTGGTTCCCCATTAAGCACCGAGTCTCCTTTAAAGCACTCCGTCTCACGCATAGGATACTCAATCGGAAGCGTCCGAGTTACCTTTTCCCTCTGATTTAATCCTATATTTCCTCAAGACATCTTAGATTCAGTGAAGAAGCTCTGGTAGTGATTCCTAGAGTGCGAAGACTGCATCTGGGCGGCAGTTCCTTTAGACTACGGGCTGCCAAGTTGTGGAATTCCATGCCATTGCACTTGAGACTTGAACCCTCAGAGGCAAAGCTCCAGAAAGATCTTCAGACCTGGCTCTTTAGTCAGTAGATTTAGCGGGCCTTGTCTGCGATCTGACTTTTCTGACTTTGATTGGTGCTACTGCTTAGCGCAAGAACACTCTATGGAGTAACCAGGTGCTCTACAAATCTCTCATCCATTTATTCAAGATACATGCTTCCGAATGGCTTAACAGACTGCGGTTTCTGAGAAATTCCAATTTAACCAGGATACAACCAGCTCTAGGATTGTAGCATGGGAAGCCTGTAAGGTGGTGGTGAGAGAACACTGCTAGGGCCGAACAATGGGGATGAGGATGAAATACTGGAGGAGCTTAACAGACTAGAGCCTTAACTCCATGATGTGGGGGCCCGACTGACGGCTAATGCAGATACGCATAAATGACTAGAAGACTCGAGGAGGGAACACAATATGGTGTTTGAACAGCTACGATGCTTGGACTTGCGTGAGTACCAGACCCGAGTACATGCTGGGGGGGACAGAGTGGGTAGATTGCTCGCATTGCTTGTGCGCCTGAAACAAGGGGCTCCCCATTACCCGGATTAGGTCAGTGGAGGGTGCGGAACTGCACATCCCTAGGGCACTAAACAAGACATTTAGTGAATACTATGAAGGGTTGTACGGTGAGCCGAGTCCGCAGCTGTGGAAGGGCATAGTTGACTTTCTACTGCCTCTACCCCAGAGACATTGGAACCTAATCTATGGGAGAATCTGGGAGGGCCGGTGACTACAATGGAAATCTATGCGATGCTCAAAGAGATGGCCATGGGGAAGACTCCGGGACCGGATGGTCTGCCTGTGGAAATTTACACCACATATGCGCAGACCCAGGCCCCAAAGTTGGAAGCACTATGTGCAGAGGCCTGGAATAAGGGCAAGCTGCTGCCCTCTACCAGGTTATACCCCTCCCGAAGACAAAAGCATTGAAGGCACGAGCATCGGATTTCCGCCCCCTCTCTATGCTCAATGTTGACTTCAAAGTCCTGAGCAAGGTCTTGGCCTCGCGACTCTTACCTCACATGACGTGGCTTATACTCGAGGACCAGAATGTATTTATGCCAACCAGGTCCCCTTCTGGGAACCTTCGGCGACTCTTTCATGTCATACACCACCCCGACCGGAGCCACTACCCAGAGGCTCTCTTCATGTCAATAAACCTAGAAAAGGCATTTGAGTCGGTGAGATGGGACTTCCTGTATGCCACAATGGAATGCATGGGTCTAGGAGAGGGATGGATCAGGTGGGTAAAACTATTATACAAACGCCCAGCTGCATGCGTTAGGACAAATGGGATGATATTGCATTCATACAATTTATATATAGAGGTACCAGGCAGGGCTGCCCACTGTTCCCGGTGTTGTTTGCTTTGGCAATAGAGCCACTAGCGGCTCTCTTCAGACAGTGGGGACACATCCATGGCATGCGCCTAGGAGGGAGGACGCATGTAATCTCTTTCTATGCCGAAGATCTACTGTTATATCTGGGAGACGGTGGCTGAGGGGTGGAACAGGTGCAGACTATGCTGAATAAGTATGCCGGACCGGCAGGGCTTAGACTCAATAAGACCAAGACTCACGTCTTCCCATTGGCGAGTGACTGCTCCCACCCTGCAGATCTTCCTGAGGGATTGACGTGGTCCCCCCACTCCTTCAAGTACTTAGGAATACAGGTATTCCATAGATTAGAGGACTTGAAAGAGGGCAATCTGAACCCACTCATCTGATCTTTAAAAACAATTTTGGAGCTCCCTGCGACTGTCATTGATGGCCCGCATAGTGCTGTCAAAAATTATTATGCTTCCTAAACTCCTATATTATTTTGTAAATCTACCTGTGGTAGTCGGCCCCATGGTTTGCAGGCTTAAATCAATTACTCCTGGAACTGATATGGGATGGGGGACAAAGTAGAGTCTCGTTGGAGATGCTACAGAGAGCACCAGAGGAGGGGGGGATTGGGTGCCCCCGAGTTTGAACTGTTCTATCTGGCTGCCCAACTTCAATGGCTGGCTCAGTGGTTGGATGGCAGGAATCTGGAGCTACTGGGAAAGAGATGGGTGGAGTCATAATCATGGGTGGTTGTGGGCTAAGCTCTTAGACCCGGCGGTAATTATCCCGAAGCCGGGCATGCTGTTGCAAACTGCATTATACTGCTGGATGAGGTGCCTCCGACGCACAAACGGAACCCATCCTTACGCCCCCGACCTACCCTTGATTGGGCTGCCGCATGGTAACCCACTGGCCCCATACATGAGGGCTCGGCTGTCAGAATGGATGGCGGCTAGGATCACAAGAGTGGGGGACTGTTTCCACCTGGGGACGTTAATGCCTCTAGAAGATTTCTTATCCCAATACAATCTACCCCGCAGGCAATTTCTGACATGTCATTCAATGACAAGGACGTTTAGGGACCTATGGCGGAAGGGCCAGCATGAACCACAAACACATGGTGTCCTCCAGGCGTTGACCACTATAGGGACAGCCAGACACTTAATAAAGTGGCTATACAGAATGTTGTTGGACATGGTGAAAGGCCCCCTAGTTCGGACATGAGAAAAGTGGGGGGAAATAATAGGAAGGAATATGCTTGACAAAGAATGGAACCGGGTCCTGGGAGCCTGAAACGGGTGTCCAGAAACTCCAATTTCAAGGTCATTCAGTTCAATTATATCCATATGGTATGCTTAAAACCCTCATAGACTGAATGTTATACACGGAGGGGAGGTCCGTGGTTGCCCCAGATGTGGATTTAGTGACGTAGAGTTTGCCCACATAACCTGGGAGTGTGCACATCTTGGAGAATTCTAGGAGACAGTTCTGAACATGGTTAAGAGGACCCTGGCTCGCTCCCTTCCCAACACAGCAGAGGTTTGCCTGCTGGGACTGTTCCCCAGACTGGCAGATAAGAAAGTGGGTAACAGATTTGCAGATTAAGCATTAGTCTTAGCGAGGAGACAAATAGCACTCTAATGGGAGACACCTATAGGTCCCACGATAACAGCATGGGAAAACAATGTAGATACCTGGGCCAGGGCGGAATAGAGGGCAGTACAGAGGGAAGATGCATAGGGGATCTGCCAGCATCCCCTGTTGCATCTATGGACGAAAGTGTTGAGAGCCTCGGAGGCCAGGCATGAAGCCGGCTCAGGAAGCGATGCCGAGACTGCAGGGGCAATAGTTGATGACAGCCCTGAGTCCGGGGAACCATAAGTAGCGTTAAGATGAGAAATAAGTAGGGGTGAGTCTCTGCCTGCCTTCTTTTCTCTCCCCCCTCACTCACCTGGTGACACATATGGATCTGATATTCTGAACTGAACGGATTTTCACCTCATGGAAACAGATATAGGCCATGACGTGGGGCGGCGGAGCTGCTAGGAGACACACCACTTTGGGGTTTCATAGAGTTCGAGATATAATGTTATATTAATGTTTGATTGATGTATTTCTTTGCTTATTGGATGTATGTAACTCACTCGAGTACACATAGATAAAAGTACAGAAAATACTTATGAGGCATTCATAGATTGTAGTTTGTAATGCCATCCACATGAGAAGATTGGGATCTATGATTATGCAACTTTACGGAGTTTGGCAAGGCCACCAGATAGTGGATATCGCATATAAGTCTGTACATGCAGAATGTGTTTATTCCAAAAATGCCAATAAAGATATATTTAAAAACAAAAAAGAATGGTATGTCTGTTTCATAATCATGTAGAATATGTCAACTCGACAATGATTTATTGTCACATATTAAAATAATCTGTCCTGATTGACTTGATGCAACGGAGACCAAAACGTTGACGCCTAATCCATTCTTCTCTCTAATGATTGTTAATTTATTTATCTTTGAGTGCTGAATCCTATGTAAAGGACAGACTCACCGTATTTTTTTAATGAAGATGGAGAACCATACATTGATAACTAGGCTATTTTCATATATTTGATCTATATGTTCTCTGTTGTCAATGTTTGTTGAGTTTTTTCGTTGGTATTTCTGTACCCTTATTTTTCCTATTTATCATATTTGAAATGTATTTTTCTACTTTGGTTCACCCGGTTGCTGTAATTAATTCACTCATTTATTTTGTTTAATTTAGTTTGAGTTATTCCATTGAGTGTGATTAGATGTCACTCTATATATACATATAGAACTAATCAAAATCATTTATTTTGTGAATAAATCCCATGCAGGCATCTTTACCTTTCTAACTTTCTAAAAGGAGCATTTTCAATATTGTAATTAGAAATCTGACTTTACCGTAACAGATGATTTTTCATTTCAATTCCAAAGACACAAAACATGATCTGGTTACCTCCCTTTGGGAGTTACAGCTTATTGAATGTAATAAGTTGGCTCCAATCTTATCTTATGTGAGAGGTACACCTCTCAATCTTATCTTATGTGAGAGGTACACCTTGCAGTAGCCTTTTACTATCAGGGCATATAAAAGTAAAAGTATATGTCCTACCTTTTAAATACACTGCACCCTGCCCTCTGGGCTGCCCAGGTCCTACTCTATGGATGACTTGTATGTATTAAAAAAGAAGGTTAGGGCCTGGCAAACGGTTTATTTTGCCAGGTCAAATTGGCAATGTAAAACTGCACACACAAGCTGCATTGTCAGGCCTGAGACAGGTTTGAAAGAGGTACTTAGGTGGATGGCACAATCAGTGGTGCAGTCCACTAGCAGCATTTAATTTACAGGCCCTGGGTCTATGCAGTACCAATTTATTTGGGACTTAAAAGTAAATTAAAGATGCCAAGTTGGTATAAGCCAATTCTACAATTTCTTAAGGAGAGAGCACAAGTACTTTAGGCTGGTTAGCAGTGGTAAAGTGCACAGAGTCCTAAGAGACAACGGAAATGTGTTCAGAAAACAGAAGGGTTAAGGCATAAGTTTTGGGGATGACCCTGTAGAAATAGGCAAGTCCAACAATCAGGCATCATATCTTCTTTACTCCTTCATACATTGGCAATTAGGCTACTATCACTACAGAAGCCTGTTTAGATATAGCTCCATGTGCAACGTCAAAAAGATCGCAAACAACAACCATGAATCTGTTTAGCAGTACCCCTAGTTGGAAATTTGCTTTGATTCCTTGGTTATCTGTAACCCTAGATGTAGATCTCCAGGTGTCTTGCAAATCTTGTGGGGCAATATGTGAAAACTCAGACTCTCTCCAAAGCCTAGAAAGAATTATATCTTCAATATTAACTCTGCTAGAAATATCCACAAGCAATCATGATAATTGTTAGAAATTGATTGAGTTTCTGGTTGGCAGAGGTATACACCATGTCCAAGCAGGATTCACAATCCTAGTCAGGGTAAGTCAGAAACACACTTTAAATTAACCTGTGCTCACTCTCTGGTATCTCGGCACAGAGCAGTCAGGCTTAACTTAAGAGGCAATGTGTAAAGTATCTGTGCAACACTTCAAACAATAACACAGTAGAAACACCGCAGAAAAGGCTCCACATCAGTTTAGAGAAACAGAGAATAATTTTAGAAATAAACCAAGACCAAAACGTCATAAATCCAATTAGTATAGTTCAAGATATGAATTTGTAAAGATTAAATGCAAAAATAGCGCTTAGAAGCAGTCAGCATTTAGACAGCTAATTGGTCGCCCTGGACCGGGACAAAGTCAAGAGTTCAGACCAATCGCAATGTAAGCAGGGCCAGCTGAACAGAAGTACCTTGATTCTGGTCATAAAAAATGAGATGCACCGGTGATCTGCACGCAGTTTGAGTGATGCACCAGAGTTCTCCACACAATGGCAGTGATGCATCAGCACTTTGACCATTGCACCAGTTCCGAGGCGCCAGGTGTATCCACGCTGTAGAGGTGATGTGTCAATCTTCACCATGCAGTGGAGGTGATGTGTCGGTTCTGAAGGGACCGTTCTGGAGGAAATGCAATGGTTCCAAGTGCGTTGCATCGATCTGGTTCCCACAGCAGCGGCGATGCATCAATTACAATCGGCACAACAGGACCGATGCATGGGTTCTGGCATATACAGCACTTTAAGCTCAGTTCCAAGGGTCCGGGACTGCATTGACACCACTTGCAGAGCAGGTCGTACAGCAGACAGAGTTCAGGTGCTGCTTGCAGGTTGAAGAGAGATGTTTGTGATACCCCTGAGACTTCAGAAAACAGGAGACTAGCCAACAAGCCCTTTGAGATACTTAGGTTCTGGGAAGTAAAGATGCAGGTCTAGTCCTTCTCACTCCCAGGCAAGAGGGCAGCACGCTGCATGTCAACACAACAAAGAACTTCAGGGAAGTTGCAGTCCTTCCAGCAGCACAGCAGTCCTTCTTCCTGGCAGAATGTCCTCAGTTTCAGAAGTGCTCTGGTTTGGTGGTGTCAGAGGTCCATTACTTATACCCAGTTGAGCCTTTGAAGTGGGGAAGACTTCAAAGAGATGCCTTTGAAGTGCACAAGTCCTTTTCTTTCCTGCCCTGGCTCCAAACTCACTACAGAGGGGTATGCAAACCTTTTTGTGGCGACAGGACACAGCACTTTCAGGTGTAAGAGTCAGCTCCTCCCTCTCAGGATGGCCCATCAGAATGTGGATGGCTCATCAGTAACACCTAAGCTCCCTTTTTGTGTGGCTGTTTGGAGGGAATACACAAAGCCAGCTGGCACCCACCCTAGACATGTATTCAAAGACATGCAGAAGGCACCAAATAATTACAGTAAGAAAATGCAAACTTTCTGGCATTTTCTGAATTGCAATTTAAAATTCAACTTTACCATAATTTGTGTTTTTATATTGTGATTCCAGAGACACTAAATTTGGGGGCTCTGCCTCTTCCCAATTGGAAATTACACCTATAAAATGTAATTAGTCAATACCAATGTTATCCTATGGGAGAGATAGGCCTTGCAGTAGTGAAAAACAAATGTAGGATTATTTCACCACTAGGACATGGAAAGCTCAGAAGTAGATGTTCTATTTATTAAATATGCTGCACCCTGCCCATGGGCTGCCCAGGGCCTACCTTAGGGGAGACCTATATGTAATAAAAAGGAAGGTTTGGGCCTGGCAAGTAGGTTAACTTGAGAGGTTGACATGGCAGTTTAAAACTGCACACACAGGCTCTGCAGTGGCAGGCCTGAAACTTGTTCAAAGGGCTACTCAAGTGAGTGGTAAAATCAGTGCTGCAGGTCCACTAGTAGCATCTAATATACAGGACCCGGGCACAGGTAGTACATTTTACTAGGGACTTATAGGTATATTGCATGTGCCAATTGGGGATAAGCCAACGTTACCATGTTGTAAGTATAGAGCACATGCCCTTTAGCCCTGGTTAGCAGTGGTAAAGTGCCCTGATTCCTAAAGCCACCCAAAACAAAGTCAGCAAAAGCAGTAAAAAAAGGAGGACTGAAGGCAAAAATTCATGGGAAAACACTCCAAGGATGCCAGGTCTAACAATAACATAGTAGCCTTTTGGTGATTCTTTTAAACTTGACTAAATAGTCAGTGCAGGCCTCTGAAAAAGAATGTAAAGGTACTATTGGCCAAAATTAGATTGAGAAGGTAATTGTCTTCAATATCCTTGGTCCCAGGAGATAACTGAGAAATTGGATACTGCTGTGAAAAATAACATTCCGGTTATTGTCACACATGGTGGAATACAAGTGAGCCATTTGTGGCTTGGGAAAGCAAATGAATGTACGGCTAAGAAAATGACTAATGAGCTTCCTTTCTACTTCCTGTAAAATGTATTAAAAAATCCCATTTAAGATAATTTCTAAAAAGATTTGAATGCTCCATGTACCCTATTTCCCATTTTTGAGAATGGGGAAACAAATAATACCTTGACTGAGAAGGGTAAAAATCCCAACCAGAAAAAAAGTGAAAGAAATATGTGTGAAAAGAAGAGTGTGCAGAATTGATAAAAGGGAAGCAGGGAAAATACACTTTGCTTAAATAAAAGTGATTCCAATAAACTCTCTTTACCTTCATATAATCAAACCCTGGAAAAAGAGCAAAGTGCATTATCTGATCATAAATTCTCCAAAGGGCTACAACCATCTGTTGCCACAGTAATTTAGGGGAAAAAAGAAAGAAAACTGACAATTGAGGAAGGTTATGATCTAAATCAAAATAAAAATTCCAGTGAACCTTGATAGGCTTCCACTTCACAAGAAAGTTTGAATCACCAACCTACTTATAAAATTGACAATTCTACTCTGATTTCTTTTACCCTTGATTTAATGTTTGCATTTGATGATGAGAATACACCATCACATAGATCTTTCTAGTTAAACTGTTTGTCTGAAATTGACATTTTAAAAATGGTGAACAGTAGTGACATATACATAGTCAGTATTTTACAATCTTTTTGTGGCAAACTTTGTGGGTGACCTTCAATTCAAAGGCAATTGTGAATCTAATTCTTGAAAATTATGAACATTTCCTTAGTAGAAGAGTCATCAAGGTTGTTCCTTTTATTCTTCTATAATACAGAGTAATTTCTGTTACAATTACTGAGAGAGGTGATTGATCACAATGATTAGAATATGAAACAAGAAGATCTGATATAGGGTGCTAAAGCAAATGTAGTCATATTTTGCTCCAGAGGGAGGTCATTTCTATCTCTGAATGAAAAAACAAATAGTATGCCATAGCTAATGAAGATAATATTTTGAACTGGATTTTTTTTGGCTGACACACTCAATTGCAAACAAACTGCAGTTCACATGAAGTGTCAACGATTTTCCCATAGGGCTAAAGGTCCTCTTTTGGAATATATCAGGCTTTTCAGTAGATAAATATTCAGAACATGGCTTTTTTTTAAGACAACTTGAAGGTGGGTATTATCTGCATTTAAAAAACATGGTGTTCAGATGTTCTGAATCTGATGATTATTACTCGTTTTGTTGTTCTGCCAGAGGAACCAATAAGGGGCATGCAAGAGGTGGAATCGTGATTTTGTTGAACACAAACTATTCATAGTCATATAAATGGTGTACTGACCACTCAAATTTGGCATAATATATAAAAATCACTAAGAATGGTATTGAAAGTCAGATACTGCTTCCATAGCCACAGAGGGAATAAAAGTGTTGAGAAGGCTGGCGAGTAGGAGCTGAGAGGAAAAGGGAGTGCGCTGTGTCCCTATCTTTGAAACACTCTAGAGTTGAAGCTACTTTATTCCCAAAAAGTCAGGAGCCATCAAATGGCATGCACATAAGACTGGCCTGTACAACTCCCAAAAGTCAGTGGACCGCATCCAGATATACCTGCAAATGGCCACACTGGTTCCAATAACCATGCAGAGGAACTAGGTGGTATCCAACCCACAGCAAATGATGAACTTGGCCACATCATGACAATTTTGCATGCCCTGGGGAAGTATGGCATGGGCGTCTTCCATGGCCATATTAAATACTTGGGCCATTCAGTCCCCCAAGTCATGAGAGAAGCAGTCTAAGATACAGCTGATATTCACTGAGCGAAGGGCCAGACTTTCAGAGAAAAAAGACCTGATACCAAATGTTTATATCATCTTGATTTCCTGTCAGAGCGAGTAGTGGAGAACAAGTTTTGGTTTATTCTGCTTGCTGAAGCCTGCACCACAAGGTTCTCAGACATAGGGTACTGGGTGAGAAAGGCTGGGTCACCCAAAACAGGGCAATGATGCCTGCTGATCTGGCAATTCATAAGTGGGCCTGAGCAGGGGTTGGGCCATGTACCTAAAAGTGTATCAGTAAGAGCCTCATTGAATACAAGTTGGGACTCAGAACTCGTCTGGCCAGGCTGCAACACCTATGCTACGATATTGGTTTTGAACTTCCTGGGTAAGAAATTCAAGGTCAAGAACCTCTACCACCGTTTGCATTAGTATAACATGGGAGGTGCTGCCTTTTGTGGCAGATCGGAGGGGGGGAACTAGTCCGGTGTCTGAGGAGGAAACCACACCAATGGCATCCTGGAGGTCTTTTTCCAGTTGTCCTCTTGGTAATGTTTGGCAATCTATCTCATCCCCATCATCATAGCCCCAATTATCAGAATTTGTGCTGAATAATTCATAAAGAACTTGAGACCTTCTGGAAGGCAGAGGAACTATGGCAGAATCAGAAGGGTGGTAAAAAGATTACAGCTCACATAAAGGAGAGTGTAGACCGCACCATGGTTTGACCGTTGTTGTCCGGAGTCAGTGGCGCTAGTAGGAAAATTGGTGGAATGCATTCCGTTGAGGATTCTGGTACCAGGGAGGGAACCAGTACCTTAGTCAGTATAAAGCCCAGAGTGAATCCAGAGACCTAAGAATGTATTACCAAACCATGCAGGTGTTTTTTGATATAGAAAGAGAAGAGGTTCCAAATATTCCCTCTAATACTTTGCCTGCCAATAATAAAGCAGATAAGTGCGGAAGGGTGCTTTTAGAACTTTTGAGAGGAAATAAGTGTTTACTCCTGTGAATTTTGCTCACAGTACTAATAAGGTCAATCTATAATTCACTATAGTATTGTTTCTGAATCCATGTTTGGCCTATTAACTGACATCAATAATATTAATAACTATTTTATCCAGGTTTTATCTTTTTCCTTTGAGTTTTTACTACAAATGATATCATCTTGGAATTATCTGAAAGAGATGATATACCTATATAAATCTAACGGGTTAATATATTGGGATACAGAAAAATGGTAACCTTAGTTAAACAGTGAGAAATGCTATTTGGGATTTGTCTGTTCCTGTTGAAAATATGCCAGTAAAGTTTGATATACTAATGAGGGGCTTTGTTGGAGGGATGTCCCAAATATGTAAAACTGCAAGATTTAAAACAATTGTGAATGGGTTCTTTTCCCTAGAACTTAATCTTTACAGGGAAAAATACCTAGACTTCAAACACACAGAAGCTAATGGGACAGTGCTTGCAATAAGTCTAGCCACTGGCAATCGCTTGGAGTAGCATTTCAATCCACTGTTCTTTTGCCCACCATGCCACCTCAGTTAAGACTTCGCCATTTGCAAATCAATTTTGGTCCTTCTCTCATAAGTCGAACCTGAACTGCTAAGCAAGGTCTGCTCAGAACCAGAGCACAAGCAACCCAAGACTGGTTTTGCTCTGACTGGAGCAAAATATAGGCTGAAATATATGCCTGTAAGCCAGCTGATCCTGCCTACACCTTGGCTTTTGAACATCTCTGTCCTTAAACTGAAAATGAACATGATTCCTCTTCTGCGTAGCAAGATCAAGGATTTCAACTATAAAGTAAGATCTTCTAGTGCCAGGGTTCTAAATGAAATCCCGATCACTGTGATAAAAAAAAAACTCTTTGGTCCATTTTTTATCCCAACTTTTTAACTATTGCTACCAACATGAAAAACTTCTAAAAACTTGGAGAAGGAGTGTAATGGTTCCATTACATTAAAAGGGGTTCCATAGGATTCCAAATAGTTATCCACAAATAGCTCTAGTAGAATCAGTGGGAAAATGGTTCACTAAATGTATATTAGAACATCTGAAAGAGTAAGTGACTAATAATGAGATACTTCTAGTAGGACAAACAGGATTTAGAGCAAATAATTCTACATTAGTTAATATTGCTCTGCTTCAATTAATCATTAAAAAGTATGTACTTACTAGAGATCAACTTTTGTATGCAGCAGTTTTAGATTCTACTACTGCTTTTTATCGAGTAGATAGACTTTTACTCTCAAAGATTTGCAAAGCCTGGGAGTTCAAATTTAGTGAGACTAATTGTAGCTCTTCATCTGCATGTCTCATTGGGAGGAAACCAAGGTACTGTGAATGGCCTCGAAAAGCGTTTGAGCTACCTCAAATAATATCCTGAAGTGCATTTCCTCTATATTATGTCAAAAAGTAAAATTCTCTTATGTAAAGGGAAAAGATATTAGAAAAAAGAAAATATACATGGTGTCTCTGAAATAAAAGGCTTGAAAGCGTGAAGTCTTCCTTATACTCAGGGAAATGGTTTGCTTCTAACCTACACGCATAAGAAGATATTGAGAATATGGTTCAAAAGCCCTTATCACATGCAAATGGTCTTAGTTCTTTTATCAATGCAAAGGGGCATAGACATGTTTTGCTTCTTTTACTGTTTCATCAATCGAAAATTCCCTCTGACATCTTGTAGGAAATTGAAATGATCAATGTCATTTATGAAGATTATTGAGGGAAACATTCTGGTCAAACTGTGCAAATTAAATACTTTACCAGCAACCAATGCCATAGGTATGCAGCGTGGCCAGTCTGGGATCTACATTATGCAATGTCAAATCCTGCAGCCTCTTTTTTAATTAGATATGGTATATTATCTTTTGTGAGGGCTGGTCAATTTTAATGTACCATGAAAATTAAATGATATGTTTTATAAAGGATATATTTTTGTGTTTATGTATATGTTCTTAGACATGTGGATCTCATTGAAGTTACAAATTCATTATAATAATTTCATTCCTTGTCATTGAATTACATTAATGTGTCCTTTTGCGCAAGGTGAATGAGCACAGCAAGATGTTTTAATTGAATGGTCAGCCTTGTCCCAGAGTGGTGTGTCAACAATGCAGGGATATTTCCATTTAAAAGGCTACTACACTGCAACTTGGCCTCCACACCTATGAGGAACAGATGTCCTAAGCATCAATGTTAACCTGAAAGTGAATTAGTAGGAAGTCTGGATGTCAACCAGATTACTCATGTCACCCTCTAACATATATCAATATCAACATATATCTACATCATTGCAGAGGATGTACAAACAACTCCTGACCAGCTGCCTGTCCTGGATGAGGATCCTGGGGAGGATGACAGCCTGCCAACCCTCGACCAAGACACCCTCCAGCAAATTCTGTACTCCATTCAGACACCATCTCTGGTTGAAAGAAGGGCAGACAGCGTTGCACCTTCTCCAGAGGATCTGCCTATCACCCAATAAACAGCACCAGCCAGCCCACCTCTAGCCTTGAACTCCAAGGACCCCTAGGTTGAATTCCAATGCCGTGCAGTAGGAGTCCAGCAGGAGCTGGTAGATGCTGTGTGGGCAGATATAGAGACTGTTGTGTGCACCCTAGAGGGAGTCCGTAGGTGCCTCAAATCCAATAAGGGTACCTCAGCGGCTATAAGAGGCACCTACCCTCCATTCCATGGCCTGGAACAGTCCCTGGCTGACATCGCTGGTGTCATGAGGCAGAGGCATTAACAACTGCACTGCCGAAGTGGCACCAGTGAGGTAGCCAACCAGCTGGGGGAGATCTGCAACATCCTGGTGTCCATAGAGCGGAAGCAGGACTCCTACATAGCATTAATGGGTGCCTTACACCACAGCATTGTTGCTGTGCTGGCAAAATGGCAGGCACTTCTTAGTGCTGTGCTGCCGTACTTGTTGGTGCAGAGAAATGCTGCTGGGAACAGGAGATCAAATTCTTCAGCCCCTTATGTGTGTGTGCCTCAGTCGCCTGCGGCACCGAAAACACTTCCGTCATGGGAGGCACCATATACATCACAGGACAAAGATGTGGACTACACCTCTTTCCACTGAAAAACTGGCTGGTAGCATTTCTCTGTGCCACAGCCAGTTTCTCTTTTGACCTGTGCGAATGGCCATGTCAGTGTACTCCTCAACTGGTACTGTCCTCTATTTGCTTTACCACCTGTTGATCTCACCCATTTGTGGACTGTCGATGTGGACTATCTTCCCTAATGGCAATTTGGTCCTCCTCACTGGAACACTCCTCTACTCCACATGTCCCATGACATGTATCCCCCATGGACTCTGTCTGGACATCCAATGGCTCACAAACTACGTTGGGGTTGTTGTCCCAAGGGCTGCCATTTTCTCCTTGGTTCATGTGTGAATCAAATCACTTACCTGTACCAGCGTGTTGTGCGTCTGTTCATGATTGGACTTAGCAGAACATGCTGGATGTGCTGAGCTTAACAACACTACCTACCATTTAAAGGAATGTGTGTAGACCCATGGGAAATCTGCACAGGCCAACAGAAATAGTATATGTTAACCCTATGTGCATCTAAACCAGCAAGTAGCTACCTAAGGTCACAAGCATGAAGTGGAACAGGTTGCATTCAGTCAATGGTAAGGGTGAATGAAGTTATAGAAGAGGTGGGGAGCACATTCATAGATACTAGCCAGCAAACAACACTGCTGTGACAATAAAATGATGCACAGGTGAGTGTGTAAGTGTCTGGCATCAGTGTGTGAGCCAAAACATCCCTGAATACTGACAATTGTTTGACATGATCATCCATATAGCACATGTAGCACTACTCATATACACACTGCAACAGTATGGGAATACCTGTTTGGGCCTGTGTCTCCATTCAAAGCAAGAGTACCACTTACATTGTACAATCATGTGTGAGGATGCATTAAATGAATCCATCACAAACTTGATAGGATCTTTCCTGCAGATATTCCACCTAGACACACATGTAAACAAACACTGCATGGAAACCCCACAGCATGGGTCTAACACCACCTAACAATATATGTGAACTCCTACACAGTTAATAATAAACCAGTTGTGAAAGTAGAAAACATAATTTATTCATATTTAATTCCAACATATGAAATCAAAACCTAACTACACTTATGTATCTTACCTATCCTAACTAAAATGATCCAAAACTAACCTAACATATCTAACTTACACTAACTTATCTAAAAATGACCTTAATCTACCTAACTGGTAATGTATTCTATTCTACACATATACAATAGAGATGTTAAACAGTACCCACCCCTTAAAAAACACTTACACACATTGACAGCATGAACTACTCCTATACACAAACTAACTAAACATTTAAAGCTAAACAAATATATATAGTTTTTTTGTGTTTTTTTATGCATATAATAAACATCAACCCTCCTTAACAAACAACCCACCCATATCCCTACCCAACAAGATAAAAACTATAAAATCTTAAAGATTACTAACACTAAACGATACCTATACTATAACTAACCTATGCTACTGTACAAAGAGTAACATTTACAGTAAAACAAATGGGGAAGGTCAGGATGAAAAAAAGAGTCTTAAATTTGTGCAGCAATTTGGTCTACCGCCTGCTGCACAATGTTTTGGTTCCTGACGAAATGTCTAGCTGCTGCTTCTTTCCAGCAAAACGCCTCTTAGGTTCTACCAGGTCTTTTAGGGCCTGCTGATCCCAACCAGATGGCTGCCCTGGGGCTGGTGGTTGTGCCCGTGATGCAATTGGAATAGAGCTAGTAGAGGTTCCAGTAAGTGATCCATCTATGCCAGCATGAGGAACATTGCCTGCCTGCCTGGGTCCTGCCTTGGTTGCTTCTTGGTGACCCTGGTGTTCGGCGGACCATGTGCTGGCAGACATCTCACTTAAATATTTGTGATCCATCCTCCGGTATACCTGGGCAACATGCCTGAGATGGCAATAACGTTCAAGCCTGATCTTATGTGTCTTGACCTGGTCTGGCATCATGTTGTCTGTTGGAGAGGATGGGAATATGTATCAGACTAAGCTGCAGCTGTACCTATTTGATGCAACATTAGGCTTTTTTCAACAAAAATATCACATATCGCATGTCCTGACCATAACTTTTTATTTTGGATTGTAAAAATGACAAGGACTCTTTTGAAATATATACTTCTCCTAAATAAATGATGCATAGGTACTCATGTTTCAAGACTGTAGGTATATAAAATGGCAGTCATGGCCAAATATACCTGTACAAATAATATTGCTGAGACAGATTTGTAAATGTGATGTTGTATACAGAAGGAATGGCACACATGGTCACACAACCTACTCCCTGGGGGGATTCAAGCAGCATTCAATAGGGCTGAAATGAAAATGGAGGGTGGGTGGCTAGCTATCTTCCCTCCAATCTTGACACATGTAAATATATGGAACCATATAACAGGCTTTAAGTACTTAAAGTACAAGCAAGCCCATGTGGCTCTATACATACTAACCCTGGGCGTAGTTTGCGTAGTAGCATTTCACGTAGCTACACGAAGTACATTTTAAACTACATATAGCTATGCAAATTGCATAGTGCGTATATTTATATGCTAAAAATGCATATAGTTATTTCACAAAAGTGAAAACGATAAATTAACAAGCAGTGAGAGAGGTGATGATTTTGGGATCCTCCCTAACCTAGGGAGAGAACCAAGCAGATGCCTTGAAAACAAAAAGCACATCTTTTGAACGATTCAGTGGTGGTCCCATCCTCTTAGGACCACCCCAAAACAGTTATTGGCAAAAATACAATCCCAACCAAAGGCCCTGCAAAGCATTATGGGACGAGATTAGCAGTGGGCAGTGAATATTATAGTATCCAATATCAAAATAATTCTACAAAGAGCTGCAGTTCCACTAGTCGTTACTAGATGTCCCTCACGAGTCAAATGCAAAAGCTTCATGAAAGAGTTTCAATGCTTTTGCATTTGACTCGTGAGGGACATCTAGTAACGACTAGTGGAACTGCAGCTTGATGTATTAATAATTTCAATGCTTTTGCATTTGACTCGTGTCGTGAGGGACATCTAGTAACGACTAGTTGAACTGCAGCTCTTTGTAGCATTATTTTGATATTGGACACTATAATATTCACTGCCCACTGCTAATCTCGTCCCATAATGCTTTGCAGGGCCTTTGGTTGGGATTGTATTTTTGCCCATAACTGTGCTTGGGGTGGTCCTAGGAGGAAGGGACCACCACTGAATCGTTCACATGATATGCTTTTTGTGTTCAAGGCATCTGCTTGGTCCTCCCCTAGGTTAGGGGGACCCCAAAATCATCACCTCTCTCATTGCTTGATATTTTATTGTCAAAGTTCACTTTTGTGAATTGGTTATAAGCTTTTTAGCATAGAAAATTTCTTTATCAAAGCATTTGAAGGTATTTATTATACTGCTGCTACGCTACATCAATTAGCACAGTTTTTCACTTTGCTATGTGCAATTTGTGTAGTGTGTAGTAGCACAAACTTTGCATGCAACGTGAGCGTAGCAAAGTATTACACCCAGGGTTAATACATATTCTAGTGTCTGGCTCTACAAGTCAGTTTGGATTGTTACTTTGAAGCACATTACCTCAACCCACATCCAAATGCAGCACACATGGAACGAGGTAGAAATGATGATTAACAAATCAATTAAGCCACGCTGCGTCTGCTCTGTGGAGGGGCAAGCTATTGACACTGCACCAGATTTACATCATTAATCAAATCTGAGGCAGGATAAATATCCATGGGTGTTGTCTGAGAATACCCACAGCAAGAACACTGGAATGCCCCCCTGCCACAGAGTAAGCCAACGCAGTGAATTGAACTGCCTTGTCACTAGGCCTGAGCGGTAAAATCCACTCCGCTCGCAGAATTTGCGGAATTTTGGCAATTCCGCGTTCTGCAGAGAACGCGGAATTGCCGAAAATTCTGTGATCCGCGGCGTAGCGGAATTTTTTCCTTGTTCGCGCACCCGGTAGCGACTTACCGGGATCCCTGCGTTTGCCGACAAGTTTTCCTATCCGGCCGTGCGATCCCGCGAGAGTGTGCGATCGCGAACACGTCATTCGGACGCGCCATCGGACATCCGCGTTTGCAAACAGGAAACACGCATCGTGAACGGGCGGGACAAGTGAAACAAGATGGCCGCACCAATTGGTGACCGCATGGGCAAGTTCGCGAGATATTTCCCCGAGCACGCAAACAGCGTCCCCGAACAGGAAAAATGCATCGCGAACGGGCGGAACAAGCAATTCCGCGTGCTCGCGGAATTCTGCGTAGCTCGCGGAGATTTTTTACATCTTCGCAGAACTTTGCGTAACGCGACTACGCAAATTCCGCCCACCCCTACTTGTCACACTCCATAGATATGAGGCCATGATGAGCCACACAAACTGACTTTGCTTGGCCTCATACATATGTTTGAGAGGCATGTGCCACCCGAGGTACAAAAGAAGTGAGGTGCTGGCAGCACAATCCACTTGAAAAGATGCCCATATCTGTAGCCATTGCTGTCCTAGGATGTGTATTGGATGCATGACAAAATCAGGAAATGACATACACTGACTGGTTCCGCCAGTCTACAGTGTATGTGTCATCCTGGAGACAGATTGACTGCCTAGATATGTAAGGTGTGTGGCTAGGCCTATATGACACATGTTGATAAGTGCTAGACAACATTTACCATACATAAATAACCAAAAAACACCATATCATGTTGTGGGACACACACATCTGCTGTCTGGGCTTGGTGTCTGGAACAATATGTGTGGTGCATGCACAGTTCAACTGCACAAGAGTGTTTGCTTTAATTTTTCAGCCCATATGTTAGCAATCACCAGGCCAGCTTGGGTAGACAAAACAACTCTGATTACTTTCAAGGAGGTATGTGTTTAGCATTAGTATGCATCACATTATCTTGCACCAGTGAGAGGTTCCGCGAACTTAGAATGTGAGAAGGCATTCACTCAAGATGCTCCTTTGGTCATTCAATGACACATTATGCTACTATACCTGGGATGTATCAGTGCATGCTACCTTTGCAGACGTGATGTTGCATGTAGTCATCACCCTAAAATCTATTGTTTTATTCCCTATCTTTTCGTGTCCTGTTTTTACCAGCACACATAGATGGAGCTGTAGGAGTGACAGCTTTGTTTGCATCTGAGTGGGACACACCAAAACAGTCACATACATCCATGCAGGTTACAGTTGCATCCTTGCCTAGTGGGGCAAGTGTGCCAGCATTGGGCCTATTTGGCCAATCCAGCAGCAGCACAGTTAAGGAAGCCACATTTTAATGTGATATGTGAGATAGCACATTGATTTTTCTTTGTGTTCGCAAACATTGATGTAGAGTATGGTGAGTATATGGGTTGCAAGGTGTGACCATGCACATCTTATGTGCCTCTTGTCACAGTCATCGGAACATAAGTTCACTATAATGGCCTCCACGAGTGTCAAGAAGTACAAATGGTTGGATGTACAACACACACACACACACAGTCATTGCACACTGTTTAGATTGCCCATCACTTTGGATTGTGGTAGGATGTCTGATGGTCTGTACACTGCAGCAGCACACATATTCACATTATGTACACACTGTGCCACAATGCTAGCTTTGTTTGATGTATGTCTTTCCAACACACATGCAAATGGCACATGCTGATGTCATGCACACATATTTAGATACACATGATGTGATTCAGTGGTGTTTTCAACACCTAGATACATACGTTTGTGATGGGCCAATACCTATTAGGTGAGATGTGAGTGTCTTGATGTTTACAATGACTGTGAAATGAGATTGCTTGCACAAAGGCAGTGAGAAATAATTAATTTACATTTTTGATAGTTTTCCAGAAAACAAATTATGTTAGGGTCTATCAGGCTTTTTCGTACATCTATGAAAAAGTTCTGGACAATGTGATTTCTTCTGTGAGTCCCCGCTACTGTGGGTTGATTTTGGCATTGGTCTGCATCCTCCTCCTCATTATCGTCAGGGCCTTCCTGGTCCTCCTGGACCTAGTCCCATGGGACATTAGTCCGCACACATATGTTGTGCAATATACAACACAAAAGGATGATTTTACATGCAATGGGAGGGGAGTATAGCAATCTCTCCCTGGACATGTCAAGGTAGGGGATGTGGGACTTAAGAACTTCACTACAGACCAGGTCCTGCAAAGTGCATGTTTGTAGAACCGCTGGCCTACAGTCTGGGGATTGACAAATTAGGTCAGGACCTATGGCTGCAGACCATATCCTTGGTCAGCTGAAAAGACAGGAGAGGAACAATCAGTTAAAGATCATGACGGTTGATGGACCCACATTCAAGTACATGTCTATTATGTGTCCTGAATGACTCCTACACATTTCCACCAGTTTGGGACGTGTTCTAACATTGTTTGGCATACACACTCTTTACCATTTTTGGTGTGACTGACACTGTACTACACATACAAGTATACAAGTAAGGGGCATATTATCAAGAAACGGCGTTAAAATTATCGCCGCTTTGGCGGCAGAAAACTGCCGCTAAAGCGGCGATAATGGGCTTGATAATATGCCCTTGAGAATTCCAATAGAAGCCCATGTTCTGGTGTCAACTAGGCCTGGGCATTGAATTCCGCTCCGCTCGCGGAATTTGCGGAATTTGGACAATTTCGCGTTCTGCGGAGAACGCGGAATTGCCATCAATTCCGCGATCCGCGGCGAAGCGGAATTATTTTCTTGTTCGCGCTTTAAAAATGCATTCTAGCGCGCGCGATTATGACTTACCGGGATTCCTGCGTTCGCCGACGGGTTTTCCTATTCGTTCGCGTGCGCCACGAGATTTCGGTAGCCGGCCGCGCGATCCTGCGAGAGTTTGCGATCGCGAACACGTCATTCGATGCGCCATCGGACAACGCGAGAGTGTGCGATCGCGAACACGTCATTCGTCGCGCCATCGTGCACCACGAGAGAGATTGCGGTCGCGAACACGTCATTCGGGCGCGCCATCGGATTTCCGGCGTAATCTTTGTAAACCTGCGATCCCGAACATGCAAAATTTTCAATCTGGAGAAGAATAATATCGCGAGCAGCATAAAACCTTCTATAAACTGATGATTTCCATGGAAAAAAAACCTCAGATTGATATTTGGGTGTCCTTTTTTTCATTTTTTGGGCGGGGGAGAGGGAGGAAGTGCCACAGAGTCTACTACTTCCTGTTCCTTTCCAGCAGGCTCCTCCCAGTGCTTTCTCCATCTCTTGTTCATTTTTCACTTGGATTTGAGCTGGAAGGATCACTGTTTGTGTCTGCTGCATCATTATCATTTGATTTGAGGATTTTTGGATTTGAGATTTTACAAGTAAGTTGGTGTTGTTTGATTGGGTCATTGCAGTTGCTGCAATTACAATTTTTTTAATTTTCATCATTTTTAAAAATAAATATAGTGGTGGGTAGCCACTGTAGCCAGTAGGCCCAGAGCTAGTCATGGGTGGGTGCATGATGAAACATGATGAAACAACTGTTCCTTTGCTGTGTGATGTATTTTTTAATTTCAAACATCATTTAGGGGGCATGGATGGCGTTGGATTGAATTGCAAAATGTGTATTTTTGGGTGTATTTCAGTTTTTGTGCTGTGTGCTAAATACATGCCTTAGTTGTGTGTGGTGTGCTGCAGGCCTTGTTTAGCCCTGTGGATTTTCGTTTTTGCATTTTATTGCATTACAGGCAAAGCAGTGTTGTTTACCATGCATCCTTTGCCTGGCTATTATAGGTCTGTTTTCAGTACATTGTTTTCCAGGCCTCTTGCTTGTTGCTTCTGATTTGTGAGTGTCCATGTGGCTGGTAGCCATTTCTGGTGGGAGTTATAAGTGTGCTGCTTTTTTGCCATATAGGCCTGCATATGTTTCCTTTGTGACCTAGGCTTCTTGTTGTTGTGGGCCTGGCCATGAGGCTGGTGGCCATTTTGAAGCCAGGCAGTGTGCTTTTGCCATAGGCCTGCATTGTCTGTCTTCAGTTTCTTGTTGTTGTGGGCCTGGCCATGAGGCTGGCGGCCATTTTGAAGCCAGGCAGTGTGCTTTTGCCATAGGCCTGCATTGTCTGTCTTCAGTTTCTTGTTGTTGTGGGCCTGGCCATGAGGCTGGCGGCCATTTTGAAGCCACGTAGTGTGCTTTTTTCCATAGGCCTGCATTGTCTGTCTTCAGTTTCTTGTTGTTGTGGGTCTGGCCATGAGGCTGGCGGCCATTTTGAAGCCAGGCAGAGTGCTTTTTGCCATAGGCCTGCATTGTCTGTCTTCAGTTTCTTGTTGTTGTGGGCCTGGCCATGAGGCTGGCGGCCATTTTGAAGCCAGGCAGTGTGCTTTTTGCCATAGGCCTGCATTGTCTGTCTTCAGTTTCTTGTTGTTGTGGGCCTGGCCATGAGGCTGGCGGCCATTTTGAAGCCAGGCATTGTGCTTTTTGCCATAGGCCTGCATTGTCTGTCTTCAGTTTCTTGTTGTTGTGGGCCTGGCCATGAGGCTGGCGGCCATTTTGAAGCCAGGTAGTGTGCTTTTTGCCATAGGCCTGCAAGCTTGTAGCCTAGTCTGCCAACAGGCCTTTCATCCAGTGGGCCCAGAGGTAGTCAGGGGTGCATGAAACAACTGTTTCTGTGTGTTCTGTTGAATATAAACATCATTTAGGGCACATGCATGGCATTGGATTGAATTGCAAAATGTGGATTTATTTTTGGGGTGTATTTCAGTTTTTGGAGGTGTTACATGCCTTAGTTGTGTGTGGTGTGTTGCAGGCCTTGTTTAGCCCTGTGTATTTTCGTTTTTGCATTGTATTGCATTACAGGCAAAGCAGTGTGGTTTAGCATGCAGCCTTTGCCTGGCTATCTTAGGCCTGTTTTCAGTACATTGTTTTCCAGGGCTCATGCTTGTGGCTTGTGATTTGTGAGTGTCCATGTGGCTGGTGGCCATTTCTGGTGGGAGTTATAAGTGTGCTGCTTTTGCCATATAGGCCTGCATGTGTTTCCTTTGTGGCCTAGGCTTCTTGTTGTTGTGGGCCTGGCCATGAGGCTGGCGGCCATTTTGAAGCCAGGCAGTGTGTTTTTGCCATAGGCCTGCATTGTCTGTCTTCAGTTTCTTGTTGTTGTGGGCCTGGCCATGAGGCTGGCGGCCATTTTGAAGCCAGGCAGTGTGCTTTTTGTCATAGGCCTGCAAGCTTGTAGCCTAATCTGCCAACAGGCCTTCCATCCAGTGGGCCCAGAGATAGTCAGGGGTGCATAAAAGAACTGTTTGTGTGTTCAGTTGAATTTAAACATCATTTAGGGCACATGGATGGCATTGAATTGCAAAATGTGGATTTATTTTTTTGGGTGTATTTCAGTTTTTTGGGGTGTGTTACATGCCTTAGTTGTGTGTGGTGTGTTGCAGGCCTTGTTTAGCCCTGTGTATTTTCGTTTTTGCATTTTATTGCATTACATTACAGGCAAAGCAGTGTGGTTTACCATGCAGCCTTTGCCTGGCTATCGTAGGCCTGTTTCAGTACATTGTTTTCCAGGCCTCATGCTTGTTGCTTGTGATTTGTGAGTGTCCATGTGGCTGGTGGCCATTTCTGGTGGGAGTTATAAGTGTGCTGCTTTTGCCATATAGGCCTGCATGTGTTTCCTTTGTGGCCTAGGCTTCTTGTTGTTGTGGGCCTGGCCATGAGGCTGGCGGCCATTTTGAAGCCAGGCAGTGTGTTTTTGCCATAGGCCTGCATTGTCTGTCTTCAGTTTCTTGTTGTTGTGGGCCTGGCCATGAGGCTGGCGGCCATTTTGAAGCCAGGCAGTGTGCTTTCTGTCATAGGCCTGCAAGCTTGTAGCCTAATCTGCCAACAGGCCTTCCATCCAGTGGGCCCAGAGATAGTCAGGGGTGCATAAAAGAACTGTTTGTGTGTTCAGTTGAATTTAAACATCATTTAGGGCACATGGATGGCATTGAATTGCAAAATGTGGATTTATTTTTTTGGGTGTATTTCTGTTTTTGGGGTGTGTTACATGCCTTAGTTGTGTGTGGTGTGTTGCAGGCCTTGTTTAGCCCTGTGTATTTTCGTTTTTGCATTTTATTGCATTACATTACAGGCAAAGCAGTGTGGTTTACCATGCAGCCTTTGCCTGGCTATCGTAGGCCTGTTTCAGTACATTGTTTTCCAGGCCTCATGCTTGTTGCTTGTGATTTGTGAGTGTCCATGTGGCTGGTGGCCATTTCTGGTGGGAGTTATAAGTGTGCTGCTTTTGCCATATAGGCCTGCATGTGTTTCCTTTGTGGCCTAGGCTTCTTGTTGTTGTGGGCCTGGCCATGAGGCTGGCGGCCATTTTGAAGTCAGGCAGTGTGTTTTTGCCATAGGCCTGCATTGTCTGTCTTCAGTTTCTTGTTGTTGTGGGCCTGGCCATGAGGCTGGCGGCCATTTTGAAGCCAGGCAGTGTGCTTTTTGTCATAGGCCTGCAAGCTTGTAGCCTAATCTGCCAACAGGCCTTCCATCCAGTGGGCCCAGAGATAGTCAGGGGTGCATAAAAGAACTGTTTGTGTGTTCAGTTGAATTTAAACATCATTTAGGGCACATGGATGGCATTGAATTGCAAAATGTGGATTTATTTTTTGGGGTGTATATCTGTTTTTTGGGGTGTGTTACATGCCTTAGTTGTGTGTGGTGTGTTGCAGGCCTTGTTTAGCCCTGTGTATTTTCGTTTTTGCATTTTATTGCATTACATTACAGGCAAAGCAGTGTGGTTTACCATGCAGCATTTGCCTGGCTATCGTAGGCCTGTTTCAGTACATTGTTTTCCAGGCCTCATGCTTGTTGCTTGTGATTTGTGAGTGTCCATGTGGCTGGTGGCCATTTCTGGTGGGAGTTATAAGTGTGCTGCTTTTGCCATTTAGGCCTGCATGGTTTTCCTCTTGGCTTACTGCTTGCATCCATCCCCTTTGCCAGCTGCAGCTCCCTGAATGATGTGATGAGCAAATAATTTATTGCCAAACAGGGTCCACTTCTATTACATTTGTATTTTGGTTGTCCTGACAGTGTACACAGTATACCATGAAAGCCCTTGATGACAGTCTCACAAATGGCTACACTAATTTATATCTTTTATTTGTTTGTTTGTACTACTAGTAATTGAACCACAACAACAAATGCAACATTTCACTGATGTTCTTCTCCTGGCTTCTTTGCTTTTAGGTGCACAAAAAGACAGAGGAGGAGGTGTCATCATCATCATCACCCGTTGTACTGCCAGGCTGAAGTCCTGCTGCGCGTCACGTCCACGTGTGACCACAGACATCTCTGCAACTTGTGCACCTGCGTCCTGCTGACATCTGAAGAAGATGGCCCCAAAGAAAGGTACAAGGTCCTCCAGTAGCAATAAAGTTGCCAGTGAGAAGAAGGGAGAGAAGAAGGAAGTGGCACTTGCCAAGACTGGGGTGCCGGCCGATGTGTTTTTTGGTAAAAAAACTTACGCCTGCAGCAGCGGTGTCCAGCAGGGACCAAGCTGGGAGCAGCACCTCTGCATCAGTGGCCCCACCCCAGCAACCTAGGCCCAAGCCCATGACTGTGGCAGAGGTAGCCAGTCTACTAACGACCAGTGATGTTGAAATGTCATTATCGCAAAGTAGTACCCAATCCACGCACTCGCAGGCGCAAACTCAGGAGATAAGTGGGCAACCCCAGCCGCAACCCGAACCGCAGCTGGAACTGCAACCACAGCCGGAACCACAGCCGCAACCCCAGCCGCAGCCGGAACCGCAACCACAGCCGGAACCGCAACCACAGCCGGAACCGCAGCCGGAACCACAGCCCACAATAGTAGCTGTTCCACCTGAAGTAGGGGCAGTTCAGGAAATCGAGCTTTTTGCAGACGGAGAGGAGCAAGCCACTGTTCCAGAAGATCCAGTGTCTTCCATACCCCCAGCAAGGAAAAGGAGGCTTAGTACATCAACTTCTTCTTCAAGCCCCGCTTCTGATGATCTAGATGCCACTTGGAAGCCACCAGCTCAGCCTGAGAGTGATGCACACCACAAGACAAGGCTAGTGAAAAGGAAGGTTCCCTAAAGCCTTACAGTTATGGAGGTAGATGTAGACGAGGGGGGTGATGATGATGAAGAGCCAGTCATCACGAACATCACTCCTGGGCCTGCGGAGATGGAGACCAACATTATTAGACTATCCCAAATCGCTGCGAGGGATGTAGCACGGATACCACCAACACAGGTAACGCCAACACGACCTCCAGCTTCCATATTTGCCTTTGCAAAGGCCCGGCAGGGACCTACATCAAGCTCAAACACCACCTCAGTAGGTGGTGGTAATGTAAGTGCACAGAGTCAAATTCCATGCACACCCTCCATTTCATCTGGTATTGAAAGTGGCACCTCCAGCAGTGCCAGAAAGTTCTCCTCCCCAGTTTGGGACTTCTTTTCGGTTAGCAGTAAGGAGGAGAACATTGCTATATGCTCAATTTGTCGGCAGGCTGTTAGGCGGGGTAAGCTTGGTACAAACTATGGTACCGGAGGACAAACAAGTCATCTCAAAAAACACCACACTATCAGGTGGGAGGCTCACCTACTTCACTTACAAAAAAGTAAAACTGGACCCATTGCTGTTGTTGTGGATGAAGAAGTAGGGGAAGATATGATCGCGGAGGAAGGTCAACAAGATGGAGACATTTATAGCCCTACCCCCAGCAGTGTACTGGTAACGCCCGCATCCTCAGCAACATCTCAGTGGCACAGTAGTAAGAGTCAACATGAGACAGCAAGGCAACCGGGCACTGCAATGAGCAAAAGTGCAGCGTCGTTGAGCCTAGCTGGGTTCAAGAAGAAAGGTGCAGCAGTAAGGAAAATATTCCAGCCTACCATTGACAGCATGCTTTGGTCGGAGGGGCAGTACCAACGCAACCACCCAACGGCACGGTTGTACAATGCGAAGCTCGCTAAAATGTTAGCGCTGGACCTTCTCCCTTTTTCATTTGTGGAAGGGGTGGGTTTCCTTGAATTTGTGTCAGCCATCTGCCCTAAATGGAAGGTTCCCAGCCGTTCCTATTTTGCCCGAGTTGCTGTTCCAGCACTACATCACGATGTGCTTGAATTGGTTGGACAAGCTTTGCAGCAGAGTGCTGTTCACAAAATCCACCTGACAACAGACATGTGGACCAGTTGCCAAGCCACTGATTACATGTGCATCACTGCACACTGGGTCTCTTTTGTGGGGGTTAGAGACAAGCTATCTGAAGTAGGTGCTGTTGACACAGCTGCAATTTTTAATGCTTCTCGGAAACATGCAACTATAGCCATGTTCGCCATGGAGAAATCTCATACTGCTGAAAACCTTTTGGAAGAGTTTAACAACAAGGTCTTTGAATGGCTGCGCCCCAGAGGGCTTCACATTGGTTTTGTTGCCACGGATAATGGCAGTAATATACTTAAGGCCATGACGCTTGGTAAGTATTTCAGGGTCCCGTGTTTGGCGCACTGCATTAACATTATAGTTCAAGACTTTCTGAAAAAAGAACCCATAGTCAGCAACTTACTGACCACCTGCCGCAGAATATGCACGCATTTCAGCCATTCTTTTAAAGCCCGGAAGCAGCTGAGGATCATTCAACGTGACTATAGAATGCCAGTCAAAGCACTGATCCAGGAGGTGGCAACACGTTGGAACTCAACGTATTACATGCTTGACCGTCTGTTTGAGCAGTACAGACCAATCAATGAATATGTCATGCAAAGGGCGGATGCTGCTGTGAAAGGCATGACCCTTCAGGTGGACCAATGGTGCCTAGTTAAATCTCTTACAGAGATGCTTCTTCCTTTCGAGGTCTTCACACGTGAAGTCAGCAAGGAGGACTGTACTATGGGCCAAGCTATCCCATTGTTGCACATGCTAGAGCAAGAGCTGAAGAGGGTGTGTGAAGCGTACATAGGTGTGGAGGAAAAAAAAGAAGCATACCAGTTGGCGGAGAGCTTATCATGTCGCTTAAGTTAAAAAGCAAGGGTGCAAAATAAGATTCTGTCACAACAACATTACATTTGTGCCACAATTCTGGATCCACGGTACAAAGCGGCACTGCACAGTAAGACATTACTCCTTTTTTCAGAAGTGGATGTTGCCCGGTACAAAACTTGGATAGCTGAGGCAGCCAGTACATTGGAAAATGAACGGCTGGTAATTAAAGGCCTCAAACCCACATCAAGTACTGCAGCAGGGCATCCTGCGTCAAGTTCAACTTCAGAGCCTGTGGGCAGTGCATTTGGTTCACAGCTGTCACCAACACTATCGACAACAGCAAGAACCGGATCATCATCAGCCCCAGTACAAACGGCACAGAATTGGTATTTACAGCAAGGACTTGCTAGGTCCAGTGCTGATGCAAAGACAAAAGAGGGCGCACTAAGTTTAGCACCCCTGAACATTGACCGAATGGTCCAGGCCTACCTGGATGACCCAACAGAGGTCTACATTGATCAAAACCCATTGCGGTATTGGTATGGCAAAAGGGGCCAATGGCCAGTGCTCAGCAGGCTGGCGATCAACTATCTGGCTTGCCCTATCGCAAGTGTCTCTTCTGAACGTGTTTTCAGTGCTGCTGGTTCCATTGTAACAGTGAAAAGGACCAGTCTCTCACCCATAAACGTGGAGAGGTTAACCATGATCAAAATGAATCAGCAATTTATACCACCGAATTATACAATACATGAATCACCGCAGGAAGATGAGGACAGCGGCTCAGGTGATGGAAATAGCGTGTTGGATGCTGATTACCTACTTCTGGTTGAACCTCCAGAGTTTGAGGACGAGCTATACTTCCCTGACGGTGACAACTAGGCTTCCAGTTCTTACTGTGGTTCTCCCTTATTTACTTCTATTTCTGTGTCTGTCTTTCTGTTTGGAAACTTCAAATCACAACAAATCCATCACCACCGTCTTCGTATTTTATTGCCTTATGAGTTTCAGCTCTCTGCATTTCAGTCCACTCCTCCGAGTCCTGCTCCTCCATCCTCCTGAATCGACCTAAATCTATTGCCCTCAAGCCAGATGATGATTGGATGTAGCATAATCGAAGAAAACCTAATCTTGCCTCGTTGAGTCTCTCCAAAAGAAGTGGAACATGATGATGACTACTATAGCTATCCCCCTTTCAGAGCCGATACAGACTGCCCATTAACTGAAGATGAGAAGGAACAGGTAATGAATGATGACATGCATTGGACGCTGACTGAGTGATTTGTGTTGTTGTTGTTTTTAGTGCATGAAGGTAATTCATTGTGTACTATTATCTAATCTACACACTAAAAGTAACCCAATGCAATGTTTCTTTCCAATCTGGTTTTTCAATAACAATTTTCTACTTCTACTGCAGGCCGATCCATTGCATTTTGAATATGGAAAGGGGACTCAATCTGTACACTACTGCACACTGAGTTGGACAACACACCATGATGATGACCACAGTGACATTATCTCTTCGCACTCCAGTCACTCAGTACGATCCGAGATGATTGATGGAATAACTCAGTGCGTTTCATGAGTGCATTACAAGGTAACCAAGTCAACAACAACCACTGCAGACCTACATGTCTGTGTAGTGGTGGAGTCGAGTGTGGTGGTATGGTATGACTGACAGCGGGGCATTGATTTAGTCACTTAATTTGTAAAATGCTATGTTGCTGTATATCTGCTTTGTCTGCCTCTGTCAAAAAAGGTACGCTAAATGGAGGATGTGTCACGGGTGCCGTGGGCCTGCTCAGTCCTGTTGTTGTTGGAGGTTAATGTTGGAAACAGACTAAGTTAGACATGATGTATCCAAATCCATGCCGCCTCTGAAAGTGTTCTTGTTGCACTCCACCGTAATTTAGGCATTTTTTTTCTACTTGATTTTTCAATATCACTTTGGTTTTCCCATCTGCAATTACAGGCCGGCCCTTACCCTGTGCTACACTGGGAAAAACAACTCTCACTTACCTTACCAATGAATCTACATGTGCCAGGCAGGCAGTGGCATCACGCAAGATTGATGGCCGGAGCGTCCATGGAATGGAGGACCAAGACGAACGCCGAGATGCAACTCCCCATTTTGACCAGGATAACATACAGTAACAGTATCAACTATCATCATCTTTTAAATTTCGATTCTTTTTTTTGTCTTCAATCATTACTACTGTGTGTTGTTGTTGTTATGTTTGCTCTCTGCTTATATAATTCAATTCATCCCTACAGCATTTTTTGACTTTTCTTTGCTATCTTTAAGCCCGGGCGGGTACAAAAGAACAGAAACTGTATGTAATTCGGGTCTCTCTGAGGGCAGACAGGCAAGGCAAATTGCATAATATACTGCTGCCCTGTACTGTCTAATTGTCTAGTAGTAGTAGTTAGTAATATCATTAACCATCAAGTTATCATCATCATGCATGCATTTCCTTTTTCTCCCTTAACTGATTTATGGATATGGTTGTCTGCCAATATTGTGTTTTGTTGTTGTCCATGCGTACTGTTTTTCTTTCTCAAACCTTTCCCAAAACCCCCTTCCCAACCATTCTTCAAACCCTAATCCTCTTCCCCCGGGCTGTGTGGCTTATTGAGGTGTGACTAAATTAAATGTACACCAATAATTTATCACACGCTTGCTGGGGCGGATGTGGCTAAAGCAACATAAATGCATTTTCAAGGCAGGGCGCGGATCTTCTTCTGCTTGCCCACCCTCCTATAAGCAGTATATTTGGTTTTTTTTTACTAAAGGATCCGAATCCATCAGCATTAAATGCCATCATAGATTGGATTTGTCATCATCCGAAACAGCACTAACTGTTACGCTTGTGTCGAGTCACGGACCACTGTGTACTGTAGGCCTATTCGAGTGACTCGACACAGCTAGAGTTTGTAACTCTATGTACTAGGCTATCCCCGCAACCATTATGTTTCCTTGTATTTTGGCATATTATTGTTTGGCAGTAAGTTCCGTACTGTACTTTGTTCTACTACTCCTCCCACAGTCTCTCTCAGGCGACTGACTGTCTCACTTTCTTTTATTTGCAAGTGCTACTGCCAGGGTCTACTACTACTACCACCACAACCATGGCATGTTGGGAAAGAAAACCATCACCACCATGCAGCCATCGCCGTGCCCAAGTTAAACATCAAGCACAGGTAAGAGAAGAGGTTTGGGTGAGGCATAATTAATAACGGATTTTTTTTCATTAATTCTATTTCACACACCCCTTTGAGTCCAGTTGCAGAATGCATAGATTATCAGGAGAGACTGACAGTACTAGTAGGACAAGTCCCTCAGTGACGGGTACCGCATCTGTCTGTTTGTGTCTTAGTAACTCAGCCAATTATTTAAATCAAACACTGGCTGTGGCACTGCACCAGCAAGGAAACCGTGTGATGTAAAACAGTAACCCCACCCACAAAACATTAACCACATCGTATATTAAGTCTAAATATGTAATTTAATACCCTAACAAAAATAAACTATGTAAAAAAATCCCACAACACCTGACCCACCCCCTCCCTAACCCCAACCAATGTTCATGTCCCGCAACGAAAAGTCCAACAAATGTCCAAAAGTCCAAAACCCAACGCCCGATTCCCACCCACCCAAATAAGATATAAAAAAGGGGCAATAAATAAACGGGGTCTCAGCGGGCTCGCCTCTCCAGGACACGGATGCGCTCCTCCAGGCGGGCCACGCGGTGCTTCAGCGCGCGGCAGTTGCATCCACAGTGGGGGTGGGCAGCAGTGCTTCTTCCTGTGTGGCGGAGGGTGGCTGACAGGCGGTGACGCCGTAAGACTGGGGGGTGTCTGGGGCCCGGGGCATTGGAGGAGGCTGCAGCTGCTGCCGCCTCCTCCTCCTCCTCCTCTAGAACAACCAGGCACCGGTATTCGGCCTGTATGGCCTCCAGCTTACGGCGCCGGGCCTTGGCTGCCAACTCCTTCCTGTTGACTTTAGGAGTAGCTATATCAAGAAGAAAAAACAAGACTATTGTCAAATATACTCTTAGCAAAGCAGTCAGACAAATACATTCTACACATAGTGGCACAGTAGCACTAGCAAGCACAGTACGTAACATTTGTGGTATGTATCTATCCTCCCACTACCTCGGCCTCGAACATTTGGGGGAGTTTCAGGCATTCCGCCACCCATGCATCTGATTCATATCACACACCTATGCATGCATGCCACGTATCCTTCTCTGCCAGTCATAAACATAAAATCTTGCCCGTCCTGCCTCCTTCCACCCTTCTTTCCCTTTTCGTTCAACCCATCCATCAAGGTCATCTGATCAGACTTTTATTCTTCTCCATAAAAATTTCACAGCTGAGTTGAAGTCCCATAGAGGCCATTGGTTACTCTCAGACTCCCGTCGCTAATGCTATTGCTAATGCTGCTAAGTAAAGGGTGTCTTCTTCAAACGGCGTTCACAACTACTTCTTACTTAAGTCTCAACAGTACAGTATACATTACACCCTTGCAGCGAGTGTAATGTCAATAAGTAAGGATTAGGAATATAACTTACCACCGCCCGCCACTGCTGCTGGCTCACCCCCTGCAGCTACTCCAACTGCCGCATCGCCTGCACCCTCAGCGGCCGCGTCACCTTCACCGCTGGCCCCGGTACTGGTGGTCGGTAGTACGCCTAGAAAAACATTACACATTTTTCAGATGCCATATACACCTCCCCCTATTTTTCACTAGCATGAATGAAAAAAAAGTTAATACATATACAACATACATCACTAGTATAAATCAGGTAGTAGACTAGACACTAGTAGTGTTATATGGTCCCTAGGGTCATTTTAGTCTTTGCTAAGTTACCCCGAGCCATGCAACCATTTTAGCTCTGTCTTTTATTTTTGCGCAAGTTACCTCGCAGCTTGTTGTGAAATACGCCTTTGAGGCCACATGAGCTCATACTGCTACTGTCTGAGCACTGCGTACAAGGTCGAGAAACAAGCGACTTTGTTATGGAGTTATGGTGTTAGTCCATATTGCTTATCCATAAAAAAAAAAGCAGTTTTTGGCACGACTGAGAAATGCTTGCACTATACTAATGCGCACCATTTTTCTCATTACAGACGGAAGATTCACTTATAAGAAGAACCAGAGCTTTGCAGAGCTTATGATGTCACCACTACTAGGTTCTTCTAAGGTGAGGGCTCCCCAGAATTCTCACATCTCCATTTAGAATTTTATATAAACTAGATTCCTACCAAGGGGAGGGTGGTTTGCCCACCACTGTTCAGTTATCATGATCTCGCCTTTTGGCTTCTATGGACTTTTAGTTGTAAGTAACTTGTAAGTCTAACTGTAACAATGTTTATTGTTTTAATCATATACATTTTGCTGTTGCTGCTGCATTATACAACATACAGAGCTTGTCAGTTGGAAATAAAAAGAAACCTTTTGAACTTACATAGACTCGGTGGTATTTGGTGTGGACTTACACAAGAGTGAGCAAAAGGGTGTGCATTGCTTCCGCGACAGAGGTTGGGAGTGTTATGTTGTCTGGGTTGTCTACTCATTGGGTATTTTGGGGTGGGGGGCCTTTCGGAGTAATGAGACACTATAACAAGTTGGTCAGGGGATTGTGGTGGCTTCCGATTGAGGTGTGAGGAAGGTCCAACCTCCCATCACCAACGACCTATTTTCTTGTGCAAAGTTCTGTATGTGCAGAATCCCTACAACAGTAGTAGTATGTCCTATCCTATCTAAAATTCTAAAATTTGGTTGGGCATTTTCTTGGTGGGAATTGTCAAAAAGCCTCAAGAATAAGAAGACTAGAAGTAGTAGAAGAGGACAACCAAAACTCAATGGCTATAGCTATTGGTGAATGAGTTTATTTAAAATATTTGAAATAAAGAGTGGGCAACTGGGCAAGTTTGGTTACAGACAGACTAATAGTAGTAGTACAGAGAGTCAGCAGACGCAGTTAGAGGCAGGGATAACAAGAATTTAGAAACAGATAGTATAGAGCAAAGAAGATTTTGTAAAAATACGAATCAGGATACCGAAATAATAGTTCGGAAAAATAAGGTGCAGGAAAAGTTTAGGAAATATAATTATTAATATTAACCACTGGTGGACTTACTGGGGCCAGCAGCAGAGCCTTCGATAGAGGAGCGGTCCTGTCCCTGGGAGGCATCTTCCAGATCTTGTGGGCCCACCGCCTGCGACCCCGTCTTCTTGCCCCTGGGTGCTGCTGATCATGTAAGATTTCATAAAGAAAGAGACAAAAATTAAAGTTTGGTGTGAAATAAATAAAATATTTTAAAATAGGCACCAAAAACATTTTTGGTTACAAAAATTGCAATAAAATTGACCTATCTGATCGACTGGTAGTATTGCGAGATTCACGGACCGTCTAGCAAGCCTAACTACCACCTGACCTAGCCCACCGATTCCAATCCAGACGGGCCAATTGTTCAGTAAGTCTGCATTTCCATTTATTTTAGTCCTCAAAAATGCATAGATGGAGGACACATGCATACATTTTTGCATACACCAAATTGTTGGCTGGTTGCTGCTAATGTTCTGCTAGTGATGATATAAGCCTATTAACACTCAGTAAACAAACTACAAAAGGTTCTGCTAAGGACTGGGGTAAGCATCACTCAGCAGCCCGTGACGTGACAGAGGATGCGTCACGCACACAACTTAGAAATTACCAACTAATAAGTAACTAAACCTATCAATCCACCACTATCCCTTCTTAGTGGCACGAGGACAAAGGAAGGACTACTCTCTCTAGCATTACATCACTTAAGTTCTCTAAAGTAAACTCTTACATAATCATCAGGCCAAGCGAGCGCAAAGTTGCAAACAAGTAAGATTAGTAGCGTCGAGCGCCTGTGTCATAACAATCACAGATTTTTAAACGTCATCTACCTGCAATGTAAGCAGCAGCATTCTTGCTGGTCGGAGAAAAAAAATATTCGCAATATATAACACAGAGCAGAAGAACACAAAGTTGTAATATTAAATAGCTACTCACCAAGCCCCGGGACCTCCACTCCTAGCAGGTCCAGCAGGTCCTGCTCCCGGTCCAGAATATCGGACCACCGGTGCGTCAGCTGATTCTGTGTGCGCCGGACACCAGAGCAGCGAAACACTGCCCGCCGCACCTTGCCCCACCGCTGCCGACGCTCCCGGAGCCCGTACCCGGACCCAGGCCTGCCGCCTGCTGCCAGGGTTAAGGGGAGGTGGCGCTGAACAAAAAAAACCAGTGCGGCCACCTCCGCCTCATTAAATAAGGCCTGTGCCTGCACCCCTCTTTGGCGCCGTCTTCCGCAAGGAAGGCGGTCGCGGCTCTGGCTCCGACTTCGAGCCCTGTGGCTGTGGCCCTTTGCCATGGTTCTGGGTAGGCGGGGGACGGAAAAGAAAAGGTAGGAATTAAATAAAGTAAGTAAAAGAAATGAAAAAGCAGGTAATAGAAAAAGTGTGAAAAAGTAGTTAAAAACACACAAAAAGTAGAGAAAAACTCAAAATATAGAATCAGGAAAATAGAGAGATAGATAATAAACAAAAAAGACCCAAAATAAGTTTACAGAAACAAAGGATTGAAAAGATAGAGGGAGGATTGAAAAGCAGGACCAGAACCATAGAAATAGAGTGAAAAACAAGATGGCCGCGCCCATTGCGACTGCATGGGCAAGTTCGCGCGATATTTCCCCCCCGAGCACGCAAAAAGCGTCGCGAACACGTAATACGCGTTCCCGAACAGGAAACCCTTATCGCGAACGGGCGGGAGCATGCAATACGCGACCCGGAACAGGAAATACCATCGCGAGCGGGTGGGACAAGTGAAAACAAGATGGCCGCGCCCATTAGCGACCGCATGGGCAAGTTAGCGATATATTTCCCCGCGAGCATGCAAAAACACATCGCGAACGGACGGCACAAGCAATTCCGCGATTTCGCTGAAGTTCCGCGAGCTCGCGGAATTTGTTAGCAATTTCGCGAGGATTTGCGTAACGCGACTACGCAAATTCCGCCCACCCCTGGTGTCAACATGGGCTTCTATTGGAATTCTCAAGGGCATATTATCAAGCCCATTATCGCCGCTTTAGCGGCAGTTTTCTGCCGCTAAAGCGGCGATAATTTTAACGCTGTTCTTGATAATATGCCCCAAAGTTCTTCTTCTTGGGGCTCCTAGTTGTAGTTTTAGCACCTCCATGGCATAATTGAGCTTGTCAAAGTGCTTTGGTTATTCTCTGGTTATATCCCAGTGCCAGTGAGTCTTTTCTTATGGCTGGTTTGCCGAAGCGCAAGAATATTGAACTATTTTTGGCTGTGCGCTCTGCTTGCCCATGATGCATCACTTTCCCATTAAATCGTAAACATCAATGAGTCGGTTCTGAGGTGGACTTTATGGGGGAACAGTAGAAAGTGATGCATTAGGCCTAATGCGTCACTTTGTAAATATGGGGCACGCACTGCGTCGCTGCTGCGTAAAACAAATGACACAGCGGCGGTGCAAGCTCCATGTAAATATGCCCCTCAGTCTTTTTTCTTGCAACCAGAAGACAAATCATCCTTCAGTGGGTGTGTTTGAAAGTGATTTCATCTACAGCAGGGATAAAAGATGTACTTTATTGTGTAACATGAAGCCTGGCTCCTTAATGTGACTAGCAAATATTTTACACACTATGTAGGTAAATCTTATCTCTCTGAGGAAGAGACAACCAGTACAGAGCTCTACACTAGCTAAGTGTTTGTGCATGAACTTAGAAATTTACACCAGGAAATAATGAAGATGAAATGAGAGGTATTTTTAGAATTGATCACGTTTTAATGCCTTCTAATCTCAGATTACTGACCACCGTGAATACCTTCTGTAGAGTATGTTCACCGTTTTTAATTGCCTGCCCACAATTATCATCCCAAGACAAAGGCAAGGGCACATAAAGAAAGTAAAGGAGTTAACAGCTGTTAAGGCTCAACAGCCTGTGGCAATAAGGCTCATATTAGGCATAACATGTGTGCAAAAGCTGCCATTCCCTTATCTCACCCATTATAGCCAGAAAGACATAACGTTTGTCCCTGGCTGCTCTGTGTCCCTGCTGCACACTCTCACTGAATCTAGAAAGACAGCAAACAAATAACTATTATTCAAAATCTCAGCATAATTGGGTGCAATATCTTGAGCATTTTATACCTGGGGCTGGTACCTTATTGGTTAGTAGCCATAAGCCCACACTAATCAGAAACACAAATTCCGATATAAATCGGGCAGTCTTGGACCATGAATTTTACATCCTCTTGGATGTTGTTGATCCATTTATCCAGAAAGATTGTTTTAACTATCTTCCTTTTAAAGGCTAAACAATCTTCAGTACAATATGCTCAGGCTCCATTCGTTCTCTCTGTATATTATGATGTATTTTGCACCAGTTTGCTGAAGTTGAAGTGTGAGCATTTGGAAGAAATTACGGGTAGCTGTGTGGAATATAATCTCCATTATTCATGAGGTATTACTGGTTTTACAGACCTGGCTTGTCCTTCATTACTTCAAGACCTTATATAAACCTGTGTAGATCCCCATACCTATCAGATTCAACTGCTATTCAGGAAATAACGAGGGATGTCAGCTGGCAACATCATAACTCAATTGCAGGCCATCCAAACTGCATGATAGTGTGTTGCCTTAACTGAGCTATTCCCAAAATGCACTCCTTTTTACTAAATTCGCCATTTCTTCTTTCCAAATTTATATGTGTGCTAACCTGGATCTGTGCAATGTCTCCAGTATTGCACCCTACAATTATGAACCTATGTGCTGGCAGTGGATCCCCACTTGCCTGCCCTGGTCACAATTCACATCCAAACCAAATGGTTTTCTTTGCAAAACTCCCCCAAAAATTTAAATGATGCTCTTTACATGCTTGTTAGACCTGGAATCGTTTGGCGTGTTTCCCCTGTCTTTTTGCTTTCTGACCTCCTGTTTTTGATGGTATGCTGAACTTCATTTTTGCTGGTTTAGTGTCTTAGTGCACTTTCCCACTGCTATGCAGTGCTGAAGTGCAAGTGCTCCTACAGTAAATTGTATTATGACTAGTTCTCCATGATTGGCGTATTTGATTTACTCGTAAGTCCCTAGTAATGTGCACTGCAGGTGCCAAGGGCCTGTAAATCAAATGCTGCTAGTGGGCTCAAAGAACTGATTGTGCCTCCCACACAGGTAGCCTTAAAAATGTGTCTCGGACCTGCAACTTCACCCACTTGTCAGGCCCAGCTTCCCTTTACTTACATGTAAGAAACCCCTAAGGTAGGCCCAAGGTACCCCCATGGGCAGGGTGCAGTTTATACGAAAGCTAGGACATGTAGCAGTGTGCACAAGTACTGATAGTGAAATACTGTGCATTTAATTTCTCACTATTGCAAGGACTAGCTCTCCCATTGGAGCTGCCTTGTAACAATTTACAAGTGTAACTTTCAATTGGGAACTGGTGGAGATTTGGAGTTTACGCTCTTTGAACTCAGAATTTAATAACACATTTTTTAGTAAAGGTGGTTTTTGAAAATACCACTTTTAGAAAGTGGGCATTTTCTTGCTTAACCATCCTTTGTGCCTCTGCCTGTTTGGGGATTCACCGTCTTGTTTTAGACTGACAGGGGCTGGTTTATGCTTTCACTCCAGACACTCACACAAAGGGACCTGAGGTATGCCCTGCATATGCTGATGAGTCATCCTGGGCTAGACTGGTGGGAGGAGTTGGCACTAGCACCTGAATAAGCCGTGGCTGCCTTCCACAATACTGTTTCTACCTCCTGTAGAGAAGCTGGACCAGGGAAGACAGAACTGGTTTTTACTGAACCAAAGAGACTTTCTGCTGAAGATTACAAAAAAGAAAAGTAGTATAAATATTGGGGACCTGACCCCAGAACTTTAGAACTATTTTTAGTCTAAGGGAACTGCCAAGAAGAAGATCTGGAAGACTTTGCATGAGGAGTACTGCCATTTTGCTGTGTGTTTCTTTGTTGGGTTGGCCTGCAGTTGCTTCTTCTGTTTTGTGCAGTGAATGGACTGGACTGAACTTTCTGCAACTTATTGCCTGAGTCTCTCCAAGGGCTTGAAGCAAAGCTTGCCTCCTGTTGGGTGTCTCAGGAACATCAAAGACTTCAAGTTCATCTACCAACAGCACTGGGAACTGTGTGGTTTGTGCTGCAACAGATGAAAAAGAATTATGACACGATCAATGATGCCACTGCCGCTCTGTGACCTGAAGGCACTGCAGAGAGCATCACTTCACTTTGCACCACAACCCTGTTCTCCCAGATGTCGCTGCCTGACGCTGTCACCTAGCCGATGCTTGCACCGTGACCTGTGGGCACTGCACTTTACAAAGCCTTGCTTCCTATCGCCACCTGGCCTCACCGATGATGACGCTCCACGCCAACATTGATGCCGCTGCCTGCACTGTGGCATGTGGACACTGCTCTTGAGGTACACAAAGCATCGCCCGTCCCACACCGCAGCCCTGGTCCACTACCTTTGGCGCCATCCAATGCAGCATCGTCAACCGACACCACTGCTTGCACCGTGACCTTTGGACAAAGCATTGCCCCGTCTTGCATCGTAACCTTGGGTTAACCGACGACAGCGCTTCACCAACAACAGCGCCACTGCCTGCACCGTGACCTGTGGACACCGCACGCTACATCGCCGAACTTCAAACCGCAGCCCTGGTCTCAGCGACGATGCAGGATGACGTTACCGAGCTGCTGCCTGCACAGTGACCTGTGGGCACCGCATGTCACATCATCCCTCTTCGCATCACAGCCCTGATGCCATCGACAACTGCACTTCTGAATTTAAACTCAAGGAGTTCAATCGGCGGAGCGTGTGACTTCAAGGGCCCGAAAACTCCTGCACCGACCTCCGGAACCGACGGCAACGGCTCTTCAGAGCTCATCACAAGGTCCACGATGCCCTGCATTTGCAAGATGCTGTTTGTAGGCCTTCTCAACACCGTAGCTGGCCTGTTACCCCAACTGTTGGATCTGTTTGTTCACAATGCCGTGATAGCCCCAGACGGAGCTATCGACTTCAAGGAACTGTCTTTTTTAAGTTAATGTTCATATCTTTATTACTGTATGTTGGATTTTTATCATTTTAGTCTTGTTTTACACGGATAAATATTGGCTATTTCTCTGAAACTGGTGTGGTGTCCTTTTGTACTGTTTTCACTGTATTACTATGTGTTACATGCAAATGCCTTACACATTACCTCTGAGATAAGCCTGACTGCTCATGCCAAGCTACCAAGGGGGTGAGCATGGGTTATTTTAAAAGTGTAATCCCCCATACCCTGACTAGAAAGAAGGGTCCCTACTTGGACAGGCTACAAATCTGCTATCCAGAGACCCCTATTTCTAACACCATTTCTGTGAGGGTTCAGTGTTGTTTGTTCAAACTCATCCTCTATCAAATTCTGTATTGCCTTTCAGTGTTGTTTACTGAATGTTCCATCAATATATCATATGGTTCTCAGTAATGTATGCCCATACCTAATGCATTTCGGGTCGGATGACCCTTCTTCAGGTGTATCTACATCATAAAATGAAGAAATATAAATGTATGTCAATATCAGCACCTAAGGAATCGCATTACTAACCTAATGCAATAAAGGTGTGTTTGAACCAAGTGAGTTAATACCTGTGAGCCTTAGGCTTCAAAATACTACTGTGTTTGATATAACATGCCTGTACACATGTGATACATGCACTCCCTCTGTCAAGCACTCTCAACTTACCTTCCTAGCAACCCAGATGGTATTGGCCACCATAATGCTCTGCAAGTGGAAACCTAGCATTCTCAACCCAATAGAACACCATGATCATGCCCTGGTCGGCGTTTGTCAATTCTATGCGATGAAGCTTACCATTATCACGTTACGTGTGAAGCGGGAAACATTTCACAATGCCAGCGCACATTGAAAAACTAGATGCATGCTGCAATCCATGAGTCATCAATGTCAACATGCCAGGTTGGCGTTTTCCTTCAATGCAATATGCTTTGATCGCATTACCCGGTACACTGTGACAAAAATAGAATATTGTGCTTCAGGATCCCTGCCCAAAGGTACACTGCATGGAAAACATTTCAAAAACTATAAATGCCCTCCCACTTACCGGTATACAAACAACTATGGAGCCCGCTCCAATCTCCATTCCATCTTTCCGTAAGCAACCTCACTGCTGACTGCCACATGTGTACAAAGATCGCATTACATTAGGGTGAAAGAATTTAAAGAGTCCACATCCGACCACGCCAATGCTGCACATATCCCAATTAAAGCTACAGACTTGAATGAATCTTAAAGACCCGTTGAAACCTGTGACTCACTGAGGGCTTGGCTGTGATACTAAATGTAAAGCCTGGGTCCCTAAAAAAATGTGATAGCATAGAAAACTGAGCATTAAACCAGCAAGTATTGATGCCTGATGTTGTAAATAGTACTATCCCTGAAACTGTGTAATTATAACTCACAAACAACATGCTGAGTGTTTACATTGCATTAATTTGACATATCAGAATGAATATTAGAAAAATGATAAAAAGCATGTGTATTCTAATTTATCATTCCTCCCAGTAGGCTGCATAGTTTCAAATTTTTTGATCCAATAAAATTCAGTCTGGGAAAGTTTTTCTGTGAATCCATATCTGGTTTAAACGTTATGACCTCCAAAATCGTGAAACGTAATTGAGTCACATTGTGTCCTGCTTCAAGCATATGCATTGCAACACTTGAATTTTTGTTTTTGTTTCAAATATTGATTTTGTGTTCCATGATGCGAATTTAGAATTTTCTTTCTGTCTTCCCTATATATAACTTGCCGCATGGACACTTTAGTGCATATATCACATTCCTAGTGTCACAGGTACCAGAGTGTTTCTGTTGTATCGCTTTACCTTTAGTGGGGTGTGTCAGAGAGTTGCCTTCAATGAAGTTATTTCAATGCATGCAGTTTAAACAACATTGCATACCTCTGTGGCAATTTCTTTAGACAATAATATTTCCTTAATGTTTTTAGATTTGCTGAATGCAAACATGGGTTTCAAATGGAATAGACCATGAAAATCTAGTTCATATTGGATGATTTCCCATTTTTTATTGATTACAGACTTCATTTTGTTCACTTTGGTGGAATATTTTAATACACGTACCTTTGCTTTGGTTTCCTTTCTGGTTGTTTTTGTTAACAAGTACTTTCTGTCCAGTTCTACACGGTTAAGTGATTATTGTATCACATGAGGCAGATATCCCCGTTGTTTGAATTTCATTTTGAATTTCTCACACATGATTGCTAAATCGTGAGGATCTGAGATAATCCTTTTTGATCTAATACATTGCGCAAAAGATAAATAATGGTTTAGAGCTGGTTGATGGAAGCTCTGGTAGTGCAGACTATTGTTCCTATGTGTTCTTTTAGTGTGTTGCTTTAATCACACATCTCAACAAGCAGGAAGCTTTGCTAAGTCTGGCCCAACTTCTGCAGAGCATAATACAGGGCCCATTCAGGTTAAGCAATGCCCATGAGCCACTTTCTTTTTGACCATCAAGTCACATGTTTTCATAAAAACTTCACTACTGCCTTGGACTTTAATGGATACATTTCATGAGGTGTATTTTAAGGCACTAACCATAAGTAACAACTGAGCAGTAAACCTATTTTACCTATGATGATTGATTTGTGTTTACCTATTCAGTTTTTAGTTGTTCATTCTTATTATTGGTGCAGGTTGACTTGGTTTATCTTCTGCTATTTTGAAGTGTGTATGCTTTTTTGTATCGTCTTTCACCAGCTGAATTACTAATGCCTGGTGTAAGAGTGTGGATTAATAATTAGGATAGATGGTAGTCCAACATAAGTAATAAAGTCACAAATCTTTGCTGTCCAGGCAAAGGTTTCAATAATTAAATTTTGAACTTAACCCCTAGTAGCTACGGCAGAGCAGACAGACTTAAAAATGTGTGAAGCATATGGAAGTACCAAAACAGATGATAAGTCAAAAACACAAAACAATAAAAATCTCACTCCAATTTATAAAAATATAGAAAAATTGAATAAACAAATTGGCGTCAAAATAAAAATAATCCAATAAGGGGAACTGGAGATACAAATTCTAAAACATTAAGGAGACAAACATCAATGAAAGTAAGCCGTCAATCAGTAATCACTGTTCATGGATGACCAGGATGTAGACATGATCTCAGGAGGCCCATGATGAGTACGGGTCAGACATGCCGCAAAGGTTCATTTAGATCAGAGAATTTAGTTTCTGACTTAGGGCCTAATTACGACTATGGCAGTCCATAGGACCACCGTAGTCGCGGTGGCAGTCTGAGAACCACCGCACTGCGGGACTTCCCGCAGTATTACAACTGATGCGGTGGGACTTCCACAAGACTGCTGATACCGTTGGGATCAAGGATCCCGCTGGGCCGGCGGCCTTCGACCCAGCAGGAGTATGCAACAGAGCATATTCCGACTTGCTAGTCCACCGCCCTTTTCATGGCAGTGAGCCTGCCATGAAAAAGTGCTAAATGGCAAGAAAGGGGGCCCTAACAGGGCTCTCTGCTGGATTTGGGCCTGGGGGTGCATGTAGGGGGGCACCATGTAGAGCCCCCCTCGATTTGCTACCTCAGTTCCTGCATGGTGTGGCATGTATGCCACACCATGCAGGAAGGTGGAGTCGGGGCTCTGAGAGCCGCGGTCTGCCTGCTAGGCTTTTTTATGAGCTTGACAGACTGTCACTCTCAGACTACCACAGGACTGCCTGCCAGATCAGGAAAAAATTCCCGGTTTGGCGGGAAGTCTCACCACGGGTTTGGCGGTCCCACAGTGGACAGGGCTTTGTACCGTCCGCTGTGGGACCACCAACATCCTAATGAGGCCCTTAGTCTCTGAAATGGGTCTCAAAATCCTTCAGCAGGGCAAGGTGGCAGACTATATCTGAGGGAATCCTCACAAATCCATATAGCAGTTGGAAGTGGCCCCACTGAAATCATTGGTTTTGGTGTGAAAAGCTCATGGTTGGAAAAGTTCAAATCTCATGCCCAGAGTGGTACGCTCATCTGCTAGGTACTTTTTGTTCCTTTGTCCAATTACGATATCTACCTTCGGACATATGGCTTGAATATTATATTGCTGGTATGTACAGTACATCGCAACAGCGACAGACTATACATGCCACCAACATGAAGATCCAGCTGCCCGAATTAAATGTAGGTGGACATTCGATTTGGCTATGGCGGTGACTTCTCCATCACTGTCATAGTCAAACCTTTCCTACTACCCAACGGGGCACAGGCTGTTGGAGACATGGCTACAGATCCACCCACCCAATCAGCATAGGTGGACATGTAGCCATTTGTTTACTGCCTGTCACCGCCAGGCAAATCCTGCTGGTAAGGGACAGCAAAACCAAAATAATGCTCCCTTCACCATGAGAGATGGCTCCCATGCTGAGGGAAGCATTAATTTTCATTTTCCAAAAGAAAATTCTGTTTTGGGGTTTTCTTTTTGAAAATAGAAAAGAATACTGTGTGGTGCAGGGTTGCATCATACTGACTAAACAACGGTTTGCATTGACAGGAATCGCCATAACTGTGGTTCCTGCCAATACTTCATAAATGACCACCAGTTTGGTGGTCATTTATAAATTTGGTGGTCAGGACCTCCACCAGGGCAAGGGAGGAGCAATGGCACAACAGCCAAAATACAAATCATGGCCTTAGTCTCTTTTTAGAAGCTCAGAATCTTCCAGCGTGCAACCTTGATTAATGGTAGGTCTGGATTACGGGAAGGTCATACCGAAGTTGGATAGACTTTACACAAGGGTCCACTGCAGTGGTTTTTTAGGCTGCAACAAGCTCTGAGTTGGGCCAACCTGATGTCCTTGCCCTGAAAGGATTGTCTTAATCATCCTCTATTTCTCAGTCCAAAAATAAGTGTTCTAAAGCCCCTAGCTCTAAGGATGGAGTCAATGTGCCACACAAAGACAGACAAACAGATGGACTACAACCGACCCACAACCCCACTGAGCAATATTTGAGTTAGATATGTTTCAGATACCAATCAATTCAATGCGAAGTCACAGGAATAGTAAGTAGAACTCAAACACCCCTTTATTAATGAAGAGTGCATTCAAAAATACTAGGAAACAATAGATACATTTTAAAGATGTATATTTTAGATCAAAACCCTATCTTGGTGCACATGATGTGAATTGTTATCATGATAAACATCAATAGAATGGTAGCTGCTATGTTTACCAAAAGCATTTCAACATATTTGTTATATAACTTTATAGTAACCCACCTTTAGCTCCAAAAGAAAGTCTAACTTGAGTTTCTGAGATGGTTCCCCACTGACCTGTTAGAACAACAAGGCTTTATGTTCAGTGTAATAGCAGATCCTTCTATTCTCATCTTATGCTGGCAGCTGGTTTGATGAGAGATGCCAGTGAATGATGAATGCCCTCCCATTAGTCTTCAGCCAAAAACAAGTGATTCAATACTGCACAGCCTGTCACATCTTTGTGTTTCACTTGGCACAAGGTTTCCTCCCCCTTTATACCATGTTCTTAGCTTATATAACATTATTTCATCATTGTTGAATCTGGCAGGGTGAAAAATCTAATAGAAAGTGACCTGGTACCCTTTGACCCTTTCTTTCTGCAAGACTATGTCCTTTCCAACAATAACTATACATGAGACACACATTCATCAGCTTTCCATTGAATATTGTTCACAACTTAATAACAATTATTTAGAATAGAACCCTCACATTAAATACTATGAATATATTCCTAGGAGACTTGGTTACCATGTTACAAAGGAAAAAAACACAAAACAAATATGCATTCCACATTAATCTTACACATTCATTTTTAAATGATTAACATGTGTAAGCTAAAATGCGGGAGACAAGAAAGGAAAAAACATAATAATCATAACATTGGGACAAGTTTCCTCTTGACTGGGGTAGTGCCTGACTGGCTACCTTGGTCTAAAAGAACAACGGTTGTTTCTTTCTGAGGCCTCCCCTTACAATAAACTCTGAATAGTCAGGCTTCACCTCTGTCCTTTTCAAGTTAATGAAGTTTCCAGAACCTCCCCAGCTGTTCTTCCTGGGCTAATATGTATCACAATCTCTATCCCCGGTTCATCCTGTCACCAGGTCTAAGCCATTGTCTGTATTTTGGGAGCAGTTTTGCTTCCTCTTTAAGGCCAAGCACAGGCAAAGCAGCTGCTGTCAGAATAATGAAATATTTCCAACAGGAACTTCAGGCAGGGAAAAAGTTAACTTCTCAAAAGTCACTTTTCCTTAATAATTATTAAAAATCGAACTTTACCATTAGATTTACCAAATAGCAGTTAAATAATTTTTCTAGCTGGTCCCACCCAGAGGTAGCAGAATTAATAGTTTTATCTGTACTCTAGTTTTCTCATGAGATAGCTGGAGCCTTTCACATTGAAAATGGGCTTTTCGGGTCTTGTCACTGCAGGTACATGGTAACATTTAATTTCTACATGTCCCACTTTTAAATAACATACACCTTACCTTGTGGGCTACAAGATCTACATAGAGGTAACTTAGTAATAAAATGAAGGTTTTTTGTCCAGCCAAAGGGATTATTTTGACAGGTCGGATTGCAGGTTTAAATTGAGTTGTTATGTTCCATATAGGTACCCTAATATAGGCCCGGGTAACATAATACCCCTTCACCTACATTACCTCCCCTACACTACACTGTAATGAGCCTTTTAGGATTGAACCTTTACCTTGTTCTAGTCCTGGGTGCAGAATGAGAATGAATATTTATAAGGGTTCTTAGAAACCAGGTTGGGGCTACACCACCTTCCTCCCCATATCTACGTACACAGTTCATCCCATACGTCATCCTCACATCCAACAATGGCTAATACAAGCAACAAGGGACAAAGGAACCCTAGATATTTTCTGTATAAATACAGCACCTCTTGCTAGTGTTGGTTAGAGGGAACCGAGACTTCCAGGCCGACACACTGACCAGAGACGCTGAGGCTCCTGCATGCAGACGCTCCAGCTGACAGTGGTCTGAACATCCCTCGCGGGGTGTCCAACTCGTGACCAAGAAGGGCTCCTACATTCTTACACCTCAGGTAATGGGGTTCAACTAAATCCTAGAGGGATTCTTGGCTTCACACCTACTCACATGCTAGGTACACTTAGGTACATCTAGATAGGCATCGTAGGAGTATGCTCTTTCTTTTATCATGCATTTTATATCCATCTATGCATTTATGATTTTTGCAAAATGGTAGAACTGTACTATCCATTTATATTCACTATACTGCTGATTATATATATCTGCTACTGTCTAACGATTATTGCAGCACATCCATTTTACACTAGAAGAACGACTGTGCAATAAATACTTATTGTAACACGCCCGATTGTTTCTTCTGTGTAATTCTCTGAGACAAGATAAGTAAGCACGAGTGACTGAGCGAAAAGTAATATATTGTTTCCACGATCCTGGGGGATCAGGGTTGTCATGTTCTGAGGTTGCCAGAAACTTTTCTCTCCCCGATAAGAGGAGACACTAGTGGCACTGTGAGCTAGCTTATGCAAACAGGCTAACATTTCTCGGTGGAGGTGCTCAGAATCAGTCTGCCACCAAACCCACAGTTTATGTTATCCGAACGCGCAGGTCCTGTATGGGTAAGATAGGAACTACACGACAGAGTGAGGCTTCAGTGGTAGTCCTGAAACCATGTTTTCCAAGCCCCACTAGTGGAATGCAGTCTGCAGGTGATATTTAACGTTCCTATGCCATGGGTGTAGCTTCTACTCAGCCTTACAAGAGAGCTGAGTATGCCAGTCAGGGATTAGCCAAATGTAACATGTTTTAGGGTCAGAGCACAAACGCTGGGCACCAGACAGCAGTGCCCCAGTGTGCAGAATACAAATCCCAGTAATACATTTCAGCAAAAAATTAGGGTGACCATTCCAAAAGGCAGGGGCGTAGCTTCCATTGGTGCAGCAATTGCTATGGCACTTTGAGCCCAGATGCCTTAGGAGCCCAATGAATACTGATCATTGCTGTAATTCACAGTTCAATCAGCAGCCAGGGGTGGGGGGCATTTCCTTCCTTGCACTAGGGTCTAAGACAAACTACCTACTCCACTGTAAAAAGGCAAGGGTCATTTTCTCAGACCTAGAATTTTGCTTTAACTATAAAATTTCATTTACTGGTCTCAGAGCCAAGGTGCCATTGAAGATCCGCTGTAGTCCATTAAGCCTAAAGATCCGCTGCAGTCCATAAAGCCTTTACACTCTCTCCTCTTCAAACCATAGACTTCCTTACATTTAAAAACATAATTACTGTTCTTTTCGTTAAAAAAAGGCTAACTTCTTGAAAGTGAATCACATGTGAGGGCATTGCATGAAGAAGGAAGTGATTTACAGAAAGCACTTAAACAAGTTCGAATATATATGCATCCATAGTAAATATAGTAAATAAAGATGTATTTTTTACTTCATATTTTGTTTTCCACCATCTTAATTACTTTTTCAAACAGCTCATATCTGAAAATATATATTGCAAAGTTAGGTCATCCAACCTGGTTATACTGTGCATGTCTGCATTACAATGGCAAAGATTACTTCAGGCGAACTTTGCAGGTGACACTAGCAATCTAACTCTTTACAAGCAGATGGAGCACTCACCATGGACCACATTATATGCATTTGCACTGGTGCAAGGTCATTTTGTATGGCATTTCACTGACTGAAACAAGCATTAGGAAGCCAAGGTAGCTGCTTTTAATATTCTAACATGCAAACACAGACATGCACAAATGTTGCTTGCTTGTTATTGCATTAAAGCTAGACCTTCCAGCTTTGTGAACAGACTTGCATTAGTATGCACTGTGCACAGCGAGTAAACAGCACAGATGTGTTAATTGACCCACTCAGTCATAGACCATCCCGATTGAGTCACAGAGAAAATAGCCATACATATGGCAATGGTGAATGCAACTGTGCACCAAAGACAGACTTTCAGTGCAGATGGTACACTCTGGGGCATTAAGGAACTCAGCAAATCATACCCCTCTACCGAACTGCACCACAAGTTCAACCATGAAATTTAAATCAATATAGCAGAATGGCTTAAACATGATGGTCACATAGATTCCAGATCAACATGCTCAGGTTTAGAAGGGTGCTCTGGACTGGGGTCAAGAGAGAGGGGACATGAGCATACAAAGAGCAGAAGCAGCAGCCCTGTTCTTTCCTTGAGCAACCTTGGTAAGATAAGTGGCTCCTACAGTGATGCTAGCATCTGAACCTGCCTACCTGACTGCTTGTATACCTGAATCTCCTTAGGTGCAGCGTGAGGCTAAAGTGGTAGACTTACACAGTATACAATAGTTCTGCTGCCACTTCACATTGGTCCCCTCTCTAAATTAAAGCAACATAAACCTAAGTATATTATTTTAGCTAACAAAAGCCAATCAGCTACTCCAGCATGTGGGACACTGAACCTGATGGCAAAGGAGCTGCTGGCAGCATGAAACAGCAGAAGTCCTGGTGTACTACAAAATAAGTGAGACAGAGTCCAATCCCGCTTATTTAATATTCACTATCCTAGCAGTCTATGCTTTTCTATCTGAACCCTCTCATTTGTTTGAAAAGAAAGAATAGGCCAGAGTTATTCTAAGTAATAAATCACCACACTCATTTGAGAAACACAGCAGATTTCACTTGTCCCTGCTTCTTGCTCAAACATGGATTGCCAGTAGAAGCAGAGGGCCCGATTCAAAAAGGGACTTACGTGTAGTAAAGGTACGAGTGCAGAGTCTGCATTCAGGGTGGAATCTCTTTAAGGCGCAATCTCTGCAGTACACCATGGGGAGATTCTGCCACGAGTACGGAGACTCCTCACTCCTAACTTTACTGCAGGCCCTGAGACAGCGAGGCTTCTGAGAGAACTGTGATGCAGTTTTCTGCCTCCTGCTCATCAAGAACAGCAGACAGAGTTATTAGCCAAGATACAAGAGGCGAATGCAAAGAGCAGCTGAAAAGCAGCACTATGAAACATCAGCTGCAAAGATGCCTCTGTGATGACTTCCTGTCAAAGATGTCTACTGTTGCATTTGATGTGCGCCATATTGTGTTTGTTAAGATGCATAACAAATACACATCTTCGACCTTTTTTCACTTAAATTTATCACATTCCACAGCATTTGAATGCAAATTTAAGAAGAACAAAGCACGCTAAAATGAATATAGCTTCAAAAAATAAAGAAAATAATTTGTTTGCACCTTCTCTAGTTCTGCGAGAACTGAGCAAAATGTACTAGCGAAATGCTCATATTACAATGTAAGAGGCAACCCATACAACCAAGGACTCAAGGAGGCTCAGCCAAACAAGACAATGATTAAAGATGGCTGACCCAAAGTGTATTTTTGTTTGCTACCTGTGCTGTGCCTATTGTGTGCTGACATAAGGTCTTGCCAGCAGGCTAAAACGGTCTGAAGCCAGACTTCAACACGATTATTGCACTGACTGACCAATGCTGCAACTGTTATTTATGAATGGTTTGGTGCACATTTCAGTGGGAAATTGCCCAGCATTGGTGCAAATGTATGTATTGTGCCTTATTTGTGGCTTATGCAAATGTTCAATATGTGGGCTGTCCATTGTTTTATATTTGCTAAGAAATCATTCATGCATCTGATGGAGTGTGGATATTATCTGATGTCTACCTTTATCAATTCTCACCTGTAAAAGATCATTACAACAAATATTTCTTGATAAAGACATGTTAACCTGCTAAGTCGAAAAACGTGAGAATACATATTGCATCGTGAAAGCATGCAAAGTGTTCTAAAATGAAGATATGAAAATGTAAACAAAATAAAGTGATATCTTCAGAACTACACATGAACATACTTACGTATTATGAGAAAATAAATAACCGTAACATGAAGAATTGTGTGATAATAACATTCAAATGTGCATTGTACCTGAAATATATATACTCATAAAGAAGTTCTTGAAATGCAAAATTGATTAAAATTAGAGGATTTATGAATTTCTAGTAGTACCACATATTAAAATGTAGTACCTGAAAGAAACTATAACTGTTATAATGGAGAGAATCAAAATGCATTTATGAAATGTGCGACTTATAATATGGTAGTGATTCAGCTAATTTTCATGTAGGTCTCAAATGCTTCTCTTACTCTGCGTTAATGTAAAATCACATAAGCCCTATGAGAACTTTCTGTGAAATTTCATTTCTGTATTAGCTAACAATGGACTCACTTCTCTCTAAGAAGCATATTTGATAGAAATGAAATGAAATACCAGCATTTGTAAAGCGCACAGCTACCTCCGGAGAGGTGTCCCGGCGCTGGGGGCCCTCGGGAAGATTAAGCGAGCTATTGCCCAGAGTCACATGGTGCTGGGCTAACCTGCCGCCGACAATCGAACCGTGAACCCCGTGGTGCAGAGTCAGGCACCCTGGCCGCTGCGCCACACCTCTTCCACCAATGTAACAATATTGTTGCAAACCCAGGGTAAAAGCAACTGGGAAAGGACGAACTGTAAGCAAAGTGAAGTACCACCTACCTTCTTGGAAATGACGAAAAGGGAACACAATTGAACTTAATGAATCTTAATGAAATTTGCAAAACGGATTACTTAATTCTCTCGGATTTGTGTGATTCACTGATCATCCTACAACAGCATACTATTTACCCTGGGCAAAGCACTACGCTACGCTCGCGTAGTTTGCGAAGTTTGCGCTACTTCGCACAACGCGAATTGCACGTAGCACAGTGCAAACACGCGTAGCGTAGCGTAGCGTAGTGCAGCGGTCATTTTTTGCTTGCTCGCGGTCCTCAACGTCAAGTTGGCGACTGCGAGCAAGCAAAATGACATCCCGGCGAGATTCTCAACGCAGGGAGGTCAGGTTTCTCATTGTGAGTGGTCGCGTATGCTCGCGACCGCTCGCGATGAGAAACTACCAGTTCGCGTTGAGAAAGCTGCCGCTCGAGTAAAAATCTACTCGAGCGGCAGTAAAAGACAGCTCGCACTGTGCAAGATGCCGTTTTCAATGATTGCACAGTGCGGACAAGCATCCGGCACTGTGCAATCATTGCGAACAGTGCACTACGCAGTTCGCGTAGTGCTACGCGTAGTTCGCGTAGTGCGAACTGCACTTTGCGTAGCTTCGCGTAGCGCTACTTCGCGAACTACGCCCAGGCTTACATACTATGAGTGACCAATGAGAACCCCATGGACTGACGGAATTGATACGTTAAGGGGTGTAAACCTGGAACATTTGGAAGTATAATTGCCCCATCGGAGGAGGAGTCGGGCTGGCTGTCATTTTTCCTTTCCTGCCTGGCATGCTGTTGGACAGACTCCTATTATCTTTTTTATGCCCCAGTTCTATCCACACTGGTTGGAATAGACTTTAATGAACTGAACCTTATCTGACTGCGACCTTGAATCCTGTACCTTTCCGGCTGGTAAATTGTGCAGGGAAATAACCTTTCGGCTGGGAGGTTATCTGACTTCAACGGTGGCATATGGTGCGGCAGATCAGACTTGACCAGATCTAACTGAGGACGAACTTGAAGCGAGCAGCTTTGCTTTGGTTTGTATGATTAATAACTGAACCTCAAATGTATCCTGTTTCTCTCCACAGAGGATTTTCCAGCTGTCTAATAATGCTCTGTTTTGTGTTGTGAGGCTACTTGTAATAATATTTTTGACATTAAACCTGAATTGAAATGTATTTTATTGACTTGTCTATACAATACGCGGCATTAGATAAATGTTTTTCATGAATTATCTTTATCGATTCTGTCTCCTTCTTTTGGTAATATTTCTTGTCTCAAGGCATTTGTATTTGTGGCTGAGATAGGTTATGAATTAGGTTTGAGGTAACAATTATTTTATTCCAGGTCCTTGTAGAATAATTGTTCATGTTTCCTAGTATTACAGTCCTTGTCAGCTCAAAAAACAGATCCATCGGAGGACCATGGTTTGTAAAAATAAAGGTAACCATTGAGATCATTTTGAGACTGAGAGGTAGTTAATGAAATGGGCTAGTCAGATAAAGCTGTTTGTAGGGTAAAGACAAATTAGGTAAGCTTTCCGCTGCATCAGTTTTGTGGTAGCGTGTCGGATGGTTAGTTTGACTGATTGAAACTGGGATATGAGGAGAAGAAGTCATGAAGATTTCTTTCTAGCTTGGAGGTTCAGTGAGTTTTTCAATCGATGCTAACAATTGACTTAATGAGACTAGTGTGGAATTGTGATCACAGAAGTGTCATATGATATTGTTAAATTTGTTTGTGTTGTTTTGCAGTTGAGTACGGGTCCATCAAGGATTAAGATCCCGGGATATGCACCTACGGGTGGGTCTTAGTGTGGCATACACCGAGTAAGTTTGTCTGCTGTTTAGAGGGTGCTGTGTGTGAGACGTCATCGCCAGTACCACCAGTGAAGGGAACTTTTTGAAAGGGTATCGAGTTAAAATCTTATTGGGGATTCTTCTAGAGAGCACCAGGAGGAATTCTAAGGATTTTTAACTTACAGGGTGAAATCACGCTGGTCGAGATTTTACTGGGAGTGAATGGAAATCTTTGGTTTTATGGGTATCTATATTTCTTTTTAGTGGAGCAGACAAGAGTTGTTTTATATTTTATGTTGTTTTGCGTGAAATTCGACTAAAAGAAAAAGGACGGCGAGAATTGTAAAGGGAGGGTCACTTGCTGTGAGGAGTTAGACTGACGAAATACTAGTGCCCCGCTGTGACTGGTTGGTTGGTGTGGAGCCGCGCTGGGATTGTTTGTTGAAATCAAGCAGTGATTGGAAGCTGAAACAATAACACGGAAGAGAGTTCTGCAGAAGTAAGATCAGACTGCAGTGAAGGGAAGAAATCATGAAACGTTTTAAATGATTAAAAGCTCTAATGAGTTTCTGTAGCTACGGAGGGTACACCAGATTTGCATGTCTCTAGAGAAGGCATATCACACTTGTACCTGGTTAGAGAATTGGGTAAAATACATTGAAAAGGATGGTCACTTAGCTTTCCCACAATATGGAACATTTAATGTACAGATTTTAGAAAATTTGAAAAGGCAGATGAATGATATGAACCCAACACCTAGACCCATGCAATATGAAGCTCTCAAAGAAATAGATATGTAGAAGTGAAATGGGATTCACTGAAAAAGATGTGGAGGCAGGATGTTGCCATGAGGGCCCGAATGTATCCTGTAATGGTAGCTGAGAATAAGGAAGGAGAAAAATGTGAACAGAAAAAGAGACATCTCGGGGAGCCACAAACATAGTTCTTTTTTTAAACTTTATTTTTATTTTGCATATAAACTGAAATCTTAACAATCATTACATTGGGCCTGATTCACAGAACTAACTTAAGACAAAATCCTAAACTTACTACCATTTTGGTATTCACAGAAGGCACTTACTCATTTTGGTATTCACAGAAGGCACTTACTTACTCATTTTGAGTAACTTACTCATTTTGAGTAACTTACTCATTTTGTGTAACTTACTCATTTTGGTATTCACAGAAGGCACTTACTCATCAATGAGTAAGTGCCTTCTGTGAATACCAAAATGGTAGTAAGTTAAGGATTTTGTCTTAAGTTAGTTCTGTGAATCGGGCCCATTGAGTGCAGTATCACACAGAGAAGACTGGTAGCATAATGACAGATATTGCTTGATTTCAACAATTTTGCATGATAAATTTTGAAGACATTACCCACACCTGATTATGTATCCATTGTGTTCTGAAAGACCACAGTGCACAATGCCCCTACTAAGTGGCCACCAGCCCTGCACCCTGAAATATACGTGGCAGAGGGTAGCAATAGTGTAACGCAGTCCTTTATGTGTTTGTGGGGTCAGCCTACCCCTGTTCTATCCTGTTCTTCCTCTGGATCTCCAGACGATGCATGACGGGCGAGATAAGCCTTGAATGGGTCCCATATGTCCTTTGGTTTACACCGAATGAGTATGATAGCGTTAAAATTTTCGGATTGTGTGTTACAGTATGACATGTCTGCGCACCATTCCTGTAGTGTGGGGGTGGGCCCCTTCATCCACCGCATAGCTACCCTACGCTTTGCCACACAAACATAGGTTATCACATTAACAGAAGAGAATTTGGATGAAATAGATGATGAGTTATTTTTGAATTGACCTCCACCTTATAATGAAGAACAGAGTAATGCAGAAACAAACCCGTTTGTAGGTATGACCCCCGAAGCACCACCTATAACCTTAGATTCAGGTTATAGAAATATCTTTTTGTCTGGAGGACAACCTCTGGAAGGAGCAGGATTTCCTAATTCTGCTATAGCAAATAGTCCAGATGCATTATCTGTTCCAGTTACCATAGGTCAAATTGTCCCATTATCAGACAGGACGAGGCGTTTCACAAGTACATGCTATAACGATACCTAGTGGGACAGTAGGAAATGATTATTCCTCACAAGAGACAAATAAGAAGATGGCGGATCAGGATCAGAATGCATCATTTACATGAGAGAAAACTGTGACACGAAGGAGTGATGAGGGAATGAGTGAACTCCACCATAGAAGGGGAAGTAGAAACAATTAATCTTTCAGAGAAAAGTTTTGAAACACCAAATAGAGGTCCCCAGGTAATAACAGGAAAGGTTTTACAAATGGAAAATCAAAAATTAAATGCTCATGCAACAAAACGAACAGGAGAAACTAGTGGGGAGTCTCAGAGAGAGGAGACGGGTACATCAGAAGGGCCATCTCCAGAGGAACTTGATGATCGGATTAGGTACATTATTCCTAGAGCTAGTGCAAAGGGTATTGTGGGTCGTAAAGAATAATTTGTGGAAAATGATGCTCATACTAATATAGACCAAAGCAGACTAAAAGTGGAATTGGAAGAAAAGATATTGGGAACAATTAGTCCCGAAAGATTGACAAATTACCGTGATGAAGAATTATTGTTCATGTGCAAGGATATAACAGGAAGACTAGGAATACTCCTGAAAGATTTGCTGAGTAGCTCAAACATATGGATTAGATGTGGAAAGATCTAAGGCCTTACAAAAAACATATCAATTGCATTTTAATGACAAAGATCTAGAAAGTCTAAATCCTTCAGGAAAGAGGTTACAGATTAAAGAACTGTTATCTTCCTTGAAACGATGGGGAGAAGTAGAAAGATGGGAAGGAGGATGGGCCAGAAAGAAAGAAGATGTGGTGATGGTTTTGCCTCTATACCCAGTGATGGAAAAGGAGAAGGGAGAGGCAGAAGCAAAAGCAACAGCATATCCTATGAGAGAGGTACCAGGAGGAGGATATGTTCATGTCCCTTGGAGTAGACAGGATATTTTGTATTTTACAAATGACTTTCCAAAATTAAGGGAGAAGCCTGTTGAATGGTACAAGCAAGTGGAAAGATTTGTAAAGGTTTCAAAGGTTTTGTTGAAAGATTTGGACACTCTGTTCGATATTGAAGTTCCAACTGATTTGTGAACTGAATGTAAAATTGCTGTTGATTGGCCAGAAACAGAGCCTGCGAGAGATTCAAAAACTAGTGCGCTGTCAGTGGAAGTGATGAGAAATTATAATCAGGTTATTACTTATCTGAAAGGAAAGATTTTGCCGAAAGAAACAGATTGGGTAACAATTGATAGATCTACACAGGAATTAAAGGAGACATGCATATTACAAAAGGCTTTTTCAGGCATTTAAGCAATATAGCGGGATTGAGAATGTGACAGAGAAAGACATGGGACATTTTGTGTCTCGGTTTGTGTATGGCTTAAGACCTGAAATAAGTGCCATGATACAACAACATTTGATCTTTTGGCAAAGTAAGCCCATCGATGAGATTCTTCGGTATGCGAAGTATTGAGGAGATAACATTGATTAGCATCACAAGATATTAAAAGAGAAATTGATGTTGGCACAAATGAGAGCAGCCAAGAAATGATATGTGGGTTTTGAGTCAGATTTTTCAGGTATGGGCAGGGAAATGGTCAGACGACTATTGGAATGCACGGTGTAGCAGGAAGTCCTTTACAGACTGTTGTGCCTCAGGGAAGAGGAAGGGGGTCAAAATAGATGCGTTGAAAAAGACTTATCGGTGTCACATTTGCGGCAAATTCGAGCATTGGAAGCGCAAGTGTACGCTTAACACTGTTAATCAGGCAGAAGGACAGACAGTTACAAGTGGACTTGTACAGCCCCAGGTAAATAATGAATTGCTGAATCAATCAGTGCAGAGAATAAGAGGTCAAAATCAGAATATCACACAAACTCCTACGCCTCAATTGAGTGGACAAGTACAGAGATACAATGCTAACATGGGTTTTCATACAAATGATCAGGTAAATGTGAATGTACAAGTGGCATCACAGTACTTGTTGCAGACTGATGACAGTGACTCAGAAATGTCCCAGTAATGGTGCCTGAGAGGGGAGGAAGAATGTGTGCTTGGCGCATCCTTAGAGTTAGATCAGAATTGTCCCCATGTGGATGGCAAGATAAATTAAACATCTATTTCATTCCTTTTAGATACTGGTGCTACCCGTTCCACTTTGAGAACTGTGGAAATTCCCAACCTACCTTGGAAAGAATCCAAGTTGTAGGAGTGTCAAACCAATTGATATCGACCCCAATGACAAAACCTGTACAAGTACAAATTGGGTCTTTTGAAGATTTACACAATTTTCTGGTGTGTGACTTTAGTCCAGTAAATCTATTAGGGCGAGACCTGTTGTGCAAAATGAATTTTTCAATTTATTGTACTCCAAAGGGAATAGAATTCCATACAAAAGATGAAGATGTGGGATTTAAAATGGCCAGACAAAAGTCAGAAGTAGTGGGATTATATCCCTTACTTAATAAAAATAATTTACCACTTGAGCTGCGAGATATAGTCTTACCCGAAGTGTGGGACTTTACAGGAAATGTTATTGGTTTGTTGAAAGGAGTAGCTCTAATTCGAATCACAGTGAACCCAAATGCAGAATTCCCTAGAACTCCAGCGTATGATCTGAGTCCAGAAACCACTGCACACATAACAACTTTGATTGAGACCCTGATTGAGCAGGAATTCTGAGAGAGAATTTGGGAAGCCGGTGTAATTCACCTCTCACGGGAATTCGAAAACCAAACGGGAAAAATAGAATTGTGCAGGATTTAAGAAATATACATCAAATTGTGATACCATGTTGTCCAATTGTACCAAACCCTGCTGTGATTCTATACCACATTCCTTGTGTGGCTGAATGGTTTTCAGTGATTGACGTAGGTCAAGCCTTTTTCTCGATCCCTTCGCATCCGGCTAGCCAATAATTGTTTGTGTTCCGGTTTGGAAACCGTGTTTTGGCATGGTGCTGAGTTCCACAAGGGTATACAGAGAGTCCTTCGATTTTCAACCAAATATTGAAAAGAAATTTGAAATTATTGGAAATGACAAATCATTCTGTGCTGATACAATACATAGAATATTTGCTGGTCGCATCTGGTACTAAAGAGGCTTGCATTTATGACACTATTGCTTTATTGAATTATTTGGCAATAAATGGACATAAGGTGTCACCCGCAAAAATCTAATTTTGCAAAAGAGAAGTTCTTTATTTGGGACACCATATTGAAAAAGGAGTAAGGTAGGTGTCACAGGATTGGATCACTGCTATTTTACATATGAATCCGCCGAGCACCCAAAAAGAGGTTTGCATGTGTCTGTGAATGGTTGGTTAGTTATTGCAGGCAGTGGATACCAAATTTTTCCCTGGTAGCCAAGCCACTTCAAAGACTTACACACAAAAATGTGTCCGATCCCCTTCCATAGGATGAAGAATGCATGCACTTTTTTGAAGAACTGCAAGAAAATTCGTGCTGAGCTCCAGCTTTGGGAATGCCCGACTTTAGAAATAGTTTTACATTTTTCTACAATGAGCGCGAAGGTTGTGCACTATCAGTTCTAATGCAAATGCATTGAACTGCTCGCAGACCTGTTGCATACTTTTCAGCTACTTTAGATCCTGTAGCTGCTGCGTTGCCTGGATGTTTGAAAGCTGTTGCTGCAACATGTGTGAGTTTGGAGCAGTGTCAGAACATTGTGATGGTTCACCCTTTGAAAGTGTATGTACCCCATTCTGTCGAGATTCTACTTACTTGAACTAGAACACAACATCTTACAAATAGTCGGTTAACATAATACGAGCAAGTGATTTTGGAAGCAGAAAATGTGACTGTTACAAGATGCACGAGTTTGAATCCAGCTACCTTGATACTGTTGCTAGGTCATGAAGTTGTGATGGATGAAGCGGATCATGATTGTTTGGATGTGACTGAATTGCGTACCAAACCGCATCCTGACATCCAAGATGTCCCATTGCCTGAGTCAGATCATGTTCTGTTAGTAGATGGATCCTGTTTGAGAGATTCCGGAGGTACCTTGCGAGCTGCCTATCCTTTCTGTACTGTGGTGGGTGTAGTCGAAGCATCATGGTTGAAAGGAATGTATTCAGCACAAGTGGCTGAATTGATTGCACTTATCAGGGCTTGCAGCATTACTGAACAAATGAGAGTGACCACATTTACAGACAGTCAATATGGTTTTGGGGTTATCCACGATTTTGGACAGTTGTGGACTCTACGTGGGTACGTGACCTCTTCGGGTTCACCCATTTGAAACAGAGAAAGTGTGAAAAACCTACTGATGGCACTATAACTGCCAGCGCAGATTGCTGTGGTGAAGTGTTCCACCCACCAAACTGGTCACGATTATGTGACGGTTGACAATCGCTTTGCAGATGAGACCGCAAGCTATTGGTCTCTAAATTCTTATGCATTCATTGGTAATCTTCGAAGGAACAGTCTGATGACACAGAATGCAGACTAATGTTTTCAATCTTAGAAACCTGGGAAGAGATCAAAGAATTACAAGATGCAGTACCCCAAATTGAAAGAGGAGGGTGGATTAAAGCAGGATGCATTCGTCAACAAGAGGTTGAAGTTTGGGTGTACACAGATGGAAGGCCAGGTTTACCAGATAGTCTGTTGTCACCTATGGCGAGGAGCTGCCATGGTCCTGCCCATGTGGGAAGAGATGCTATGTTATGTCTCTTTTGACAGACCTGGTATAATCCCCGATTCAGAGCCATTGTAGAGAGTGTGTGTCAGAGATGTGTGGCATGTCCACATCAAAATGCAGGAAGAAAAACAAGGGGTCCTTTTACCGATATGTAGATTGACTTTGTTGAGATGCCCCCTTGCAATGGATTTAAATATGTCCTTGTGTTTGTTCTCCAGTTTGGTGGAAGCCTACCCTACAAGAAGCAATGACAGCCTAACAGTAGCTAAACTACTTCTTAGAGAATTGATCCCACGATTTGGATTTCCGACCTCTTTGGAATCAGATAGAGGTACATATTTTAATAATGAAGTAATAGGAATGCTTTGTGCTGCATTGCAAATTGAACATAAACTGCATTGTGCCTATCGGCCTGAGGCGTCTGGAGTGGTTGAACTGGTGAATGGAACTCTAAAGTCCAGATTGGAAAAAGTGTGTGTGTCCATATCTCTGAAATGGCCTGATGCTCTTCCTTTGGTGTTGATGAGTTTGTGAAGCATCCCAGACAGAAGAACTGGACAGTCCCCTCACAAAATAATTATGGGGAGGGCTATGAAGCAGCCTACAGTCCCTGCAAATCAGCTTGTGAATATTACTGATGAATTGGTACTCTATTATTGTAAAGGATTGGCTGATGTGGTACGTTCTGTGTCTCACCAGGTTGGAGAAGTCGCAACTACAGTACAACAGGAGCAGTGCCATGACCTCTGCCCAGGTGAATGGGTACTGGTAAAGAAGCATGTGCTAAAATCCTGCCTGGAACCTCCTTGGCATGGGCCTTATCAAGTGATACTTGTGACCACAACTGCAGTAAAATGTGGTGGTCTGCCTAACTGGATGCATGCCGCCCACACTTTTCGATTCCCATGTCCTCTTGAAAGTGTGGGATCTGTAGTGGATGAACAGGTGGCGACAGAGAGACTCCCCATTCAGATTGATCACAAAGTAGAGGGGGTGACCGCAACTGGGCTTCAAAACACTGGTTCAGACAAGAGTCAAGGAGAGTTAGTCTCGGTTGGTAACGAGGGGCAAATTGAAGGGGATCTAACTAAGCGAAGTATTGACTCAGATAATGTGAACAGTGTATCAGAAAAACGAGTGCGAAAGGGAGATCTTTGGCCCAGAAAATCTGAAAGCTTGAGACACATACTGACTGCAGGAAGGATACCTTCAACTGTGATTGAAGTTTCGAGTCCATCTGAGCAAAGTGACACAGACGAAGAGGAAACTGCAGTGTGCAGAATAAAAAGAGCGAGAATACCAAGTCGAAGATATGCAGATCCAGAGTGGACTTATTTGGCAGCTTCCAACGACTGGTAAAAAGAATATTATGATTTTTGCTTCAAAGATTCCAACTCACAAAACCCACCTTGAAGGAACTGTTGTAAAGGTGCTAGAGAAATAAAGGCCAAAAGGGACATTGAAAGGACAAGAAGAAAAATAAACGTGACCGGACGCTGAAAGAAAAACGCTCTTGCTAAACCTTTATGATACAAAGCATTCTACAAAAAAAAAAAAAAAAAAAAAGTACCTCTAGATTTGAGTTAGGTGATCCAAATCCGTCTTCACTAAGGCGTAAACGAATATATGCTTGCTTTTTAACAGATTTTGTTATAATATTTGTCTTGTTATTGGTAATACTACACCTACTACATTATGTTTATTCCAATTCTAACCTGCATGTGACTATCAGTACTGAAACAATAAATGTACAAGAAAAAGTAGCTGTCACTAACGAATTAACAAACACGAATTTAAATCATGATCAGTCTATTATTGATTTCTCACTAAATGTGTTTACTAAACTTCTTTATGAGTACGTAGATACGATGGATGCGAAAGACTGTTATGTGTGCATGCAATTACCTTCTTCTGTGTCTGAGGGAGTGACCTATCATCACTTACCTCTAAATTTTGGGCATTTCTTGTAGTGCACTAACAAGTTTATTCTATTGTAAAGGACAATTTCAATATTATTACTCAAATTATGATTTGATCTTTTCAGAAGTTCCAGTCAAGAAAAATTTAAATGTAGTACCAGATGCATGGGATGCTGAAATGATGGGAGAATTTTCCAACCTACAATAACTATAGTCACGGTATATGTGCATCAACATAATTTGACTTTTGCTTTATATGGTGTAGAAAAAGAGTTTATAAACTCAGTTGAAGATCGATGAGGGGAGATAAAAAGAAAATCTGAATCACAAATAAAGATGGAGGGTGAATTGAAAAAGGGGGAGACACATGCTGATATGGCTCTGGATTGGCAACATAGAGGGAAGTTATGCGTACTGAGACGCAAAACAGACCATAATAACAAATTTGTTGGTTCTAGTGAATGTGATATTACCTTCCTACTTGTAGGAGGTTGGGGAAAATATTTAGCAGGGGCAGATCCTGTATTTCCAGGAGTCTATTACATTTGTAGGAGGAATGCTTATTACAGGTTACCAAAACAATGGTATGGATGCTGTTAGATGGGAATAGTTTTTCCAAAATTGTATCACATAAATGAAAACAGTGGAACCAATGAGAAAAAAACATACACGTTTAAGTAGGGGAATTAATGCTGCTGAAATTATTGGGAATATTTTTGGAGCTATAATACCCTCAGTGGAAGTCTAGTGGGAAAAATACTCACACCACTAATATCTATTGCTATTGGCTTACTAATCATAGTAATAATATATTGTTATTGTAAACGTAAAGGCGTTGAAGAAACTAAAGGAAAGAAAAGAAATAGAGCAGAAATTGAAGTAGAAAATAGACAGTGTGGATATTATGAAGACATGAAAAAGCTGGAACAAGCTAGATTGAAAGGAATGAAGACAACTGCATTCTAAAGTGAAATCAGAATATGATCAAATGATGATAAGATAAGATTGTGTGGTGGCTTGATTTGCCATCAAAGGGGGGATGGATGGTACGTGGATATTATCTGATGTCCACCTTCATCAATTCTCATCTGCAAAAAATCATTATGACAAATATTTCTTGATGAAGACATGTTACCCTGCTAAGTCGAAAAATATGAGAATACAAACTGCATCGTAAAAGCATGCAGTGTTCTAAAATGATGATACGAAAATGTAAACAAAATAAAGAGATACCATGAGAACTACACATGAACAAATTTACGTGTTATGAGAAAATAAAATATCATTAACATAGAGAGTTGTGTGATAATAACATTCAAATGTGCATTGTACCTGAAATATATATACACATAATGAAGTTCCCGAAATGCAAAATGATTAAAATTAGAGGGATTTAATGTAGTGCAAATCTGAGCTTCTATAATGCCTATACAATTGCACATGTATTGTGAGTGACATGTTAATAATTTGCTTAAAAAAAGACAACGTACAAATATGCTTAAGAATTCTTTTCCAGTAGTACCGAATATTAAGATGTAGTACCTGGAAAAAACTATGGGGTATATTTACAAGCCCCTATCGCCACAGGAACGTCTCTTTTTAGGACATTCCTGTGGCTATAGGGGCTTCGCCTTATTTACAAGGCTGCGTTAAGCCACTGAACATGGCTTAACACTGCCTTGTAAATAGGGCACCCTTTCACGCTATACTTAGCGTGAATGGGGAGGGCAATGGGTGTTGCTGTGGGCATTCTACCACAACACCCATTGATTTTGACACTGCCCCAATTTACAAGAAAGGTGTAAATAGGAGACAGCACCAGAATTAAGACCAGGGAAAAACTGGTCTTACCCTGGTGCAGCGTAGAGAAATGCTTTATTTCTCCTTGTTTTTGCTGTTTTCATGTGTGCTGCATTGTGCAGCACACATGAAAACAGCAAAAGGCCAATGATTGTTTATGTACAGGAAGGTCCCCCTACCTGCACATAAACAATCATATTTAAAAATGCCGTTTTGCAACTTCTATGTGTGCTGCATTAAGCAGCACACATAGAAGTTACAAAACAGCATTGAAAGATTGTTTATGTGCAGGAAGGGAGACCTTCCTGCACATAAACAATCTTCCCATGCAAGCAGACACCCTTGCACTATGGTGCAAGGTTGCCTGCGTTGGCGCTAGGCTGCTAAGTGTAGCGCCATTGCAGGGGGAAACGCAGGGCTGCACCATATTCTTGTATATATGGTGCAGCCCTGCGTTTCTGAAGTGGCATAGTGAGGCGTTAAGCCAGGAAGGCTAACGCCTCACTCTGCCACTTCCCTTGTACATATGCCCCTATAACTGTTATAATGGAGAGAATCAAAATGCATTTATGAAATATGTGACTTATAATGAAATTAAATGGTAGTGATTCAGCTAAATTTCATGTAGGCCTCAAATGCTTCTCTTACACACAGTGCATTAATGTAAAATCATGCGAGACAGTCACCTAAGCCCTAGGAAAACTTTCTGCGGAGTTCCATTTCTGTATTAGCTAACAATGGACTCACTCCTCTCTAAGAAGCATATGCAATAGAAATGTAACAATATTGTTGCAAACCCAGGGAAAAAGTGCCTTGGAAGGGACGAACTGTAAGCAAAGTGAAGTACCACCTACTTCCGTGGAAATGAAGAAATGGAAACACAAATGAACTTAATGAATCTTACTGAAATTTGCAGAAAGGATTACTTAATTCTCTCTGACTTGTGTGATTCACTGATCACCCCACAACAGCCCACTATGAGTGACCAATGAGAATGCCATGGACTTATGGAATTGATACGTTAAGGGGTGTAAACCTGGAACATTTGGAAGTATTATTGCCCCATCGGTGGAGGAGTCGGGGCTGGCTGTCATTTTTCCTTTGCTGATTGGCATGCTGTCAGACAGACTTTTCATTCCTATTATCTTTTCTATGCCCCTGTTCTATCCACACTGGGTGGAATAGACTTTAATGAACTGAACCTGATCTGACTGCGGCCTTGAATCCTGTACTTTGCTGGCTGGTAAAGTGTGCAGGGAAATAACCTTTCAGCTGAGAGGTTATCTGACTCTGACTGTGGCATATGGTGCTGCATATCAGACATGACCAGATCTGACTGAGGACGAACTTGAAGCGAGCAGCTTTGCTTTGTATGATTAATAACTGAACCTCAAATGTATCCTGTTTGTCTCCACAGAGGATTTTCCAGCTGTCTAAAAATGCTCTGTTTTGTGGTGTGAGGCTACTTGTAATAATATTTTTGTCATTAACCCTGAATTGAAATGTATTTTCTTGACTTGTCTATGCAATATGAGGCATTAGATAAATGTTTTCAATGAATTATCTTTATCGATTCTGTCTCCTTCTTTTGATAATATTTGTTGTCTCAAGGCATTTGTGTTTGTTGCTGAGAAAGGTTCTGAATTAGGTTTGAGGTAACAATTATTTTATTCCTGGTCCTCATAGAATAATTGTTCATGTTTCCTAGTATTTCAGTCCCTGTCAGCTCAACTAAGCGATCCATCGAAGGACCATGGTTTGTAGAAATAACGGAAACCATTGAGATCATTGTGAGACTGAGAGGTAGTTAATGAAATGGGCCTAGTTAGATAAAGCTGTTTGTAGGGTAAAGGCCAATTTGGTAAGCTTTCTGCTGCATTACATCTCTTCATGCTGAGCGCTCATGGGTGACTCAGGAGAGCAACTCACTCATTAGGATTTATGGAAAAGAGACATGATTAACATACTGAGCCTTCAATTGAATTTCTCATCAATGTCCTCTCTCGCTGGTTTGGATATTCAAGAGAAAGAGAGAGATTTAAAGAGTCAAAAGAGTGTTTGTGTATGTGTGAGAGAGAGAGAGAGAGAGAGAGAGAGAGAGAGAGAGAGAGAGAAGGCCCTTAACGAGCTCAATCATTACACATTTCATATATTGTTTTCAAAAATAAAACAGAGCATAATTCTGGTGAATTGATACATTCATATTTTATATTTAAATTATTGTGGCCAATAACTGTTAAAGATTAAAAAGTTTTTCCACAACTTTTAAAATGTTTGGAGGTGGGCAATGAGTTTCTTTGAGGATGAATATGCCCTTCATCTTGGACCTTTATGGAAAGTTAGCTTTTTGGTTCTTTTTATTAAGCATTTTTTTCCTCGTAAAATGATGCAAGGGCTGCTGCTTAATTGTTATCCATGACATATGAACAGAACTCGTTAGCACTGCAGGGCTTATTTGTACATGCATGACGCAGTGCCCTCAATCCGATTTATGAAGCCACGCAAAGCCACCCTGCATGGCTGAGTGGCCTCATAAATCTTGAGTAAGGCAACACAGCGCAAATCCCTGTGTCGCTTTACTCTGCGCCTGAGAGGCGTTCCATGGACATTGCTGTGGGTCTTCGCAACACCCATGGATTTTGATGCTGCCCCAGATTTACAAAATCATGTAAACCTGGGGAAGCCTGAAATCCGTACGACTCCTGAATAGACATATTTCTCCTTGTTGTTTTCCTCTTTGTATGGGTGCTGCATTCTGCAGCACGCATAGAAAGTGGAAAACACCTCTCAGGATTGTTTTTGCACAGGAAGGTGTTCCTTCCTGCACAAAAACAATCCTGCATGCAATGGAGGCACCCTTGTAACATGATGTAAGTGGGCCTACTCTGGCGCTAGGTTGACTAAACTGCGCAAGCGCAAGGAAAAAGGACAGGAATGCACTGTATTGTATAAATATGGTGCATTCCTGCCCTTTCACTTTGGCGTAGCACAGTGAAGCAAGGTGCCTTGCTGCGCTGCCCTATGCCAAAATCCCATAAATGAGGGAATGCGTTTTTACTGTATAATAGGTTTGTTGTTGCTGTGGGAAATATTTCAATAAATATCAGGGGCATATTAACAAGGTGCGGCGATAATATTATCGCCGCTTTAGAGCCCGTTTTCGGGCGAAAAGCGGCGATAATATTATCGCATTATCAACAAGGACACGCTAGCACGTGTATCCTTGCATTAGCGCCCCTTGTCAGCACGCCTCCCATCGCATCGCTAATGAGATGCAAAGGAGGCGTGCCTGACCAGACTCCCTCGGGTAAATATCGCTAACCCAGCTTCCTCATATTAACAACGAGGGTTAGCGATATTTAAAATCACGTTAAGTATGCCTTAACGCAGGAATTTAACGTCTGTTAAATTCCTGACTAAGGCATACCTAACATGGGGGGTGGATTGTGTGGCTAAGACCACAGGCCCTATCACCAAGGATATCGCCGTTTTCTATGGAACACATTGCTATCACTGGAATAATTATCGCCATTGCGCTATGCGTTGTTAATACAGCGCTAGCATGGCGATAATTATCTGCGATAGCCGGCGATAAAATTCCTCACGCTAAGAGCGGCCAGCGATAATTATCGCTGCCGCTTGTTGATATGCCCCTCAGTTTGTACAACAAACGCAAATAAAGCTACTAGCGTTTCCTGTCTATAAATGTAACTAGTGGCAGCAAACAATCTGTTAATTAATCCACCCAAGTGCCCTCAGTTTCTATTCCTGCAGACACAAAACTGTCTACGTGATAGGGTGATACTTCACTCCACACCAAGGGGTCTATATTGCTGACTCAGCTTTTCAGTGTCATACAAAATGTATGGCTATCTCGCTAATTTCTTATTATTTAAACGGATCTTGGATAAGGGGCTCTGATTACTTTTGAGCATGGCTATTGATTTGATGCCTGATTTAAATGTGGCTGGTAATGGAAATTCCTCCAATTTCTCGACGAAGTGCTAAACCCATAAGAGGATTCATGTATGGAATTTCCTTCACGATAAGGAAAGTATGGTGAAGTGAAGCATACTTCTAGTGTTCCTCCACATTTAGCGTTTTCTCGGAAAAGCAGTTTTTTTCCTGCACTGCCATCCAAAGTGAAATTATGCTTTTGGTTATACAAAAGCCAATTGCTGTTTACCAAAATACATGGAACATTTCCCCTTGACCGCCCTAGAGCCTAAAGCTTTACTAAGTTTGGTCCCCAGCTTCATAGGCCTTCTAATGGCTTCGGTCTCTCCCAGATACAAATGAGTGGTGCATGAAAAATGGACTAAACATTCTTCGGGCCTGCGTTTTGCCCAGGGATCAGTGAAATGGTTCTCGAACAGTCTGATGCTTGTTCTGAAGTTGCACTTTATTTAGGTCTAACACTTGAGAGGAGAAGAGCGGCATGCTAGAATCACTAGGAATTAAAAAATAATGCCCTTTTTATCTCACACTTCCCTCTTCTCTATCGGGCATTCTTCTGAACAATCCCGTCATAAAACATCCACGTAGCCTCTGCCCTACAGAGGATAAATTTTTTCTAAAAATCTATATTCTAGATATCTTTCCGGCTCTATTTCAAAGTCTTAGCTACTGCAAACCGCCCATCGGTTTTATTCTCCCTTTCGCTAACATCACCTTATGGACAAGTTTGAAAACAATATCTACTATTTTTTTCTTTTTTAATAAAAGGTCTTGTTGGCTAGGGGATCTTGGACCTCGCTCTCTGCCAACGCCAAATTGATGCCCAGGGCATTGGAAGCTAAGTGGCTGAATTTCAAGAAATGAAAAGGTTATTATAACAATTATTTCTGTGCATTCTTTTGTAACGTGACACTGGCAGTCTCGTGTGCTTAACACCACAGGCAATTTGCTTTTAAAGCGTTTAAAACTGTGTTTGGGGAACACTTAACACCACACTCTGCACATCTGTTGCTTCTCTACATTCTCGGGCCTTTCTCCTTTACTTCCATACACATATTTGTGTGTATTTAGAAAAAAAAACCCATATATATATATATTCACTGAAAAAACCATAGGTTTTAGGGACAGTTATAGTTACTTGGACATTGCACTCGTACAAAACCCGTGAAATTCCCCCGTTATAGTTAGTTCAGCTAACTATAACTCGCGCCCCGCAATGCACTGCTGATGACGTCACATATTACATCACTCATGACATGGTCAGTGACATCACTGATGACATCACTGATGACATCTCAAATGACATCACTGATGACATCATCCAGTGACTGTGTGTTTCTGTAAAGTTTAAATATTTTTTTAATATATATAGGAAAAGACGTATTGAAGAATGAGTGGGTGTGTAAGTGTCTGTATGGATGATTTAGTAGGTGCGTGACTGACTCTATAAGTGAGTGATTTAACGTATCTTACTGAATGCATGGGTTAGTGACTAAACTGGGTGAATGTCTGTATCCGTCTGTCTGTTGCTGTGTAAGTGGCTGCATGTGTTTGTGAATAGCTAAATGAGTGTCTATATGAGTTATTGAATGCTTGTCTGAGTATCTGTATGGGTGCCTGAGTGTTTGTGTGGGAGGGGTGTCTGCAACTCTGTGCATAGATGTGTGAGTGGGTGATTCACTGGGTGGATGGTTTCAAGAGTGCATCTGTGATAGACTGTATGGGTGGGTAAGTGTGTGTAAGAGTGTGTTAGTGAGTGAATGTATGTCCCAGTGGTACATGTGTGAGTAACTACATATGTGAAAGGCAGTATATATGTGTGTTGGAGTATATAAATAGCTATAAGCAAGAGTGAGTGATTGTGATAGTGGCTGTATGGATGAGTGTGTGCTTGTATCAGTGATTGTATAAGAGCGTAACAATGTGCTACTATTTGTATGAGTAAGTGAGCTGGTGTGTGTATAACTGTATAGGTGAGTAAATGGCAGTGTGTTTAATTATTTGCATGACTGACTAGGTGTCTGAGTATCTCTATGGATGAGTGGCGTTGTTTGAGTGTCTATATAGGAGTAAGAGTGCATATGATAGTCCTGTACTGAGTGACCGTAAGTATGAGTGACTGTACGGGTGAGTGAGTGGATGTGTGTGTGTAGACCTAAGAATCAGTGAGTGGGTATGTGGTTATTGGTGTTGGAGTGTCTATGGTTTTGCGAATGGCAGTCTGTAATTTAGAGTGGGTGTATCAAAGATTATATTAGGGTGTGAGGAGGTGCATCAGATTATCACGTGGATGATGTCATCAGTGATGTCATTTGAGATGTCATCAGTGATGTCATCAGTGATGTCACTGACCATGTCATGAGTGATGTAATATGTGACGTCATCAGCAGTGCATTGCGGGGCGCGAGTTATAGTTAGCTGAACTAACTATAACGGGGGAATTTCACGGGTTTTGTACGAGTGCAATGTCCAAGTAACTATAACTGTCCCTAAAACCTATGGTTTTTTCAGTGAATTTCAAAGGTTTTTTAAATGCTAATTTGTAACTATAACGTGTCTGAAACCTATGGTTTTTTCAGTGAATTTCAAAGGTTTTTTAAATGCTAATTTGTAACTATAACGTGTCTGAAACCTATGGTTTTTTCAGTGAATTTCAAAGGTTTTTTAAATGCTAATTTCTAACTATAACGTGCCTGATACCTACGGTTTTTTCAGTGAATTTCAAAGGTTTTGTAAATGACAATTTTTAAATGTATTAATTGTTATATTAATTTTTTTCATACTGATTTACTACATTTTTAGAAACAATTATTTTTTACATATTTTATTTTTTAAATTACATTGTAATTACATTATACATTACATTACAAAAATACTTTCTCAGAATGAATTACTTTAGTTTAAATACTTTGCACATAGGCAATAGACTTTTAAGTACAGTAGTTACAGTTGTTGCAATGGGCAACACATTTTCAAACACAATGCAACATTCAGCTCAATGTGAATTTCTAGTTAAATGCAATTAGTTACTTTATGGATTACTTTTCTAACAACAGGACTGGATCCTAGATTCAGTCCTGGTACATCTCCTGTAAAAAGTTGAGTAAAAGCGTTTTGGTTACAGTCGTGATTTTTAAGGAATATTATTGTATTTTAAAAGTTGACACTTAGAAACTTTTTCTCATAGAATCACCAATGTTATCCTATGGAAGGAAATTCACTTAGCAGGTAAAAACTGTTATCGTTACTTTTTCTTACTCAGTGTTGGATCCTGGATCCAGCACTGGTGCATCTCCTGTAAACAGTTGAAAGAATGCGTTTAAGTCATACAGGTGATTTTTAAGGAATATTTGTAGTTTGTAAAAATCAACACTTTGAAACTTTTTGCTGAAAACCAGACAATGGATTCCTATGGAAGAAAATATAAGTTACTGGTAAGTACGGTTAAAATTACTTTTCAGGGTCAGTGCTGGGCTAAAAGATGCAGCACTGGATTCTCTCCTGATAACAGGTGAGTAAATTGGTATTCGTACTTTGGTTGATTTTAGAGGAATATTATAAAGTTCAAAAACTCCACACTTAGAAGAATTTCCAAGTGAAACCAGTCAATGTTAGCCTATGAAGGTAATTCAAGTTACCGGTAAGTACGGTTAAAATTACTTTTCAGGACCAGTACTGGGCTGAAAGATGCAGCACTGAGGTCTCTCCTGATAACAGGTGAGTAAATCGGAATTCGTATTTCGGCTGATTTTAGAGGAATATTTTAAAGTTCCAAAACTCCACACTTAGAAGAATTTCCAAGTGAAACCAGTCAATGTTAGCCTATGGAAGGAAATTCAAGTTACTGGTAAGTACGGTTAAAATTACTTTTCAGGACCAGTACTGGGCTGAAAGATACAGCACTGAGGTCTCTCCTTATAACAGGTGAGTAATCGGAATTCGTATTTCGGCTGATTTTAGAGGAATATTTGTATGTTTCAAAAATCAACACTTAGAAGAATTTCCAAGTGAAACCAGTCAATGTTAGCCTATGAAGGAAATTCAAGTTACTGGTAAGTACGGTTAAAATTACTTTTCAGGATTAGTACTGGGCTGAAAGATGCAGCACTGAGGTCTCTCCTGATAACAGGTGAGTAAATCGGAATTCGTATTTCGGCTGATTTTAGAGGAATATTTTAAAGTTCCAAAACTCCACACTTAGAAGAATTTCCAAGTGAAACCAGTCAATGTTAGCCTATGGAAGGAAATTCAAGTTACTGGTAAGTACGGTTAAAATTACTTTTCAGGACCAGTACTGGGCTGAAAGATACAGCACTGAGGTCTCTCCTTATAACAGGTGAGTAAATCGGAATTCGTATTTCGGCTGATTTTAGAGGAATATTTGTATGTTTCAAAAATCAACACTTAGAAACTTTTTCAGCAAAAAGCAGGCAATGATATCCTATGGAAGGAAATTCAAGTTACTGGTAAGTACGGTTAAAATTACTTTTGAGGATCAGTACTGGGCTGAAAGATGCAGCACTGAGGTCTCTCCTGATAACAGGTGAGTAAATCGGAATTCGTATTTCGGCTGATTTTAGAGGAATATTTTAAAGTTCCAAAACTCCACACTTAGAAGAATTTCCAACTGAAACCAGTCAATGTTAGCCTATGAAGGAAATTCAAGTTACCGGTAAGTACGGTTAAAATTACTTTTCAGGACCAGTACTGGGCTGAAAGATGCAGCACTGAGGTCTCTCCTGATAACAGGTGAGTAAATCGGAATTCGTATTTCGGCTGATTTTAGAGGAATATTTGTATGTTTCAAAATCAACACTTAGAAGAATTTCCAACTGAAACCAGTCAATGTTAGCCTATGAAGGAAATTCAAGTTACCGGTAAGTACGGTTAAAATTACTTTTCAGGACCAGTACTGGGCTGAAAGATGCAGCACTGAGGTCTCTCCTGATAACAGGTGAGTAAATCGGAATTCGTATTTCGGCTGATTTTAGAGGAATATTTTAAAGTTCCAAAACTCCACACTTAGAAGAATTTCCAACTGAAACCAGTCAATGTTAGCCTATGAAGGAAATTCAAGTTACCGGTAAGTACGGTTAAAATTACTTTTCAGGACCAGTACTGGGCTGAAAGATGCAGCACTGAGGTCTCTCCTGATAACAGGTGAGTAAATCGGAATTCGTATTTCGGCTGATTTTAGAGGAATATTTTAAAGTTCTGAAACTCCACACTTAGAAGAATTTCCAAGTGAAACCAGTCAATGTTAGCCTATGGAAGGAAATTCAAGTTACTGGTAAGTACGGTTAAAATTACTTTTCAGGACCAGTACTGGGCTGAAAGATACAGCACTGAGGTCTCTCCTGATAACAGGTGAGTAAATCGGAATTCGTATTTCGGATGATTTTAGAAGAATATTTGCACAATGGTGAAGGGAGGGGGCGGGGCCTGAGGTGACATCTGTGCAAACGCGCCCCGTGGCGCGTTTTAAGTTGGGGGATTAAGTCCCCTTGAATCCTGAGGGTCCCTAGGGGCCAACTAGCCCACCAGGAACCTCCAATATGCGCCAGGGGCTGCGTTGCAGAGACGTGTAGAGAGGCCACACCCCTTTTACACCTCTCTGCAACGCAGCTCTGTGGCGCTTTCTGGATGTACCTGTTGGGCTAGTTGGCCTCAGGGACCCTCAGGATTGAAGGGGATTTAATTCCCCATCTTAAAACGCGCCACGGGGCCTGTTTGCACACATGTCACCTGAAGCCCCGCCCCTCCCTTCACCACTGTGCAAACGCGCCCCGTGGCGCGTTTTAAGTTGGGGGATTAAGTCCCCTTGAATCCTGAGGGTCCCCGGAGTCCAACTAGCCCACCATATACCTCCAAAAGCGCCACAGAGCTGCGTTGCAGAGAGGTGTAAAAGGGGTGTGGCCTCTCTACACGTCTCTGCAACGCAGCCCCTGGCGCATATTGGAGGTTCCTGGTGGGCTAGTTGGCCCCCAAGGACCCCCAGTATTCAAGGGGAATTCGTTCCCTCTGCAAACGCGCCAGGGGCGCGTTTGCAGAGTGGTGAAGGAAGGGGCGGGGCCTGCGGGCCCGATCGTTTTTTTTTTTTTTTTTTTTTGTCCCCTGAAGGGGGGCTGTGTGGCCCCCCTTCCCTTTTCCTGTTTTTGGGCCCTGGGGACCCCATCCCCCAGGGCCTTACCCCTTTTTTAAAATTTAATTTAAAAAAAAAACGGGAAGGGGGGTTGCGTGGCCCCCTTCCCTGGGCCTGTATTGGCCCCGGGGACCCCATCCCCGGGGCATGGCCTTTTCTTATTTTCTTGGGAGGGGGCTGCGTGGCCCCCTCCTCAGGCCATTTAAGGCCCCGGGGACCCCATCCCCGGGGCCGGCCTTTCCATTTTTTTTTTTTTTCTTTTTTGGGGAGGGGGCCGCGTGGCCCCCCTCCTGGGCCACTACTTGCCCCGGGGACCCCATCCCCCGGGGCTGGCCCTCTCCGTTGGGGACTGTGGGGGGGTCCCCAATCCCCCCACAGTCCCGCCGGCTCCCCACGTCCCTTGGGAGCCGGCATTGCTGTTCCACATGGGGAGCAGCTGACATGCTGCTCCCCATGTGGAAAAGCAATGTGCTTTGGATATTGGAAGAGAGAGCAGGTTTCCCTGCTCTCTCTTCCAATATCCAAAGCAGTTTGCTATGGCAGGACGGGAGCCGCGAGGCTCCCGTCCTGCCATAGCAAACTACAGTGTCCCGGGGTAGGCACCCCGGGACACTGCAGGAGCCGGCCCTGGGGGGTGGCGGTCCCCAGGGCCATCAAGGGCTCCAGGAGGGGGCCGCGCGGCCCCCTCCCTACATCAGCACAGCCCCGGGAGGTGGTGGTCCCCGGGCTTCGGGGTCCAAAACGGACCCCCATTTTAATTTGTTAGTGCCCCGGGAGGTGGCGGTCCCGGGGCGTGTGGGGGCTGGAGCCCCCCACACAGGTTGTTTAATTTTTTTTAAAAAGCCCCGGGTAGGTGGTGGTCCCCGGGGCTGCGGGAGGGCTCAGAGCCCTCCCGCACCATTTTAAAAGAAAGCCCCGGGGGTGGCGGTCCCCGGGCTTGGGGGCCCTTGAGGCCCCCACACATAAAATTAAACCCCCACCATGCCCCCGGGACTTGGGCCACCCGGGGGCAAAATACAATCGAAGCGCGGAGACCGCGTCGATTTTTTTTCGGCAGGATTCGCGCACCCTGAGCGCATCCTGCCGATTTTTAAAAAAAAAAATTTTTTTTTGCCCAGGGGGTCCTTGTGGGACCCCTGAGCAAACCTAGGGGTCAGGGTGTTTCTACCCTGCTCCCTTTGTGCGCTTTGCGCACTTGTTTCTGTCCCTCGGTTCTACCGAGGACAAAATGGCTGCCAACATTTCCTGAATCGGAATGTTGACAGCCAGCTGACAGCCAATTAACATGCAGCTCGTGATCGGGACGGTGCGCGCAGGGTGCGCTCAGGGTGCGCGAATCCTCTGTGCCCATAGATATATATGTACTTTTACTTTTGATTTTCTCAGCAACTACTGAACGGATTTACACCATTTAACAAAAAGGGTTCTTTCTGAACCAAGAACTACCTCTTTGCCAAATTTGGTGTAATTCCGTTCAGCAGTTCGGGCTGTAGCCGTGTCTAAAGTTTCCTATGGAAAAATGCATGGGGAAAACGCGTTTTGGGACCCCCTTTTTCTCGGCCCCCGCTTGACGTATCACCCCGAGACTTTCAGGGTAGGAGCGGACCGGAGCGCCCCACGAAGTTTGAAAATTTCGCGAAGATACGTCAACCGGCAAGAGAGTTATTTCAAATAGAATGTCGCGGATTTCCTATGGATAATAGGTTGTAAGTATAACTATCTACTGGCGACCGCCAGTAGATAATATATATATATATATATATATATATATATATATATATATATATAAAAACAAGCGTGGACGCACAATTTGCATTAAAATAAACAAAAATAGATACAATGGCAATGTCGAGGAATGTAAAACGAAGTGAGGCAGCAACTAAGATGTTTGATACGAGCAGGACTATCGGTGACAATGAGAGGGCAGAGTCCACCGAGAGTACAGCCTCTTCCCCAAATAAAAACAAGCATTGGCATAGCCAATAGGTCTCGCCTTTGGGACCTTATAAGTATTTAGTTATGCAGCACAATATCCTTGGTGCAACAACATCAACTGTTGCATGGCTAAACACTTATAAGGTCCCAAAGGCGAGACCTATTGGCTATGCCAATGCTTGTTTACTTTTACCTATTGTAAGTACAACATGTGATTACCTAGGACCACTGCCTAGTGACCTGCTGTTTTGGTTTATTCCTGCATGTAAAAATGAAATGGACTTACTTAGTCGGAGAGATGTCCAGAAAATCAATTCGGGATACATACATATACAAAAAATCACCAAAACATTTAAAAATCTTCATTGCTATGGAATACATTCAGCACCTCTACATAAAAGTACATGTTCCCGTTATTTACAAAATACGCAAACACAGCCCAATAGTGTCTAATATAAAAAATAAATTCATATTCGTGCATAAGCTGTATGAAACGCTCACTTGTTTTGTTCTTGCATGTCAATCCACGGACAATGCATACATCACACATAATCATACGTTTAGCATCCCCTGTATATTACTCCAATAATTGGTGCCTTTTTTCAAAATAATTTTGCCAGGACAAACAATGGTGCATTGTTGACAAATGTGCATTGCTTTTGTTTCCCTAGGCCATCTGTTCTCTCCAATGTGTCGTTTAAGCACCCTGTTGCTGCAGCTATAGCAGTTCACTGGCTCATAAAAGTGGGATGAGCCGGGTGGGCCTCTCTGATTGGATGTTGCTCTGAGGCGAGGGCACGGGCTAAGCTGATCACAATATCAAGCAACAATCAAGTCCCGCCCTGTTGCAAGTCTGGCTAACACAGCACAGTGTTAATTAGCAACAAGAACTAGTAAGTGCCTCTGACAGCAAAGAAAACACATTCTAGGTCAAATGTCAGAAGGGCAACGAGCTGAATCCTTTCCTTGTCTCTTAAGCTGAGTGTATAATTCATGCACGAGTATAGTGTGCATCTATATTTTGACAGATATTTCTGGCTTTTCTTTGGTGAAATGCTACGCAGTTTACTACATTCCAAAAGAAATTAATTTTTATGCACGCAAACTAGTTAAATGCAAATACTTAAGGTGTGTTGTGGAACATTTGCACTCTACTCAACTTAAAAGGACCCGGGACCTGCCTGTGCTGCACAACTAACCTTGTTCTCTGCAGCCCTCTGACCCTGCACAGCTCACACTATCCTCAGATGCTGCTGTTGTTGATCCGTGGCACTGATAGGCACCAACAGAAGCACTGCACGGAGACATAGAGAAGGGACTAAAAAGATAGCTCCATAGAAACAAGAGAGGAGATCGTTGAACAGTCGTCTTCAGAAATAAAAAGAGGACAACAGAAAAAACAAGTCTAGCGTAGCGAAAGTAGGTAGATCGTGACACGAGCAAGGATGTCATTTTTGTACAATATCGGAACTGACCAGAGGGTCTGTCATTGATTTGAATTAAAAAAAAACATTCAATAATGACGTTTTGTTTAATCACGAAGTATTTTTCCATATTTACTGAAATAATCTCTTCTGGTGGTAAATCAATAAAATGTAGATTTCTCGCACTCACAGTGCCCAATAAGATAATTATTAATGGAGTTGCGTGCAAAGAGCGTGCACGGATGCCCGCGTTCTTCATTGTATTCATCAATGAGCCATATGTGGAGCCGGAAACGGTTAGGGATTACAGCGACTGATATACAATATATAAGAATCGCTTTCCGCACACATGTAGGCAGCCAGCCGTCTATAAGATGAGAACTTATCGTTGAGAAGTCTGAAGAAATAATAAACGAACACTGCAAAGATACTGTCCCAAAAAGGAAGGCACGCCTTGTGTGCAACACCATATCTAGGCGAGACCTAAAAAACATATGGCCCCTGCGCGCCTGTAGTCGCTGAGGGCGGAGTGGTGGGCGGAGTGCGGCAGAGAGCACACACAGCGTTTCCCTTGCGGGAATGTAATGCCATGCCTTTCCGCAAAACACTGCTTCGGCAAAATTGTATTTAAAAAAGGGGGGGAGGGGTAAAAAAAAATGCACGGATTAGTTTAGACTGGTGAAACACCTGAAAACAAGTGAGGCCACTTCTGCTTAGGCCCCCTGCCCCCGCTCAATATGCATATATTAATGGGCCGGCCCAGCGAGAAAAAGGGAGTGACACCGCTGCTCGTTGATAAAAGGGAGGTAATGGACGCCCATCTGCCTCCAGAAAGGCCTCTCATGCACCCACTGGGAGTATTCAAACAATGCAGAAACCACCCAAATCGGCCCCCAGACTGCTCAAAAAAGCAGCTCACAGCTGGAACTGGACAGCAGCCCCTCGGGGATTGCCCGAGTGCCCGCGTTACCAATCCGACCCTGCTGTTTAGATACAGTAGTCCAGTATGAAGAACTATATGAACCAGGGCAGTGAGCACGAGCAGCGACGACACACACAGAAGAATTAACCTCGCTTAGCGCAGCTCCGGTCGGATCATTTGGCTGTGCTGTAAATTAAAGGGAATGCTTGGAAAGTGGGCGGAGTGGGCAGCTGACCTCATTAGAGAAGTAAATGCAGGGCACAAGTCCTATATAAAGAAGTGGGGGGACATTACCAAGTTAGACACTATGCAAGTGACATCATGACGCGTGCCATTACAGCACATGACGTCACGACGTAGCGCTATAAAAGAAATAAAATAGTGCTATTTAAATTATTTGTGTAAATACTGGGACAGACCACCCCATCTGAGTCTTACAGTGTCTGCACTTATATACAGAGACAGAACAAAGGCAAAAGCACCCCTCTCTTAGTACATGTGAAGAGATAGGCTGTGTGCCTTTGTTTCCCTCTGTGGCATTTACATTTATGTGTGAGGTTCCAGGCCGCCTGCAGTCAAGATAAAAAAATTTTTTTAAAAAGGAGGCCTAATGGCCCATTAACTTTAGCTGGAGGTGTAAAAAAAAGCCCCCTCCCTGCCCCCACGCACGTTGCTGCTGGAAATGGAAAGCAGACAACGTGCAGGCGCTGCTGAACGTGTCTTACACTGGGAAAAATTCAACATATTTCTGTGGGGCGCCAACTTCTTGACAGGAGGGACGGCATCCACCCTTTAAAAATAGTGGGTGGATGCCGTGTACCTGCGTGTACCCCCGACTCGTGCCCTGAGTAAAGGCTTAGGTTTGAGTTGACTAAACCAGAAAATGACTGTGACTGGCAAACATTAAGACATATATATCTAGGCTGATTTTCTACACTTTTACTATTTTGAACGCTTTAAGAGATTGGGAGGCTCAAATGTCAATGGGTAGAGCATTCCAGTGTATGGGCCCTAAAAGGCGGAAGACCGGGAAACTGAGGCAGCGCAAGGTAGCTTTGGTATGGCTAAGAGGTTGCGCCAAGTGAGTCTTAATGGAAGTGTACCGGCACTTCCCAGGAGCAAAGAGGTACTGTGGAGAGTGAGTACTAGCACTTCTATACTTACATTTAAAGCACTGCTTAAAAGTGGCCGAAGGGTACTATTAAGTTCCATATAAACAAAGAAGTTATTTTTCTTGGTTTTTCCAGTGGTATTTTAAAGTGCTTACTAACCCTGATGAGGCGTGAAGAATTTTAATGTAATGTGGAAGCCATCGCTCTGAAATAACCACTGTCTAAAATCCTTGGTCTCTAGCTCCGTGATCTCCCGTGCTAGTGAGCTCTTCCGAATATTTATGAAAAGTGCTTTTATAAACCTCGAATTTCCTATGTGAAATGGGCTACTTGTGCTGTGTAGTGTTGTGGAATTATAAACCTTATTGCCATAAACCCAGCACAATTTACCAATTAGAATGTCGTTAGTAAAGTGCTTTCTGGAGCAAAATGACTACCACACAACCAGCAGTCCGGTTTACTTTAATTCCCGTACTCAAACCTGCTCCCACTTATAAAGTAGTTTTATTGGCCTTCTAACATGTGTAGTTCAAACAGTGACATTCTTGAGAGCGGGGTTGGAGCAGAATGACGCAGCAGACACCGTTTTAGGAACAGTAACATGGCTAAGGAGGTAAACTACAGCCAAGACACCGGGGCTTCCCGTGGCACTTTATTCTGCTGATAATTCCGAACATGCCAGTGTTGCCAAGCTGTAAAGAGCCCCCACTGAGAAGCGGGGCTGACCTTCGTGGGAAGCTTTAGGATAGTCTCCAGGGCAGCCCTCCTCTCTACCCCCACAATTACTCAAATAGCTACTAATTAAGGAGAGAGATGAAAGAACAGCTTAGATCGTCCAGCTGGGAAACTGCAGCGGGACTTAATAGAGGGCGGGGTAGGGGAGTGCCGGGGAGTTGTTGGGTCCAGGCTGGCGGGAAAACCTGGGAAAAGAGTGTCCTGCAGGCTCACCCCACAGAAAGCACGCAAACTGCTGTTCTGCTTTTGTGGGCAGATGCTATTTCATCATCTCCACTCGGCCGCTGAGGGGACTCTTCCAGGCAATGTTGCATTGTTTTGTGTTCCTTTTCAAGAAGTGGAACACGGCTTGAAAGCTGTTTGATTCTGACATTTTATTAACAATATTACTTTGCGCAAATGTAAAAAACTAGGGGTGGGCGAGCCGCACCATGCAGAGCAAAAGACAGGCGCGGCCGCCATACTTAAAGATAAAGCACGGTTTTGCGGCATGCTGTGCTGAAAGTGCTCGGTGTCAATGTGAAACAAGCACTGAAACACAAGTGCGGCCCCGCGCCGCGAAAGTGAAACAGTACTCCTGGTGGAGGGGTGGGGGGGAGAGCGATTCCCTTGCGGGAGCGAGCGGCACCAGGAGCGATAATTGCTACCATATGGCGCCAGCTGCTCGCTCCCGCAAGTGAATCGCCAAACGTGCACGCGTTGCCATTGAAGGCAATGGAACGCGTGCACGTTTTTGGCTGAAAAGCCGAATCGATTGGAAAAAGTATTTTTGCCTATGCAGCGCATGCGCGCTGCGTAGGCGAGACCTAAACATTTATGGGACAATTTGTGGAGATCTTGGAAACAGGAACAAGCCACGTGGTGGGAGGCCACAACCCTGCAGAAGTATATTGATGTGGGCCGAGTTAAACAGGGTCTGAGGATTTTTATCACCCCAACATTTAGCAATCCAGACCCTGAGCTAGTGGATGAATGGGCTGCCAACAACCATAACTGCTCCACCATTATGTTGGGCCTTCTTGTCAAATAAGCTAGAAAGGATTGTGAGAGACTCACCAGGGAAATTGATTCCATAACCAAAAAATTAAAAGCATTCTGTGGCGAAAATGGATATCAAATTGGACAAAATCGAAGAAGAGATCAAAGCCAAAAAACAAAGGAAATTTTACAGTGACCAGGTAGACTATGATAAAGGCCAGATCCTAACTTTTGCCACAAGGTATGATCACTTACGAAGTATTTCTCATGACAAAAACACAACACAGCAAGGAAGCAGTGCTAAAGCGACTGGAGGCAGCTCCAGAGGACATGAAACCACCAATCAACAAGGAGTTGTTGGTGAGAGTGACAATAGCGAAAGCGATATTTCAACAGTATCCGAGCAGACAGGAGTAAAAAACAAAAATTTAAATGAATTCACCCTGATGGCGCAAGGAAGGCTCTCAGCCCAAAACAAACAGAATGCAACAAGGTACAGAGGTCATGGTCAAGGAGGAAGAGGAGGCGTAAGAGGAAGCGTGAGATCAAGAGAAGATTCGGAAAGCCCTGTGGGAAGCAGAACAAGAGGGCAAAAGAAAACTAAGTAATGGATCCAAAGACTGTGATCAACTTATCAGGTCGGAACCTGAATATGGCAGAGGTTGAATTTCTTTCTTTAGGGTTATCCTTCAGTCCTACTATGCACTTTGATTACTCGCAAAGTCGAATTGATCTCTTCCATTTCAGACGGAAACTCAGACTAAAGAAATGGTATGCCACCCGAGTTTCCGAGAGGCCGGGCAATAAGAATGAGGTACCGAGCAATATTAACATTGGGCACATTGAATTCTTACATGCAATGAATGAGCTGGAGGGTGATCCTGGGTTTATTCAGGATCTCTACATCAACTTGGTGAATGAGAATATCAGATTAGATCTTAGCTATGAAAGTGGGTTTAGACCAAAGTCAATTTTTTTACCACAGATAACGAATGATGCAATTGATGATTTTGAAAAGGGCATGACTCAAGTATTTAAGAATTTATCTAGGAAGAAATGGTATGGTGTTAAGAATGTCACGAATGAACACATTCTGGCCATTGAGACTTTGAGAAAGGATGAAACAATAGTTGTCAAAAAATCCGATAAAGGGGGAAACGTTGTGGTACTCTCTAAAGAAATGTATTTAAGAGAAGGGAACAGTCAGTTGAATGAGAAAGACAGGTACAAATTGAGTACTAAAATGAAATATGAGACAGCGAACAAGGTATACCAGGAGCAACTGGGGGAGTGGAAAGAGAGAGGTCTCCTTGAATGGGAGGAATATGAATTTTTGACCTGTAAATTCCCTAAATTTCCCGCCCTTTACCTGTTACCGAAAATTCATAAGGACAGTCAGAAACCCCCAGGGAGATCGATAGTCTCTTCTAGAGGGAGCAGCCTAGAAAACACGTCTAGATACGTAGATTTGTTCCTTCAGCCATTGGTACAAAGCCTTCCATCTTATATTAAAGATACAGGTGACTTTCTAAGACGAATAAATGATATTGTATGGGAAGAAAAATATCTTCTCATGTGTTTGGACGTTAATAGCCTGTACACGTGCATCCCACATGACTTAGGAATTAAGGCGTGTCGCCATTTCCTGCAGAATAGATCTTTATCATACCTATTTCATACTGAAATGTTGATCGGCATGATACACACTTGCCTGACCCAAAACTTTTTTTACCTTTGATAAGAAAATCTACAGGCAAACACTTGGAACAGCCATGGGGACCTGCTTTGCCCCCAGCTTTGCAGGTTTATACCTTGGCTGGTGGGAGGAGCAGGTGTAAGCAGATTGGACCAATTTAAGGAACAGGTCCTGCTGTGGGTATGGTATATTGATGACATTTTCTGTATCTGGATGGGCAATAGTGAAGAAGCAAATCACTTTGTAAATGTTTTGAATGATAATACATTGAATCTTAAATTCAGTTGTCAAATGGACAAAACAACGATCACATTTTTAGACCTAGGACTAAGGGTGAATGGTAAGCGGCTTGACAGCTATCTGTATAGGGAAGAGACAGGAGGAAACAGCCTGCTACATGCTCAGAGCTGTCACCCGAGAATCTGATTCGCAGCATCCCGCTGGGAGAATTACTCAGAGCCAAACGCAATTGCAGCTCAAAAGAGGGCTATGAGAAAGAAAATAGTGTAATGACAGAAAGGTTTTTAAAGAGAGGGTACACGCATTCTATGATAGAGAAGGCTTTTGATGAGACAGATAAGCGAGAGAGGAATGAACTGTTAAAACCAAAAGTGACAATTCCCGAGGACGCAGGGAACAGAATTAGGTTTATTATGACATTCCATGGTCTGTCGAAACAAGTAAGAAAGGGCCTGAACAAATTCTGGAATGTGCTTAAAACTGATATTGATCTGACAAAACATGTTGAGGATTATCCACAGATCACGTTTAGGAAAGCAAGATCACTAAAAGATATTATATGTCGAACACTCGCAACTCCTGATAAAAAAGAACAGGTAGTCTGGGGTTCTACACCTGTGGGAGCTGCAAGGCCTGCAAATATAGTCACAATTTCAAAGAGGTGAAACTCTCACCTGAATGCAAACCTTTCAAGATTACAAAACACGTGTTATGTACTATTGATCATGTGGTTTATGCTCTAAAATGTCCATGTGATAAGAACTACTTAGGTAGCGCGATACACAAGGCAAAAAAAATGCATTTTGGAGCATCTCAGAGCATTTACAGATGACGACAAACAATACCCCATAGCAAGACATTTTAAAACACAGCACAATCAGAATAGTAATCTTCTTTCTTTTTCTGTATTGGATATTATTCCTGTTCGAGAAAGAGGGGGAGATAGGGTTCAGGAACTTAGGCGTCTTGAATCCAAGATCATTATACAGTACCACAATATGACCCCGATTGGACATAATGGGGATGAGGAATTGGCTGTACACATGGGATGAATTGAGACAGCTCGAACCATCAGAATTGTAATAAGCTGCAGATGAAAATGTTTTTACTGTACAAATATTCTTTTAACATCACTGTCGTTTAGTAACACTCACTTTAGTTGTAGCAACAAAGTAACACATGTGGGTATTTAATTATTGATTGTTGTTTATGTTTGTTTTCAGATTTCCATGAGAATTTCGAAACAAGTGGAAAGCAAAGGAGCAAAATATATCTTTAACAGAAGACTTAAGCCACTTTAAAGAGTAATGTTTCTAGTAAAAAACGACAGATTTATGACCTGACTTAAGAACTTTGGGAGTAATAATGATGACTTTAGCTGATAACTCCCACTGGGGCAGAATTGTGGTGATGTAATGACCTTGGTGATATCACCCCTACCATGCTGAGGGTAGTATTTTGGACACGCAGGCCCACTGGGGCAAGAACTGTTGTTTAATATCATTCGTAAGTGTGCAATGTGTATTAGATGAAATAACCGCTGTTGAATTTTCTTTACCTCGATAAATATAGAATTTTCATCATTGCGCTGCAGGGTCAAAAGAATATTATCAGCGTCAACGCAGTAGGTTTAATATCTACTATGTAAATGGTGAGAAGGGGCTGATAAAGTTGGTTCACATACAAAACTTTATTGTCACGCTATTTTTGGGCAATGCTGAAGGGCTTCAGCATGTAGCGATTAACTTGCAAAAATATTTTTTCAGACTGACCCCACTTGTTAAAATGCAGAAATATATATTAGCAGTTGATAATGTTTAAAGGAATTAGATTGTTTCAACACGTCACATTTGTGACAAAAACTGAAGTCTTTTATCTGTGTTCAGGTAAAGGTAGTGTCACATGGTGTATGATTTAAAATGGTGTCTACGAATGCAACAAAGCTACTCGTGAGCAAGGAGCTTTTGGCTCTGAAACGCGTTGAGTTTTCGTGCCATTAATAAACACGCTGTGTAAGCAGTCTTGGGTCCGCGGCATGTTTTTTGTATGAGGAAGAAACAGCGCTGGTTTGGGATGTATATATATATATATCAGCAGAATTCCTCCATTGCCCACGGAGGAAGAATGTGACGCACTCACAGCAACCTTCAAATTCAATTTCTTTATTGAAACAAGAGCTGGGTGTGCCTCCCCCGGCGCGTTTCGGTTCTCTCACCTTCCTCATGGGGTCAAACGGCCATGCAAATTATACAAAGCGACTGACATCATTTTATATTATGTCCGCCGAAGAGACAACCAATCAAAATCATGGAACACAGCATGATCCCTTATAGTGCATTCTGGTCATCGTGGTTCGTAACACAAATCATTAGGCTCTTCCAAAAAAGTGCAGTGCATAATCCATACATTACGTCGCTCTGAAAGCTTCAACGTTATTCATTTGAAAATCCAAGTGGATTAACCATGCTCTTGTTACCTTGTTAATATCAGATTGCAGTCCCAAAAATCACCCTGTGTCCAGGGCAGAACGGGCCCTCTACGCAGCCAGTCTGCGGTTATGCCAGCCACCTGCAGTTTCCTCGGCGGCCCAGTCATAACTTGTTAGTGAGGTAGTGCATCACTAGCGGTGTCGGGCTACACCGCCAAATACATCAGCAGAATTCCTCGCAAATTATACAAAGCGACTGACATTATTTTATATTATGTCCGCCGAAGAGCCAACCAATCAAAATCATGGAACACAGCATGATCCCTTATAGTGCATTCTGGTCATTGTGGTTCATAACACGAATCATTAGGCTCTTCCAAAAATATCAATATACAACAATCCCAATGCGTTCTTTAAAACGGCGCCCTCATCAATCGGTGCGCATGTGAGGAGCAGACCGTGTTCAGCTAAACAACTGTAGCAACTAAACGGCCTTTAATGGACTAATGCATATATATATATATATATATATATATATATATAATCTACTGGCGGTCGCCAGTAGATAGTTATAGTTAGGACCTAGTTTCCAAAGGAAAAGCGTTTTTTCTTTTCCCAATTACTTTGGCGCCAGTTGACGAATCTTCGCGAAATTTTCAAAACTTGTGGCCTGCTCCGGTCAGCTCCTATCCTGAAAGATTTGGGGTGATTCGCCAAGCAGGGCCCGATAAAAAAGGGGGATCCCAAAACGTGTTTTCTCCATGTTATTTTCCATAGGAAACTTTAGACACGGCTACAGCCCGAACTGCTGAACGGAATGACACCAAATTTGGCAAAAAGGTAGCCCTTGGTTCAGAAAGAGCCCTTTTGTTAAATGGTGTAAATCCGTTCAGTAGTTCCTGAGAAATTCAAAAGAAGAGGTCGGAAAATGAATTTCCCATAGGAAACTTTAGACATGGCTACAGCTCGAACTGCTGAACGGAATTACACCAAATTTGGCAAAAAGGTAGTGCTTGGTTCAGAAAGCGCCCTTTTTTTAAAATGGTGTAAATCCGTTCAGTAGTTGCTGAGAAAATCAAAAAATAAAAGTTTTGATATTTAGAGGCGCAGTGGATCCGCGGACCCTCCCGACCACGAGCTTTATTCTAATTGGCTGTCAACACTCCAAACCAGGAAGTGTTGGCAGCCATCAGTCACAAGAAAAGAGAAAAACAAACGCGAAAAACAAGAAAAGGGGGCAGGGTAGAAACACCCTGACCCCCTAGGCCTGCTCAGGGCCCAAAAAAGCATTTAAAAAAAAAAAAAACGGGCGAATTTGCACTGGGTGCGCGAATCCGGCCGAGAAAATAAAAAAAAACGAAGCGCGGGCTCCCGCGCTTCGTTGTATTGTAGCCCCCGGGTGGGCCAGGTCCCGGGGGCACTGAAAAAATGTGTGGGGGGGCCCCAATCCACCCCACAATGCCCCAGGGACCGCCACCTCCCCGGGGCTTGATTTATGAGTTGCAGGGGGGCACGCAGCCCCCCCGCAGCCCTGGGGACCACCACCCCAGGGGCTAATTTTTAAATGTGTGGGGGGGCCTCCAAGGCCCCCCCAAGCCCTGGGGACTGCCGCCCCCCGGGGCTTTCATTAATTATTTGTGGGCGCACACGGCCCACCACAGCCCCGGGGACCGCCACCCCCCGGGGCTTGTTTTTAAAAAAAAAGATAAACCTGTGTGGGGGGGCTCAAGCCCCCCCACACGCCCCAGGGACCGCCACCTCCCCGGGGCACTAAAATGCAAATTTGGGGGTCCGTAACGGACCCCCGAGCCCCGGGGACCACCACCTCCCTGGGGCTTTGTAATTGAAGGGAGGGGGCCACGCGGCCCCCCTCCTGGAGCCCGTGATGGCCCTGGGGACTGCCACCCCCCAGGGCCGGCTCCTGCAGTGTCCTGGGGTGCCCACCCCTGGGACACTGCTGTTTGCTATGGTAGGGCAGGAGCACGGCTCCCGCCCTACCATAGCAAACTCTGCTTTGCTTCATTGAAGTGAGAGCAGGGAAACCTGCTCTCGCTTCAATGAAGCAAAGCAGATTGCTTTTCCACACGGGGAGCTGCATGTTAGCAGCTCCCCATGTGGAAAAGCAATGCCGTCTCCCGAGAGAGGCGGGGAGCCGGCAGGGACCATGCGGGCATTGGGGCTCCCCCCACGGTCCCCAAAGGAGAGGGCCAGCTCCAGGGGATGGGGTCCCCGGGGCCAGAAGTGGCACGGGAGGGGGGCTACGTGACACCCCTCCACAGTAAAATAAAAAATAAAACGAGGCAGAACCCCGGGGGATGGGGTCCCCGGGGCTAACAGAAGCCTCAGGAGGGTGGCCACGCAGCCCCCCTCCTTTGAAAAAATATATAAAAAAATATATATAGTGGCCATGCCCCAGGGGATGGGGTCCCCGGGGCAGAAAAATGGCCACAGGGCCTGTTTACACACATGTCACATCAGGCCCCGCCCCCTCCCTTCACCACTGTGCAAACGCGCCCTGAGGCGCGTTTTAAGTTGGGGAATTAAGTCCCCTTGAATCTTGAGGGTCCCTGGGGGCCAACTAGCCCACCAGGTACGTCCAGTAAGCGCCACAGAGTTGCGTTGCAGAGAGGTGTAAAAAGGGGCGTGGCCTCGGACCACCTCTCTGCAACACAGCTCTGTGGCGCTTACTGGAGGTACATGGTGGGCTAGTTGGCCCCCAGGGACCCTCAGGATTCAAGGGGAATTAATTCCCCAAATTAAAACCCACCAGGGGGCGCGTTTGCACAGTGGTGAAGGGAGGGGGCGGGGCCTGGTGTGACATGTGTATACTTATGCAATCACTCCACCAAAACCCAAGCACTTATAAATTCACCATGCACTCTCGTTGCAGCACTCTAATCATCCAGTCACTACCCATGCACTCATGCAATGACCCATGCACTAACTCATGCACTGCTACAATACACTGAGCAGTACCCATGCAGTCCAGCCATTGCCCTGTCACTACCCATGCACTCCTCCAATCACCCAGCGAGCACCATGTACTTATCCAATCACTCCGCCAAAACTCAGGCACTTATAAATTCACCATGCACTCTCCTTGCAGTACTCTAATCTTCCAGTCAGTACCCATGTACTCATGGAGTGACCCAGGCACTAACACATGCACTGCTACAATCCCCTGTGCACTACCCATGCAGACCTCTAACCACCTACACAGTACTGATTCACTCCTCCAATTACCCAGGTTGTACCCATGTACTCCAGAAATACCTCTGTCACTACCCATGCACTCCTCCAATCACCCATCCAGCATCATGTACTTATCCAATCACTCCGCCAAAACCCAAGCAGTTATAAAATCACCATGCACTGTCCTTTCAGCACTCTAATCATCCAGTCACTACCCATGTACTCATGCAATGACCCAGGCACTAACTCATGGCAAATACAGAGGAGGTCATGCTCATTACAGGGGTACCCCAACGCATAGTGTTCCCTAGTGTATGTAGGTGTTTTCACTGTATTCTAAGTGTCTTTTAGCATAGCACTGTCTCCGGTCCTGGTTAGTCAGAGTCAGTTACCACCAGTACCCGTCACTAAAAAGTTGGGGGCACAGGAGGACTTTCTGCTCCTCTGTTGGTTCTTTCTGCACATCTCTTGCTTCTTCCTGCACTTTTCTTCGTCTTTCTGGACCTCTGTTGCCTCTTTCTACATTTGTCTTGCTTCTTGCTGCGCTTTTCTTCCTCTTTCTTCACATGTCCTAACTTTGTAGGCATAGTTAGAAATTAGCATTTAAAAAACCATTGAAATTAATTGAAAAAAACATAGGTTTCAGGCACGTTATAGTTAGAAATTAGCATTTAAAAAACCATTGAAATTCACTGAAAAAAACATAGGTTTCAGGCGTGTTATAGTTAGAAATTAGCATTTAAAAAACCATTGAAATTCACTGAAAAAACCATAGGTTTCAGGCGCGTTATAGTTAGAAATTAGCATTTAAAAAACCTTACAAATTCACTGAAAAAACCATAGGTTTCAGGGACGTTATAGTTAGTTGGACATTTCACTCGTACAAAACCATAGAAATTCCCCGTTATAGTTAGTTCAGCTAACTATAACTCACGCTCCCGCAATGCACTGCTGATGACGTCACATATTACATCATTCATGACATGGTCAGTGACATCACTGATGACATCACTGATGACATCTCAAATGACATCACTGATGACATCACTGATGACATCATCCACGTGAAAATCTGATCCACCTCCTCACACTGTAATATAACCTTTGATACACCCACTGTACCAGTTACTACATACACACTCACTGATTCCTAAGTCTACATACACATCCACTCATTCACCCATAGAATCACTCATAGATGTAGTCACTCATCAATACAACACTATCATAAGCACTCATACATCTATACAGACACTCACACACCACCACTCAGCCAGAGTTACTCACAGACCTAGTCAGTCATGCAAAGAATCAATCATACTTCCATTTACTGACCTATACAGTTATACACACACCACATCAGTTATTCAAATAGAAACGAATGCATACTTACTCTTTTCTACAATCACTTATACAAGTACACACTCATCCATGCAGCCACTCTCACAATCACTGACTCTCATGTATAGTCATTTATATACGTCAACTTTCACATACACTGCCTTTTATATATGTAGTTACTTGGACATGTAACATTGAGACATCCATTCTCTCAACAACACACCATACACACACTCACACTCATACAGCTGTTTCCACATGCACTCTTGAACCCATACACACAGTGAATCAACCACTCAAACATCTATGCACAGACTCACACACCTCCCACGTACCTACACACACACCCAGGCACCCATACAGATACTTAGACAACCAATCAATAACCCATATAGATCCTCATTTAGCTACTCACCAACCCATGCAACCGCTTATACACCAACTGACAAACTAAACTGTGTGAATGTCTGTATCAGTCACTAACCCGTGCATTCAGTAAGACACATGTAATCACTCACTTAAACAGTCAGTCACACACCTACTAAATCCTCCATCCAGACACTTATACACCCACTCATTCTTCAATACACCTTGGCATATATATAATACATATTTAAACTTTATAGAAACACACATTCACTGGATGATGTCATCAGTGATGTCATTAGAAGATGTCATTTGAGATGTCATCAGTGATGTCATCAGTGATGTCACTGACCATGTCATGAATGATGTAATATGTGACGTCATCAGCAGTGCATTGCGGGGGCGCGAGTTATAGTTAGCTGAACTAACTATAACGGGGGAATTTCTATGGTTTTGTATGAGTGAAATGTCCAACAAACTATAACGTCCCTGAAACCTATGGTTTTTTCAGTGAATTTGTAAGGTTTTTTAAATTCTAATTTCTAACTATAACGTCCCTGAAACCTGTGGTTTTTTCAGTGAATTTTATATATATATGTATTCAATCTCCTCTCACTCTTACAAGGAAGGAATCAGCACTCAGGTTGTAGTTTGGAAGTATTTAATCTGCAAAGGACGCTATCCACGCGTTTCGGCTCGTCAGAACCTTGATAACGATACAAGACGTCATTGTAGCTTCCTTATTTAAATGTACAAATGCCTCCAGTTGCCAACATTAACAAAGGACTACATATTACTTTAATCTAAAAAGTTGGCGGCCATATTGGCCTGGTCACGATGTGAAAATTCAGGAATTGATACAATAAAGAAAAGAAAACAAGTGTTAATATGCACACAATGTCATTTCAGCATATCTTGCCCGTGACCGCCGTACCTATATGTTCGTCAACGTGACTTGTTCATAATAAACACACTTAGGATTGCAAACATCAACATAAACAATGGACTACACATTGCTTTAAAGTGAAAGGCTATTAGCCATATTGATCTGGGCATGTTGCGTATTATAATGGTTCTTACACGAAAGAAAAGAAAAAAGGGGTGTTAATATACACACACTATCCCTAAATAAAGTTCTAGTGATTATAGTTCCATTCCATTCACAGCTCATTTGAGATGTCATGAGTGATGTCATGAGTGATGTCACTGACCATATCATGAATGATGTAATGTCTGAGGTCATAAGCAGTGCATTGCGGGGGCATAAGTTATAGTTAGCTCAGGTAACTGTAACTGCTGAATTTCACTGGTTTTGTACGAGTGAAATCTGAGTCTAACTATAACGTCCCTGTAATCTTTGTTTTTTTCAGCGAATTTCTAGTTTTTTTTAACATTAAGTAAGATGCCTATCACAATGGATGGTGGGGGGTTGGAAGCAGGGCCTGGCCTGGCATTGTGCTGCCCCCACCCAAGCTTGCTGCTCCTGCCTCCCCTCCTCCTTGCCATCCATTGTCCAAGTCCATGCCCCTGCTCCCTCATTACAGCCCTGTGTGGCCATTGTTCTGCCACTGGCCTTCCCGCCTTCTCTGAACAGTTAGCTTGCTGCCCCATCCACCTCCTCCCTATCCTCTGTTGTCTGAATCCATGCACTAGCCTCCTCCCTCCTGCCATGCATAGTCTGATGTGCTGCCACTGCCCTCCATTTAGCATGATGTCCCAGTCCACTCCTCCTGCCCTCCATTGCCTAATTCTATGCCCCATCATTGACCTCCTGCTTAGCCTCTGTGCTTAGCTTGCTGCCCCTACTCTCCTTCCCCCTGCCCTCCGATTTCTGTGTGCATGCCCCTGTTCCATCCTTTTTGCCCACCATGTTCCATGGACCTGCCCCTCCTATCTACTCTGAGTGTTCTGTTGAGCTGCCACTCCCCTCCCACCTGCCTAGCATTGTCAGATGACTGTAACCTGTACCTGCCACCTCCACCCTGCCTGTCCACTTTCCATGCCCCTATCCCCTTACTCCTGTCCTCCATGGTCCATTTTACTGCCACACCCTTCTTCCCTCCCTGGTCTGTTGTGCTGCAACTCCTCCTCCTGCCTGCCCCACATGGCCTGTTGTGAGGCCCCTTCCCCTGAACTCTCTTGTCTGTGCCCAGCTCCTACCCCTCCCTTCTATCCTCCATGGTCCTTTGTGCATGCCCCTGCCCCCTCCTTCTTGCCCATCATGGCCATTGTGCTGCCACTAACCCTCCCGCTTGCCATGCATGGTCTTCTGTGCTGCCACAGCCCCTCCCACCTTCCCTGTGTGGTCAACTAGCTGCCCCTGACCCCCTCCCACCTTCCTTCCATGATCTGTGTGTATGTCATTATAGTCTCACTGTTGCTCTCCATGGTGTGTCTTGCTTCTAGTGTCCATCCTGCCTGACCTCCATGGTCAGCTTGCTGCTCCTGCCCTGCCCCCTTGCCCCCTGCCCTCTGTTTTCCATGTGCAGACCCCTATTCCCTCCCTCCTGGCTTCTCTGTTCCATTGTAATGCCCCTGATCCCTCCCTCCTGCCCTTTATGGTCTGTTATGCTGCAGCTTTCTCTCCTGTCTGTCCATTATGGTCAGCTAGCTGCTATTGCCTCTTTCCCCTCTGTTCTCTGTTGTCCATGTGCATGGTCTTCTCCCCTCCCTATTGCTTTCCATGGATTGTTGTGCTGCACTCCTGTCTCGCATGCCCTGTGTGGTGTATTGTGCTGCTGCAAACCCTTATGCCTGCCCTGTAAGGTCAGTTTGGTGCACCTGTCCATGCTCCTCCTGTCCTCTGTTATCCGAGTCCATGTCCCTACCCCAATTCCTCCTGCCTTCCATGATCCAATGTACCATACTTGCTAACATTTTGAGCTTGGTAAGAGGGAGATTTTGAAAATAAAACGGGGGTATTAATTTTCCCCATTGACTTACATTGAAAAAGAGGAGATTGTAGACAGGAAACAGATCAAATAAAGCCCATTTGGGCTTAAAAACATTGGGTGTTTCCTGGCTGAATCGGGTCTGTTGGCATGTATGGTTGTGCTACAACTGCCTCTTCCTTCTGCCCACAATGGTCTATTATATTGCCACAGCCTCACTTGCCTGTCCTGCATTGTTGGTTTGTTGCCCCTGCCCCCCTTTCCACTGCCCTCCATAGTCTGTTGTGCTGCCACTGCCCTTCCTGCCTGCCCAGTGTGGTCAAATTGTTGCCTCTGCACCCTCCTACCTGCCTTCAATTTTCTGAGTCTGTGCCCCTGGCCTCTGCCTCTCAACAGTATCCTAATGAACAACTATATTGCTAACATTCTATATTTATTACAAAAGTGTGGCACGCCTGACGTCATCTTGATGTAATTAAAAACTGTAATACCTAGAGCATTTCCTTTAGAAATTACAGAAATGGGTCTTATTTGCATCGAAATTATGGTTAGTGGTCTAAAAACTAAAATGAGGACATATTTTCTGAGTTTTCAAATAGCGACAAAGCACTTTTAAATTATTTGTTATCTTTATGTTTTTTTTATCAAGTTGACCACTTGATTAAATGTTGCACTTAGGGGAGAGGATGTGGTGTTACTTCCAGAGCTGAGACTTTGCAACTGGTGAACCAGGTTGGAGTTTCTGCTTCAGCTCGACATTCTGTGATTCTGGTCAAATCACTTAATCTCCCCATGTCTACAACCAAAATGAATTTGTCCTTGTGAATGTAACTAATGCTCATGTAAAGCACTTCAATACCTGACCAGTTTGCACTATATAAAACTGCAAAAAAACAAAAAAAAAGTGTTATGCACTCTTCTGTCATTGGGCTAAACGTGGGCTACATCTGGGTGATATTTGTGCTACATTTGGGCTCTTTTGTCTCTGGTGGCCATCTTGGGAGATTTATTTGTTATGAAGTTTCCTAATTTCCTCATTTACTGCAGTCTCCTCAGTAGGAAATGCTTTCAGTTTTTTACTTTGATTTCATCAAGAAGGCATTCAGATATGTCACACATTTGCCATAAATTCAGAATGTTAGAACTCTAGTTGCTCATTAGATCACTGTAGTAAAGCTACTGCTCACCAGGGAAGTCTGCTGCTGGTATTGAAAGTGCATGTTTCAGTCTGCATGTCAGAATTTTTTAATGAAATAGAAGAGGATTTGAGAAGTCACTCAAAATGTGCCCTAATTTTTCTTTCTTCAGCACTAATCATAATTTCTATGGCAAAATGAACCCCCTCATTTTGTTCCTTTTTAAATTAAATGTTTTAAGTGTTACCAGTTTATTCGAATCAAGATTAACCCTGGGCGTAGTTCGCGTAGTCGCGCTACGCGTAGCTACGCGAAGACGTTGAAGCGCTACGCGAGCTACGCGTAGCTACGCAAGCGTGCGTAGCTGCTTGTCGTGCCCGTTCGTGATGCGTTTTTCTTCTTCGGGAACGCGTTGTGCGTGTTCGGGACGCTGTTTGTGTGCTCGGGGGATAGTATCTCGCGAACTTACCCTTGCGGTCGCCTATGGGCGTGGCCATCTTGTTTTTCACCTGTCCCGCCCGTTCGCGATCCCTTATTTCCTGTTCCGGGTCGCGTATAGCGTGCTCGCGATGCGCATTTCATGTTCGGGAACGCGTCATACGTGTTCGCGACGCTTTTTGCGTGCTCGGGGAGAAATATCGCGCGAACTTACCCACGCGGCAGCGATGGGCGCGGCCATCTTGTTTTTCACTCTATGCTATGGTTCTGGGCCTGCTTTTCTATCCTCCCTCAATCTTTGCAATCCTTAGTTTTTTACACTGTTTTTCAATTTTTCTTTATTTCTTATCTATCTCTCTCTCTGCCTAAGTCTATATTTTGCATTTATTTCTACTTTTTACTGTGTTTTTTTTACTTTTCGACTGTTTTATATAAATTTCTTCTTTAAGCTCCTACTTCTTCCCCTAACTTTATTTTTCCCTTCTAACTTTTCTTTTCCGCCTCCTCCCACACACCCCAGAACCATGGCGAAGGGTAGCAGCAGCAGTAACGGCTCGAAGGGCAAGGCGCGTGCGCCCAAGAGCCGTCTGCCTTGCAGCAGACTGCACCCGCCAGCTTTTTAGTGAGGCGGAGGTGGCCGCCCTTGTTTTTTTTGTTCAGCGCCACCTCCCCTTGACCTTGGCAGCAGGCGGCAGGCCAGGCTCCGGGTACCCTACCCAGGAGCGTCACCGCCGGTGGGCGAAGGTGCGCCGGGCAGTGTTTTGCTGCTCAGGGGTCCGGCGCACCCATAACCAGCTGGCACACCGGTGGTCAGACATCCTGGACCGGGAGCAGGACCTGTTGGACCTGCTAGGTGTCGAGGTCGTGGGGCTTGGTGAGTAGCTAATATATATAGTAGTATAAGTATTGTGATTTGTGTATACATTTTTTACAAATAACAAGAATACTGCTGCTTACATTGCAGGTAAATTACGTTTCAAAATCTTCTGTGATTGTAGGACACAGGTGCTGGGCTCTACTCTTACTTGTTTGCAACTTTGCGCTCGCTTGTCCTTATTATTATGTAAGAGTTTACTTTAGAGAACTTAAGTTAGGTAATGCTATTGCTAGAGAGACTCTAGTTCTTCCTTTGTCCTCCTGTCAAATAGTGGTGGATGGATTGATACTAGGTTTAGTTACTATTAGTGCTGCTTACCCCAGTCCTTAGTAGAACCTTTTGTAGTTTGTTTAGTGAGTGGTAGGCTTAGCAGTGTCAGTCAGCAGCAGAACATCAGACACAACCAACCAACAATTTGGTGTATGCATTATGCACCAATTTATGCATGTGTCCTCCTTCTCATCTATGCATTTTTGAGGGCTAAAAAAAATGGAAATGCAGACTTAGTGAACAATTGGCCCGTCTGGAATAGGTGGGCTAGGTCAGGTGGTACTTAGGCTTAGTTAGTGTTCTGGATTTTATTTGAATCAATCAGAATGGAACACTGAATTAGTGTTCCTAAATAAGTAGACTGTCCGTGAATCCCGCAAACCAGTAGTCGATCGGATTAGATAGGTCAATTTTATTGCAATTTTTGTTTCCTAAAACGTTTTTTGAGCGTTTTTTTAGATAATTTATTTGTTTCACAGCAATCATTAATGTTTGTGTCTTTCTTTATTATATCTTACATGATCACTGATCTGCAGCACCCAGGGGCAAGAAGACGGGGTCCGAGTCGGCGGGACAACCACCAGAGGACCGCTCCTCTACCGAGGGCCCTGCTGCTGGTCCCAGTAAGTCCTCCAGTGGTTAATATTAACAATTATATTGCGCTAAATTTTACTGCACCTTATTTTTTCCGAACTATTAATTCTGGTTCCACTCCCTAATTCTATTTTTTACAAAAGCTTCTTTGATCTTGACTTGACTATCTGTTTCTAAATTCTGGTTATCCCTGCCTCTAAGTTCTAACTGCCTCTGCTATGAATGTCTGTACTACTACTATTAGTCTGTCGCTAAGCTTGTCCAGTTTGCATTGCCACTCTTTATTTTACGGTTTTGAATAAAACTCAGATTGACCAATAGCTCTAGCCACTGAGTCCAGTCCTTTCGGTTGTCCTCTTCTAGGCTTCTTCATCTTGAGGCTTTGACAATTACCACAAACAAAATGCCCAACCAGATATTTGACTATTTGTGATAGGATATAGTACATACTACTACTGATGTGGGGATTCTGCACAGCCACATGTAGAACTATGCACAAGAAAATAGGATGTTGGTGATGGGAGGTTGGAACTTGGACCTTCCTCACACCTCAGTCAGAAGTGAACCCACAATCCCCTGAATGACTAGCTATAGTGTCTCATTAGGTCCCCGAAAACCCACCCGAAGATACCCAATGATTACACAACCCAGAACAGATAACACCCTTTCGCTCACTCACTCGTGTAAGTCCACCAGCACCACCACCACACCAAATACCACAGAGTCTATGTGTAAGTTCAAAAGGTTTATTTTCAACTAACAAGCTCTGAATGTTGTTCTATAAAATTCAGTGTACTCCAGCCAGCTCCAACAGCAAAATGCATAAGATTAAAACAATAAACATTGTTACAACAAGTGCATGATGATAGAAGACAAAAGATCTGTGCGAATTCTGGGAGACTCCTCACCGTAGAACGTAGAATTACTGGTTACATGCATCATTCATAAGCTCTGCAAATCTCTGGTTCGTAGAAGGGAATCTTCTGCCTGTTATGAGAAAAATGGTGCGCGTTAGATAGAATAATGCAAGCATTTCTCAGTCCCGCCAAAAAAGTGTAACATGTTACTTATGGCTAAGCAATACGGACTAACCGAACTCCATAACAAAGTGGCTTGTTTTTCGACCTCTTGTACGCAACGCTCAGACAGTAGCTGTATGAGCTCATGTGGGCTCAAAAAGGCGTCTTACTGTTACTGCACAACAAGCTGCGAGGTAACATGCGCAAAAGACATGAAGCGAAAAATGGTTGCATGGCTCAGGCTAACTTTGCAAAGAGTAGAGTATACTATAATAATGACCCGAGGGACCATAACACTACTAGTGTCTACTGACTCTACTCTAGTACCCGATTTGGACTAGTGAATGTGATGTATATGTATGTATTAACTTTTTTTTCACTCTTGCTAGTGAAAACGAATAAATAGGGGGAGGTGTACAGGCATCTAAAAATGTGTCATGTTTTTATCTAGGCGTACTAGCGACCACCAGTGCCGGCGGGGCCAGCGGCGATTCTACCATTCCGGAGGGGGCAGGAGATGCAGCACCTGCAGGAGCTACAGGGGGTGAGCCAGCAGCAGTGGCGGGCAGTGGTAAGTTATATTCATTACTTATTGACATTGCACTAGCTGGAAGGGTGTTGACTTCAGTCACTGTACTGTTGTTGAGACTTATTAGGTATGAAGTTGTAGTGAACATTATACAACGGTTGAAGAAGACACCCTTTACTTAGCATTAGCAATGCAGTAGCAATAGCATTACCAGCGTGACTTGATTAACCAATGGCCTCTTCTATCTGACTCCAACTCAGCTGTGAAAGTTTTATGGAGGAGACTAAAAGTCAGATCAGATGACCTTGATGGATGTGTTGAACAAAAAGGGAAAGAAGGGTGGAAGGAGGAAGGACGGGCGAGATTTAATAAGATGACTGGCAGAGAAGGATACGTTGGAAGCATGGATAGGTGGCTGATAGGAATCAGATGCATGTGTTGTTGAAGGATGGGTGGAATGTGAAAGAAGAATGGATGCCTGCCTGGGTGGGCGACACAGTATGGGTGGATACTGTGGATAGCAAGAATCATCAGCAGTGTTTGGCTGAAACTCAAAGCCAAGGCAAGCAAGGAAGGAGTGGACGCATGGGTTGTTGTTGGTGAAACAAAGTAAGGTTTGTGGAGAGATTAAGAAGAATGATAGACATTTACTTAGAATGGATGGATGCCTGTATGTATTCATCATAGACAGCATAGGTGGAGACTGTCACGGGATGCACAGTCTTAGTTTTAAGGGAATGTAAAAGAAACCGCGCCAGAGTAGCAAAGCCGATGTGGGGAGGGGCAGGGTGGGGGGTAGTAAACAATGTATTACGTGGCCAAATACAGTTAACTTTACTGTAAACATAAAAATAAATAAAGCGAATTTCATTGTGCGCACTGCACCGCCAAATGCGATGCAGTGCGCGCAACAAAATTAGTTTTATTTATTTATATGTTTACTTACCTGTAATTGGCCGTAATCTATAGTTTACTACCCCCCACCCTGCCCCTCCCCACGTCACCGCCCGGCAGCACTCCCCCGAGTCCCACCACCGACCGCTACTGACCTTATGTCGTCGTCCCATATAAAAGCAATGATCATTGGATCAGATATATAATCTGCCTTTTTGTAGTAGCCAGGGCACTGTGAAAGTGAAATTGACCAATTGCCCTTCATGTAACATAGAGAGTATGGCCAGTGCCACCCGTAATAGAAAAATACGAGCTTCCCCACCTGCAGACAGTAGTAAATCAAACTAACGTGAGTCTGCATCATGACTCGTATGTTTGTCTTGGGTGCAAGCATAGATGACCGAGCTGGCATGCCGGCTACAACCAGGTTATGTAATTTCGCTAAACTAGAGATGAGAAGAAGACTGGTGTACTGTGTACTGGAGTCCATAGTGCTAGTATAATGCCTGAAACTCCCACAAATGTTAGAGGCCGAGGAAGTGGGAGGATAGATAGATTATTACCACAAATGTTATGTACTGTGCTTCTTGCTAGTGCTACTGTGCCATTATGTGTTGAATTAATTTTGTGTTACTGTTTTGCTAAGAGTACTGGTTACAACAATATTCTTTTTCTTTCTTGATATAGATAGTACTCCTTCCCAAGAAAAACCATCCTGGAAGGAGTTGGCAGCCAGGGCCCGGCGCCGGAAACTGGAGGCCATCTGTGAGGAGTACCGGCGGCTGGTGGCTCAGGCGGAGGAGGAGGAGGCTGCAGCAGCTGCAGCCTCGTCCGATGCCCCTGGCCCCAGCCAGGCCCCAACTCCAGTGGTACGGCGCCGCGGTCTGGCAGCCGCCCGCTGACGCAATTCTCTAGCAGCCAGCACTGCTGTCCCCCACCCTGGATGCCACTGTAGGGCATTTCGCCGCAAAGCTGCTCCTCCGGATGTCACGGCTAGAGGAGCAACTAGAGGAGCGTGTCAAAATACTGGTGGACAAACACCTAAAAGCCCGCCGAATATAAGAACTATAGGACCCTGTTGCATTGCCCCTTTTTTATTCCTTTTGTTGGTGGGTGGGAATTGGGCGTTGGGGTTTCTGGACATTCTATGGACTTTTTTCATTTTGGTTGGGGTTAGGGAGAGGGGTGGGTCAGGTGTGGGATAGTTTATTTTTGTTAGGGTAATAAATTATATTTATACTTAAACATACAATGTTAATGTTTTGTGGGGGTTACTGTTTTACGAATTAACGTCACATGGTTTCCTTGCTGCTGCAGGGCCGCAGCCAGTGTTTGATTTAAATAATCTGCCGATGATGTAACACAAACAGATAGATGCGGTACCCTCACTGAGTTATTTGTCCTACTAGTACTGTCAGTCTCTCCTCCTAGTCCATTATTCCTCCCACCAAACTTATCTTACCTGTGATTGATGATGATTACGTTCGGCACAGCGATGGCTGCATGGTTTCCCAAGAGAATGGAGAAGATGCCATGGTTGTGGTGGTAGTAGTAGAGTAGACACTGGCAGTAGCATTTGCAAAAAAATAAAAAAGAGACAGTCACTTGCCTGAGAGCGACTGTGGGAGGAGTAGTAGAACGAAGTAAAATACAGTACAGAAGAAGACTGCCAAACAAACAATATTGCATTTGCAACTGCTAAAGTCAAATAAAACATAATGGTGGCGGGGACAGCCTAGTACAAGAAGTTACAAACTGTAGTTGTGTCGAGTGAGTCACTTAACTTAACACAATCGTAATTCGTAACCTTTACTGCTGTGTGGTAGGAGTTTGATGATGAATCCAATCAATGCCGGCAATTAATTATGATGTACTATTAGGTGACGGTCCCTTTGGAAAAAAAAATTGGCTTGCACATAGACTGAGCATGGGTGGGCAAGCAGAAGAAGCTCCTCGCCCTGCCTTGAAATTGAATTAGTGTTGCTTTCACCACATCTGCCCCAGCAAGCGTGTGATCCATTGGGGTACATTTTATGTAGTCACATCACACCTCAATATAAATCACAGCCCGGGGGAAGAGGGTTAGGGTTTAATGAATGGATGGGAAGGCTGGTTTGGGGAAAGGTTTGAGAAAGAAAAACAGTACGCATGGACAACAAAACCATGATCTTATCCAAAAAATCTATAAAGGGAGAAAAAGGAAATGCATGCATGATGATGAAGATAACTTGATGGTTAATGAGTAGTAATTACTAACTCCTACTAGACAATTAGACAGTACAGGGCAGCAGTATATTCTATGCAATTTGCCTTGCCTGTAATATGCCCTCAGAGACCCAAATTCCATGTTGTACTGGGCTTACTTTTAAAGATAGCAAAGAAAAATTAAAAAATAGTTGTAGGGATCAATTAGCAAACAAACAACAACACACAACACACAGTCGTAATGATTGAAGAGAAAAAAGGATTCCAATTAATTAAAAGATGAATGATGAATGATACTAAAGTTACTGTATTATCCTGGTCAAATTGTGGAGTTGAATCTCATCCTTCCTCTTGGTCCTATCTTCCATGGACGCTCCGCACATCAATCTTGGGTGCCACTGCCTTCCTGATGTGGATTGGTAAGGTAAGTGTGAGTTGTGTCTCCCAGTATAGCACAGGGTAAAGGCCGGCCTGTAACGTCTAGATGGAAAAACAAAAGGGGTATTGAAAAATCAGTGAATAAAAAAAGCATCAATTACGGTGGAGTCCAAGAAGAGAAGAGAGAACACTTTCAGACTGAGGCGGCTTGGATATATCGTGTATATTCTGTTTACAGCATTAAGCTACAACAACAATAGGACAGAACAGCCCCACCACAGCACCAGCCCATGACCCAACCTCCATTTACCTTAATTTTTGACAGAGCCAGACAAAAGGCATATACAGCAACCTAGCATTTTCAAAATTAAGTGACAAAATCAATGCGCCGCTGTCAGTCATATGACTACACTCGACTCCACCACTACATGGACATGTAGGTCTGCTGTGTTTACTTTCTTGTTGAATTGGTGTGTTTATGTTTACCTTATTCCACTTCATGAATCGCAGTTATTCCTTCAATCATCTCCGATCCAACTGACAGACTGCGTGCAAAGATAGTATGGTCATCATCATGGTGTGGTACGTGTTGTCCAACTCCAACTCAGTCTGTAGTGACTCCGATTAAGTCCATATTCCATATTAAAAAATTGCAACAGATATTGGCCTGCACCTGCAGTAGTAGGAGTACAATTTGGTTATTAAACAACAAGAAGGGAAACATTGACTGTCACTTGAGTCACTTTCACTTTGTAGATTAACTAGTAGAGTAGAGTTCGACTTCATGCACAACATCAACACAACAAACAACAGCAATCGCTCAGAGTCTGCAAGCATCCAATGCATTCCATCATTACCTGTCTTGCTCTTCTCTTTGGCTGTCAGATCATCAGATGCCTAGTTCTGACAGGTGGCCTCATCATTACTCCAGTCCACATTCATTTTGAGTGTTAGTCACTGTTTCGGTTTTCGTCTTATTCATCTGGGGCACTTTGTCACAGTTTAAGTTGCTTCACATGGTCAGCACTGTGATAATGGGCCGCGGCCTGGGTAGCGCTCATTGCTGGTCAATTGAGTTTGCACAAATGTCAGCAAGTTTCTTCGAAGAGTCTTGTCTTTCTCTGCCAAGTACCTTCTGTCCTGACAGTGAGGAGCTTTGGATGCCTGCCGAGGCTTTAGCCTTCGGACAGTGATGAGTTTACTTTTGGATGCCTGCCCAAGTTCTGACAGTGAAGAGTTGTGGATGCCTGCAGAGGCGGTAGCCTTCGGACACTGATGAGTTTCGGCTCGGAAACAAAACGGAGGATAGCTATAGTCATGTTTCACTTCTTATGGAGGGACTGTTAAAGGCAACATTTCTTGTACTCCAATGTCTGGGAAATGTACTAGGGCGAGACAGGAAGATGAAGCAGGACTCTGAAGAGTGGACAGTTAAATGCACAGACGTGCAACTCCAATAGGGAAATAAAAAGAGAAGACAGTGGTGATGGATTTGTTGTGATTTGATTTGAACCAGAAAGACAGATACACAGACAAATAAAGGAAGGAAGAAAGTAACAATTTGGAAGACTAGTTGTCAGGGAAGAGGAGCTCGTCCTCAAACTCTGGTGGTTCGGACAGAAGTAGGTCCTGTAACCCACTACTTACGTCATCGAAGTCGCTCTCCTCTTCATGCTGTGATTTACGTATTTTGTAATCCGGTGGTATAAAGTGCTGATTCATTTTGATCATGGTTAACCTCTCCACGCTTTTGGGCGAGAGACTGGTCCTTTTCAAAATTACAATGGCACCAGCAGCACTGAAAACACGCTCAGAAGAGACACTTGTGACAGGGGAAGCCAGATACTTTATCGCCAGCCTGCTGAGCACTGTCCATTGGCTTCTTTTCCCATACCAATACACCAATGGGTTTCGATCCATGAAGACCTCTGTTGGGTCATCCAGATAGGCCTGGACTGTCCGCTCAATGTTCAGGGGTGCTCTGATGTGCTCGGCCTGTTTTGCCTTTGCATCAGCACTGGACTTACCATACCCCTGCCGTAGAAACCAATCAGTTGCTGATTGTACTGTGGATGATCCTGTTCTTGCTGTTGTTGATGTTATTGTTGGTGTAGGTGACTGCTGGGAGGCAAATGCACTGCCCTCAGGCTCCGAAGTAGAACTTGACTCTGGGTGCCCTGTAGTACTTGTTATGGCCTGGGGTGGGGGGCCTGTAATTAACAGCCGTTCATTTTTGAAAATAGTGGCTTCCTTAGCTATCAAAGTTTTGTAGTTGGCATCATCCACTTCCGAAAAAGGAATTACTGCCTTACTGTTCAGAAATACTTTGTACCGTGGATCCAAAATTGTGGCACTAATGTAATGTTGTTGTGACACAATGTTAATTTGAATTCTTGTATTTGCAGATAAGCGAGCGGCTAAGGTCTCAGCCAAATGATATGCGTCTTGTTTGTCATCCACACCTGCGTACGTTTTAGACACCTCCTTCAGCTGTTGCTCTAGCATGTGCAACAATGGGATAGCTTGGCCCATAGTACAGTCCTCCCTGCTGACTTCACGTGTGAAGATCTCAAAAGGAAGTAGCATCTCAGTCAGGCATTTAATGAGGTCCCATTGACCCATCTCAACGGTCATGCCTCTCACAGTATGTTCCCCTAATCTTTGCATGACATAAGCATTGAGTGGTATGTACAGTTCAAACAGATGATCAAGCATGTAATAAGTTGAGTTCCAACGTGTTGGCACCTCCTGGATGAGCGCTTTGACTGGCATTTTATGCTCACGTTGAATGACCCTCAGCTGCTTCCGGGCTTTAAAAGAATGGCTGAAATGTGTGCATATTCTTCTGCAGGTGGCCAGTAAGTTGCTGACTTTGGATTCATTTTCAAAAAGTCTTGAACAACAATGTTAATGCAGTGTGCCAAACACGGGACCCTGAAATAGCCACCATCACCCATGGCCTTAACTACATTACTGCCATTGTCCGTGGCAACAAAACCAATCTTAAGCCCTCTTGGGCGCAGCCACTCAAAGACCTTGGTGTTAAACTCTTCCAAAATGTTTGCAGCAGTATGAGATTTCTCCATGGCAAACATGGCTACAGTTGCATGTTTGCGAGTGGCATGAAAAATCTCAGCAGCGTCAACACCAGCAGATATCTGTTCTCTAACCCCCGCAAAAGAGATCCAGTGTGCAGTGATGCACATGTAATCTGTGGCTTGGCACCTGGTCCACATGTCTGTTGTCAGGTGGATACTGTGAACAGCACTCTGCTTCAAGGCTTTTCCAAGCAATTCCAGCACGTCCTGATGTAGTGCTGGAACAGCAACTCTGGCAAAATAGTAGCGGCTCGGAACATGCCATTTTGGGCAGATGGTTGACACTAATTCCAGAAAACCCACCCCTTCAACAAAAAAAAAAAGGGAGAAGGTCCAGTGCTAACATTTTAGCCAGCTTCACATTGTACAAACGTGCTATTGGGTGGTTGCGTTCGTACTGCCCCTCCCCCCCAAACATGCTGATAATGGTAGGCTGCATGGTTTTCCTTTCTCTTAGGCTCAACAACGCACTTTTTTTGATTGCGGTACTCCTTGGTGTCTCAGGCTGACTCTTACTCTTGTGCCACTGAGATGTTGCTGAAGATGTGGGCGACGTTAACACTGAACTGCTGGGGTCAGGGACACCTTGTGTACCACTACCAGAGAGAATGTCTCCCTGTCCTTCCTCTTCCACTGTGATCGGATCTTCTACTCCTTTATCCCCACCAACACCAAAGGTTGCAGTTTTTATGCCACGAAGGTGGTCCTCCCAGCTGATCAAGTGGTGTTTTTTCAGATGGGTCATTTGGCCTCCGGTACCATAGTTTGTACCAAGCTTACCACGACTAACAGAGGTATTACAAATGGAGCATATAGCAATGTTCTCCTCCTTTTCGCTAACCGTAAAGAAGTCCCAAACTGGGGAGCTTAACTTTTGCCTCCTGCTGGAGGTGCCACTTCCAATGCCGGATGAACTGGAGGGTGTGTTTTGGATTTGACTCTGTGCTGCTGTACCACTACCTACTTCTACTGAGGTGGTGGTTGTGCTGGATGTAGGTCGCTGCCGGGCCTTTGCTAATGCAAATATGGAAGCTGTAGGTCGTGTTGGTGTTACCTGTGGAGGTATGCGTGCTACATCCCTCGCAGCGATTTTAGATTGGGTAATAATGTTGGTCTCCATCTCCTCGGGGCCGGGAGTGATGTTCGTGATGACTGGCTCATCATCATCATCATCCTGCTGTTCTACATCGACCTCCATAAGTGTAAGGCTTTCTGGAACCTTCCTTTTCCCTAGCTTGGTCTTGGGACGTGGCTCCCTCTCAGACTCAGTTTGTGGCTTCCAAGTGGCATCTAGATCATCAGAAGGGGGGCTTGGCGAAAAACTTGATGGACTACCCCTCCTTTTTCTTGCTGGAGATTTGGAAGATAATGGATCTTCTGAATGAGTGGCTTCTTCTTCTACCTCTGCATGATGCTCTATTTCCTGAACTGCCCCTACTTCGGGAGCAACAACAACTACTATTGCGGGCGGTGGTTGCGGCTGTTGTTGTTGACCACTTATCTGCTGTGTTTCCTCCTGCGTTGATTGGGTACTACTTTGAGATAGCGATAAGTTTATCTCAGGCTCAGCATCACTGCTTTCCACCATTAGGCTGGCTACCTCTTCCACACTCATGTGCTTGGGCCTGGGTTGGTGGGTTGGGCCCACTGATGCGGAGGTGCTGCCCCCAGCTTGCCCCCGGACACCGCTGCTGCAGGCGTAATTTTTTTCCCCCAAAAAGGTATTGGGCGGCACACCAGACTTAAGTGTCACTTCCTTCTTCTGTTCCTTCTTCTCAATAGCAACTTTCTTGGTACTGGAGGACCTGGTACCTGCTTTCTTTGGGCCCATCTTCTTCAGATGTCAGCAGCACTCAGTTGCAGAGATGTCTGGTCAGGTCACACATCACGTTGTGTACAGCAGCAGGATGTCTGTCTGGCAGTGCAACGGGCAATGATGACACACCTCCTCCTCAGTCTTTGTGCACCTAAAAGCAAAAAAGCCAGAATAACATCAGTCAAACGACAGCACAAATCAAACAAATATAATATAGAACTTAGTATGTGGTTGCCTCAATTATTACATTTTAGAAACTCAGTGAACAACAACAGTGTAGCCATTTATGAGACTTTGACAACAAGGCCAGGGCTTTCCTGGCTACTGTGTAGTGTGTACACTCTGGAAGAATAAGAATAGTAAAGAACAAAAACTAAAATGTAGTGGAGCATGTTTGGCCTAAATTTGTGCATCACGTGGGATGTATGCAGCATCAGGGAGCTGCAGCTGGCAATGGGGATGGATTTGGAAGCAGTAAGACAAGAGGAACAATGGAAAGACACGCAGGCCAATGTAGCAAAAACAGCACACTACTAACTACCACCACAAAATGGCCCCCAGCAACATGGTGACTCACAGGCACAAGGCACGGCAAACAATGAACTCAAGCAGGCCTATATATGGCCAGACAAAGGATGCCTGATAAAACACACACACCTTTAATGCAAAAACTAAAATCCACATGGCTAAAAACAGTTTGGAAAGTTAGACAACCACTACAACAACACATAATTACACACGCAAAAAAGGCATTTATTTAACACACCCAAAAAGTGAAATAGAATAGACCCTCCAAAAAAAAACACATTTTGCAATTCAATTCAATGCCATCCATGGCCTAAATGATGTCACAATTCCACAGACAACACAGAAACTGTTTTTATGCACCCATGATGACTACCTCTGGGCCTACTGGCAGACTAGGCAGCAAGCTTGGAGGCCTATGGCAAAAGCACAGTGGCTGGTCCCACAAATGGCCGCCACCACATGGCCAGGCCACCCAACAACTTCCTTCCTCGTGAAAAAAATTGTAAAACAAAAAAAGTGACTCCTTGCTCACCAAACTACATCTAAATGACAACCTGAGGAGTTTTTTGTGCAAAATGAACTAAATCATCATTTTCGAGAAGGTTTTATGCTGCTTGAGAGATATTCTTCACCAGATTGTAAATTCTGCGCGTTCGGCATCGCGATCGTCACAAAAAGTCATTATCGCGCGCACGAAAACGTATATTGAGCGCGCAAAGAAGATAAAAAGTGTAAGTCCGCGTTGTCGCGCAGTGCGGAGTTGCCTAAAGTCCGCGAGCTGAACGCCCAGGGTTACCTACTGGCTGAAAAGGCCTATTTATTTAACACACACCCAAAAACTGAAATACCACCCCAAAACCCACATTTTGCAATTCAATCCAATGCCATCCATGGCCTAAATGATGTTACAATTCAACAGACAACACAGAAACAGTTTTTATGCACCCATGAGGATGACTAGCTCTGGGCCTACTGGCAGACTAGGCCGCAAGCTTGGAGGCCTATGGCAAAAGCACAGTGGCTGGTCCCACAAAATGGCCACCACCACATGGCCAGGCCACCCACAACAACAAGAAAAGGAACACAAGACAGACAATGCAGGCCTATGGCAAAAGCACAATGCCTGGCTTTACAAAAATGGCCGCCACCCACATGGCCAGGCCACCCACAATAACAAGAAAGTGAAGACAAAGGACAGGACCAGGAAGTTGGAGACTCTGGGCAACTTCCTTCCTCTTGAAAAAAATAGTAAAACAAAAAAAAAGTGACTCCTTGCTCACCAAACTACATCTAAATGACAACCTGAGGAGTTTTTTGTGCAAAATGAACTAAATCATCATTTTTGAGAAGGATTTATGCTGCTCGAGAGATATTCTTCGCCAGATTGTAAATTCTGCGAGCTGAACGCCCAGGGTTACCTACTGGCTGAAATACTGAAATACCACCCCAAAACCCACATTTTGCAATTCAATCCAATGCCATCCATGGCCTAAATGATGTTACAATTCAACAGACAACACAGAAACAGTTTTTATGCACCCATGAGGATGACTACCTCTGGGCCTACTGGCAGACTAGGCTGCAAGCTTGGAGGCCTCTGGCAAAAGCACAGTGGCTGGTCCCACAAAATGGCCACCACCACATGGCCAGGCCACCCAAGGGGAACAAAGAAAAGACATGCAGGCCTATATGGAAAAAGCAGCACACTACTAAACTTGTCTACCACCACAAGATGGCCCCAAACCACGTGGTCACTCACAGTCACAACAGGCCATGGAAAACAATGAACTCAAGCAGGCCTATAATATGACCAGACAAAGGAGGCCTGCTAAACAACACAGCTTTAATACAAAAATGCAAAAACGAAAATCCACAGGGCTACGAAAGGTTGGAAAGTTACACAACAAGCACACACACACATCCAACAAAGGTATATATTACACCCAAAAAGTGAAATACACCCCAAAAACCACATTTACCAATTCAATCCAATGCCATCCATGCATGCCCTACATGATGTTTAAATTCAACAGACACCACAGAAACATGCACCCATGGGTACCTCTGTATCTGGGCCTACTGGCTGAATTTCCAATCAAAGAAAAACAACTAGGCCCCTACTGAAACTACAGGCCACAACAATTAATTTTAAAAACGATGAAAATCCCCCAAAAATGTAGGTACAAACAAGCCCCAATCAAACAAACAAGTACACCAATTCTCCAACTTACTTGTAAAATCTCAACTCCAAAAGTCCTCAAATCCAATCCAATGATATGATGCAGCAGACAGACACAAAAAGTGATCCTTCCAGCTCCAAATCCAAATGAAAGTGAACAGCACATGGACAAAGCACTGGGAGGAGCCTGCTGGACCGGAACAGGAAGTTTGAGAATCAGGGGCACTTCCTTCCTCTTGGAAAAAAAAGTAAAAAGGACTCCTTGCAAAAAAAACTACAGCCAAATCACAATCTGAGGAGTTTTTTGGAGCAAAATCATCATTTTCGAGAAGGTTTTATGATGCTCGAGAGATATTCTTCGCCAGATTGTAGTTTCTTCGTGTTCGGGATCGCGATCTTACCAACACTGCCACCGGAAGTCAGATCGCGTGTCCGAATGACTTGTTCGCGTTCGCACACTCTCGCGGGATCGTGTGGCCGGATTCCAAATCTCGTGGCGCCCGCGAACGGATAGGAAGTTGCGTCGGCGAACGCAGAATCACGGTAGGTTGTTACCGTGCACGCAAGAACGTATATTGAGCACGCGAAGAAGAAAAACAGCTACGCCGCAAATTGCGTAGTGCTCGGTAACTTCGCGCTCTACGCAAATTGCAAAGTTACCGAAACTCTGCAAACTCCGCGAGCGTAGCATAGTTCACCGCCCAGGGTTAATCAAGATGGCTTCAGATGGCTTCAGGTGTGCCATACTTTTGTCATAAGTAAGACTGTTAGCGCTCTAGTTGTTCTTTAGAACACTCTGGGACATTCAGTCAGTGGGCTATACGTGGGCTACATCTGGGTGATATTTGTGCTACATTTGGACTCTTTTGTCTCTGGTGGCCATCTTGGGAGACTTATTTGTTATGAAGTTTCCTAATTTCCTCATTTACTGCAGTCTCCTCAGTAGGAAATACTTTCAGTTTTTACTTTGATTCCATCAAGAAGGCATTCAGATGTGTCACACATTTGTCATAAATTCAGAATGTTAGCACTCTAGTTGCTCATTAGATCACTGTAGTAAAGCTACCACTCACCAGGGAAGTCTGCTGCTTGTATTGAAAGTGCATGTTTCAGTCTGCATGTCAGAATTGTTTAATGAAATAGAAGAGGATTTGAGAAGTCACTCAAAATGTGCCCTAATTTTTCTTTCTGCAGCACTAATCATAATTTCTATGGCAAAATGAACCCCTCATTTTGTTCCTTTTTAAATTAAATGTTTTAAGTGTTACCACTTTATTCCAATCAAGATGGCTTCAGGTGTGCCATACTTTTGTCATAAGTAAGACTGTTAGCGCTCTAGTTGTTCTTTATAACACTCTGGGAAGCTGCAGTAGAACACAAAGGAATCAACTGACAGTCTCTGCCCTTGTTGGATGTACATGTTTTACTGAGAATGTCAGACTTCATTCTCACATGACTGAGAAAGATAATGTGAATTTACAGAAAATATGCTCTCATTTTAGCTTCTAGATCACCTTCCAAACCTCTATGGGAAAAGTATGAGAAAATAGTTTTCTATCAAACATGATTAATGATATCCCAGCAGAAGGCTTTTTCACAGGGTAAAATCACCTTAGAACACACCACAATTCCTAAAATTAGTATGGTACCATCAACAAATGATTTATAATGTAACTAAAGTCTTATCACCCTTTATACATTCTCCTTTTGGTGACCCTCAAAATCTTCCATTCACTACAATGAATTTTAATGGGGTGCTATCATGTATATTGGTCCCAAGATGGCTGCCAACACTTCTTGGATGAAGTGCTGACAGCCAATCAGATCTCACGAAGAGATGTGTGGTTAGGCTCCGCCCAGATAAATACATTTCTTTTTCCTTCAATATTTAAAAAACTACTGAATGGATTTACACCATTTAAAAAAAAGGCGCTTTCTGAACCAAGAGCTACCTTTTTGCCAAATTTGGTGTAATTCCGTTCAGCAGTTCGGGCTGTAGCCTTGTCTAAAGTTTCCCAAGGAAATTAACATGGGGAAAACGTGTTTTGGGACCCCCCTTTTTTCTCAGCCCCTGCTTGACGAATCACCCCGAAACTTTCAAGACAGGAGCTGACCTGAGCGGGCCATTAGTTTTGAAAAATTTGCGAAGATTCGTTAAACGGCGCTAAATATATTGGCAAAAGAGAAAACGCTTTTTGAATAGAAACAAGGTCCTAACTATAACTACCCACTGGCAACTGCCAGTAGGTAATATATATATATATTTGATGTGATCAAGGCTGCATGTCTGGCAGCCGAAACGCGTCATGTTGGACCTTTTTGATGTGTGAATAAACTACCATCCTGTTTCCACACCAGCTTTTGGAGTCTGTGCCCGTGTGTTGCGCCGGAGTGTCTGTCGTGACATTGGGATTTCTTCGTGATATATATATATATATATATATATATATATATATATATATATATATATATATATATATATATATATATATATATATATAAATGCAAAAAGAGTTGCCTCTAGGTGGGATGCACTCCCAGGTGGGAATTACGCCAAAGCAAGGGCACACGTCATGAACAAAGTTCTTTTCTGGTTTCCTGCCAGACGCGTTTCGGGCCAACACCCTCTTCAGTGGCAGACCATGTGACATGACGGCATGCGGCACCCACCAGTAAATCCCCGTAATAATTATGCTCAGGTGAACCACCTGAAGCAATGCTTCCTGGGACTGGTGGTTCAGTAAAACCCAAGTGGGTCGCCGCCGCCACTCACATTCAAAAATGTCTTTAAAAGGATTGCTGATGTTCGCGCCGGCACCCCTGCATATAACAGGCACCTCCTGTTCCACAGTTAGCTGCCCCAATAAAGCAGCGGCGGACCCGCAAGTGTTTCGCGGTGGTGGAATCCCACGACCAGGCAGGCCGCTGTACAAAATGCAAAAAGAGTTGCCTCTAGGTGGGATGCACTCCAAGGTGGAAATTACGCCAAAGTAAGGGCACACGCCATGAACAAAGTCCTTTTCTGGTTTCCTGCCAGACGCGTTTCGGGCCAACGCCCTCTTGAGTGGCAGACCATGTGATGTGATGGCATGCGGCATCCACCAGTAAATCCCCGTAATAATTATGCTCAGGTGAACCACCTGAAGCAATGCTTCCTGGGACTGGTGGTTCAGTAAAACCCAAGTGGGTCGCCACCACCACTCACATTCAAAAATGTCTTTAAAAGGATTGCCGATGTTCGCGCCGGCACCCTTGCATATAACAGGCACCTCCTGTTCCACAGTTAGCTGCCCCAATAAAGCAGCCGCGGACCCGCAAGTGTTTCGCGGTGGTGCAATCCCGCGACCAGGCAGGCCGCTGTACAAAATGCAAAAAGAGTTGCCTCTAGGTGGGATGCACTCCCAGGTAGAAATTACGCCAAAGCAAGGGCACACGCCATGAACAAAGTCCTTTTCTGGTTTCCTGCCATACGTGTTTCGGGCCAACGCCCTCTTCAGTGGCATACCATGTGACGTGACGGCATGCAGCATCCACCAGTAAATCCCCGTAATAATTATGCTCAGGTGAACCACCTGAAGCAATGCTTCCTGGGACTGGTGGTTCAGTAAAACTCAAGGGGGTCGCCATCGCCACTCACATTCAAAAATGTCTTTAAAAGGATTGCCGATGTTCGCGCCGGCACCCCTGCAAATAACAGGCACCTCCTGTTCAACAGTTAGCTGCCCCAATAAAGCAGCCACGGACCCGCAAGTGTTTCGCTGTGGTGCAATCCCGCGACCAGGCAGGCCGCTGTACAAAATACAAAAAGAGTTGCCTCTAGGTGGGATGCACTCCATCTGGCAGGAAACCAGAAAAGGACTTTGTTCATGGCGTGTGCCCTTGCTTTGGCGTAATTTCCACCTGGGAGTGCATCCCACCTAGAGGCAACTCTTTTTGCATTTTACATTATATATATATATATATATATTCACTGAAAAAACCATAGGTTTCAGACACGTTATAGTTAGAAATTAGCATTTAAAAAACCTTTGAAATTCACTGAAAAAACCATAGGTTTCAGGCACGTTATAGTTAGAAATTTGCATTTAAAAAACCTTAGAAATTCACTGAAAAAACCATAAGGTTTTAGGGACAGTTATAGTTAGTTGGACATTGCACTCGTACAAAACCCGTGAAATTCCCCCGTTATAGTTAGTTCAGGTAACTATAACTCGCGCCCCATAATGCACTGCTGATGACGTCACATATTACATCACTCATGACATGGTCAGTGACATCACTGATGACATCACTGATGACATCTCAAATGACATCACTGATGACATCATCCAGTGACTGTGTGTTTGTGTAAAGTTTAAATATGTTTAATATATATAGGGAAAGGCGTATTGAAGAATGAGTGGGTGTATAAGTGTCTGAATGGATGATTTAGTAGGTGCGTGACTGAGTCTATAATTGAGTGATTAAACGTATCTTACTGGATGCATGGGTGAGTGACTAAACTGTGTGAATGTCTGTATCCGTCTGTCTGTTTTTGTGTAAGCAGCTGCATGGGTTTCTGACTAGCTAAATGAGTGTCTATATGGGTTATGGATTGGTTCTCTGAGTATCTGTATGGGTGCCTCAGTGTTTGTGTGGAGTGGGGTGAGTGTGACTCTGTGCATAGATGTGTGAGTGGGTGATTCACTGGGTGCATGGTTTCAAGAGTGCGTCTGTGATGGACTGTATGGGTGGGTGAGTGTGTGTATGGGTGTGTTAGTGATTGAATGTATATCTCAGTGGTACATGTGTGAGTAACTACATATGTGAAAGGCAGTATATATGTGTGTTGGAGTATATAAATGGCTATAAGTGAGAGTGTGTGATTGTGAGAGTGGCTATATGGATGAGTGTGTGCTTGCATCAGTGATTGCATAGGAGCGTAAGAATGTGCTAGTATTTTTATGAGTAAGTGAGCTGGTGTGTATAACTGTATAGGTGAGTAAATTGGAGTGTGATTAATTATTTGCATGACTGACTAGGTGTGTTAGTACCTCTATGGATGAGTTGCGTTGTGTGAGTGTTTATATAGGTGTATGAGTGCATATGATAGTCCTGTACTGAGTGACTGTAAGTATGAGTGACTGTACGGGTGAGTGAGTAGATGTGTGTGTGTAGACCTAAGAATCAGTGAGTGGGTATGTACTTATTGGTATTGGAGTGTGTATGGTTTTGAGAATGGCAGTCTGTAATTTAGAGTGGGTGTTTCAAAACTTATATTAGGGTGTGAGAAGATGCATTAAATTCTCACATGGATGATGTCATCAGTGATGTCATTTGAGATGTCATCAGTGATGTCATCAGTGATGTCACTGACCATGTCATGAGTGATGTAATATGTGACGTCATCAGCAGTGCATTGCGGGGCGCGAGTTATAGTTACCTGAACTAACTATAACGGGGAATTTCCACGGGTTTTGTACGAGTGCAATGTCCAACTAACTATAACTGTCCCTAAAACCTTATGGTTTTTCCAGTGAATTTCTAAGGTTTTTTAAATGCAAATTTCTAACTATAACGTGCCTGAAACCTATGGTTTTTTCAGTGAATTTCAAAGGTTTTTTAAATGCTAATTTCTAACTATAACGTGTCTGAAACCTATGGTTTTTTCAGTGAATTTCAAAGGTTTTTTAAATGCTAATTCCTAACTATAACATGTCTGAAACATACGGTTTTTTCAGTAAATTTCAAAGGTTTTGTAAATGACAATTTTTAAATGTATTAATTGTTATATTTATTTTTTTCATACTGATTTACTACATTTTTAGAAACAATTTTTTTTTACATATTTTATTTTTAAATTACATTGTAATTACATTATACATTACAAAAATACTTTCTCAGAATGAATTACTTTAGTTTAAATACTTTGCACATAGGCAATAGACTTTTAAGTACAGTAGTTACAGTTGTTGCAATGGGCAACACATTTTCAAACACAATGCAACATTCAGCTCAATGTGAATTTCTAGTTAAATGCAATTAGTTACTTTATGGATTACTTTTCTAACCACAGGACTGGATCCTAGATTCAGTCCTGGGACATCTCCTGTAAACAGTTGAGTAAAAGCGTTTTGGTTACAGTAGTGATTTTTAAGGAATATTATTGTATTTTAAAAGTTGACACTTTGAAACTTGTTCTCATAGAATCACCAATGTTATCCTATGGAAGGAAATTCACTTAGCAGGTAAAAACTGTTATCGTTACTTTTTCTTACTCAGTGTTGGGTTCCTGGATCCAGCACTGGTGCATCTCCTGTAAACAGTTGAAAGAATGCGTTTAAGTCATACAGGCGATTTTTAAGGAATATTTGTAGTTTGTGAAAATCGACACTTTGAAACTTTTCTGCTGAAAACCAGACAATGGATTCCTATGGAAGAAAATATAAGTTACTGGTAAGTACGGTTAAAATTACTTTTCAGGGTCAGTGCTGGGCTAAAAGATGCAGCACTGAGGTCTCTCCTGATAACAGGTGAGTAAATAGGAATTCGTATTTCGGCTGATTTTAGAGGAATATTTTAAAGTTCCAAAACTCCACACTTAGAAGAATTTCCAAGTGAAACCAGTCAATGTTAGCCTATGGAAGGAAATTCAAGTTACTGGTAAGTACGGTTAAAATTACTTTTCAGGACCAGTACTGGGCTGAAAGATACAGCACTGAGGTCTCTCCTGATAACAGGTGAGTAAATCGGAATTCGTATTTCGGCTGATTTTAGAGGAATATTTGTATGTTTCAAAAATCAACACTTAGAAACTTTTTCAGCAAAAAGCAGGCAATGATATCCTATGGAAGGAAATTCAAGTTACTGGTAAGTACGGTTAAAATTACTTTTGAGGATCAGTACTGGGCTGAAAGATGCAGCACTGAGGTCTCTCCTGATAACAGGTGAGTAAATCGGAATTCGTATTTCGGCTGATTTTAGAGGAATATTTTAAAGTTCCAAAACTCCACACTTAGAAGAATTTCCAAGTGAAACCAGTCAATGTTAGCCTATGGAAGGAAATTCAAGTTACTGGTAAGTATGGTTAAAATTACTTTTCAGGACCAGTACTGGGCTGAAAGATACAGCACTGAGGTCTCTCCTGATAACAGGTGAGTAAATCGGAATTCGTATTTCGGCTGATTTTAGATGAATATTTGTATGTTTCAAAAATCAACACTTAGAAACTTTTTCAGCAAAAAGCAGGCAATGATATCCTATGGAAGGAAATTCAAGTTACTGGTAAGTACGGTTAAAATTACTTTTCAGGATTAGTACTGGGCTGAAATATGCAGCACTGAGGTCTCTCCTGATAACAGGTGAGTAAATAAGAATTCGTAGTTCGGCAGATTTTAGAGGAATATTTGCACAATGGTGAAGGGAGGGGGCGGGGCCTGAGGTGACATCTGTGCAAACGCGCTCCGTGGCGCGTTTTAAGTTGGGGGATTAAGTCCCTTGAATCATGAGGGTCCCTAGGGGCCAACTAGCCCACCAGGAACCTCCAGTATGCGCCAGGGGCTGCGTTGCAGAGACGTGTAGAGAGGCCACACCGCTTTTACACCTCTCTGCAACGCAGCTCTGTGGCGCTTTCTGGATGTACCTGTTGGGCTAGTTGGCCCTCAGGACCCTCAGGTTTGAAGGCGATTTAATTCCCCATCTTAAAACGCGCCACGGGGCCTGTTTGCACACATGTCACCTCAGGCCCCGCCCCTCCCTTCACCACTGTGCAAACGCGCCCGTGGCGCGTTTTAGGTTGGGGATTAACTCCTTGAATCCTGAGGGTCCCTGGGGTGCAACTAGCCCACCAGCTACCTCCATTAAGCGCCACAGAGCTGCGTTGCAGAGAGGTGTAAAAGGGCGTGGCCTCCGTACACCTCTCTGCAAGGCAGCCCTCGGCGCATACTGGAGGTTCCTGGTGGGTTAGTTGGCCCCCAGGGACCCCCAGTATTCAAGGGGAATGACTTCCCCTTCTTAAAACGCGCCAGGGGGCGCGTTTGAAGAGTACTGCAGGGAGGGGGGCTGTGTGGCCCCCCTTCCCTCAGCCACTTTTGGCCCCGGGGTCCCCATCCCCCGGGGCCTGAGCATTTTTTTTTTGTTTTATTTAAAAAAAAAAAAAAAAAACGGGAAGGGGGCCGCGTGGCCCCCTTCCCTGGGCCTCTATTGGCCCCGGGGACCCCATCCCCCGGGGCATGCCCTGTTTTTAAATAAAAAATATGGAGGGGGCTGCGTGGCCCCCTCCTCAGGCTATTTAAGGCCCCGGGACCCCATCCCCGGGCCGGCCTTGCCCTTATTTTTTATTTTTTATTTATTTTTTTATTTGGGGAGGGGGCTGCGTGGCCCCTCCCGGGCCACTTATGGCCCCGGGGACCCCATCCCCCGGGGCCTGGCCTCTGGTTGGGGACTGTGGGGGTCCCCAATCCCCCCACAGTCCCGCCCGGCTCCCCGCGTCCTATGGGAGCCGGCATTGCTTTTCCACATGGGGAGCAGCTAAGATGCTGCTCCCCATGTGGAAAGCTAATTGGTTTGCATTTTGAAAGAGAGAGCAGGTTTCCTGCTCTCTCTTTCAAAATGCAAACTAAGTTTGCTATGACAGGGCGGGAGCCGCGAGGCTCCCGTCCTGTCATAGCAAACAGCAGTGTCCCGGGGTAGGCACCCGGGACACTGCAGGGAGCCGGCCCTGGGGGTGGCGGTCCCCAGGGCCATCAAGGGCTCCAGGAGGGGCCACGCGGCCCCCTCCCTACATTTTGAAAGCCCCGGGAGGTGGTGGTCCTCGGGGCTTGGGGGTCCAAAACGGACCCCCATTTTCAATTTTCTTAGTGCCCCGGGGAGGTGGTGGTCCCGGGACGTGTGGGGGCTGGAGCCCCCACACAGGTTTAAAAAAAAAAAAAAGCCCCGGGGGTGGTGGTCCCGGGGCTTGGGGGCCCTTAGAGGCCCCCATACATAAAATAAACACCCCCAGCATGCCCCTGGGACTTGGCCCACCCGGGGCAAATTAACATCGAAGCGCGGAGACCGCGCTTCGATTTTATCGGCAGGATCCGCGCACCCTGAGCGCATCCTGCCGATTTTTTTTTAAATGCTTTTTTGCCCAGGGGTCCTTGTGGGACCCCTGAGCAGACCTAGGGGGTCAGGGTGTTTCTACCCTGCCCCCTTTGTGCGTTTTGCGCACTTTTTACTGCTTTCTTGTTCCTCGGTTCTACCGAGGAACAAGATGGCTGCCAACACTTCCTGGTTTGGAGTGTTGACAGCCAATTAGCAGAACAGCTCGTGATCGGGAGGGTGCGCGAATCCGACGCGGCCATAGATATATATGTACTTTTACTTTTGATTTTCTCAGCAACTACTGAACGGATTTACACCATTTAACAAAAGGGTTCTTTCTGAACCAAGAACTACCTCTTTGCCAAATTTGGTGTAATTCCGTTCAGCAGTTCGGGCTGTAGCCGTGTCTAAAGTTTCCTAAGGGAAATTGATTTTTGACTCTTATTTTTTTAATTTCTCCACAACTACTGAACGGATTTACACCATTTAACAAAAGGGTTCTTTCTGAACCAAGAAATACCTCTTTGCCAAATTTGGTGTAATTCCGTTCAGCAGTTCGGGCTGTAGCCGTGTCTAAAGTTTCCTATGGGAAAATGAATGGGGAAAACACGTTTTGGGACCCCCTTTTTCTCGGCCCCGCTTGACGAATCACCCTGAGACTTTCAGGGTAGGAGCGGACCGGAGCGGGCCATAAAGTTTGAAAATTTCGCGAAGATTCGTAAACCGACGCAAGAGTTATTTCAAATAGAATGTCGCGGATTTCCTATGGAAAATAGGTCCTAACTATAACTATCTACTGGCGACCGCCAGTAGATAATATATATATATATATATATATATATATATATATATATATATATATATATATATATCCAGCTCCAATGCACCCCACTTGCGGGTCACTCGAAGGGCGGGTGCTTCCCAAACCACGGCGGTGCCTCGTGGTTAAAAATCCCTGCTCCAAAATTTCTTATTTAAAGAAATTATAGCACTCACGGGGTCGGCAATCAGTTGAACTTTATTTTCTCAACAGACAAACAAACGCGTTTCGGAACCAGTCCTTCATCAGTGTTTATACATCATATTCTGAAGCGCCATTTTTAAAGAGGCAAAATCATAGAGACAGAAAGAGGATATGGCGCATATTTACTAAGCGCCATTTCTAAATGGTGATTTTTAAAGAATCAGGAAATCTGATCTATTAAACTAAATAATATGAGAACCCATGTTCATACATACAATTAATTACACGAAAATTATTTACAACCTATCGCGTGCATCACCATTAAACCATAATCTCGCCGTGGATCGGCTTCAGGCAACCTCCAAAATGGAGATTGCCCCAATTCCTCTATTGCATTTCGCCGTGAATCGGCAAGTCTCATATTAATATTATATGCAGTAGCAGTGTGATCTTAAATTCATTTGCATCATTACTCTCCTATTTGCTAAAATTAATTCACTAGATGTACACATCATATTGTCAAGCGCCATTTTAATATAAAAGGCTAAATCATAGAGACAAAAGAGGATGTGGCGCATATTTACTAAGCGCCATTTCTAAATGGTGATTTTTAAACAAATCAGGCAATCTGATCTATTAAACTAAATAATAAGAGAACCCATGTTCATACATACAATTGATTGCACAAAAATTATTTACAACCTATCACGTACATCACCATTGAACCATAATCTCGCCGTGGATCGGCTTCAGGCAACCTCCAAAATGGAGATTGCCCCAATTCCTCTATTACATTTCGCTGTGAATCGGCAAGTCTCATATTCATATTATATACAGTAACAGTGTGATCTTGAATTCATTTACATCATTACTCTCCTGTTTACTAGAATTAATTTACTCGATGTACACATCATATTATCAAGCGCCATTTTAAAAAAAAGGCAAAATCATAGAGACAAACAGAGTATATGGCGCATATTTACTAGGCGCCATTTCTAAGTGATCTATAGAACTAATTCATGTGAAAACCAATATTCCTACAAACAATTATTTACACGAAAATTGACAGTCTCATATTCATATTATGTACAATAACAGTATGATCATAATTTCATTAGCATCATTACTATGCTCCTATTTACTAGAGACAAATTAATTGACTAGATGTACAGCCAATTCTTCCCCACTGTTGAGTCCATGCGGAGTCCTAGTCTGTAAATCGATTATATATCGTGACTCCAGTCTTCGTAGTTTTAAAACTCTGTCTCCCCCTCTGATATTTATAGGGACATAGTCAAGACTGAAAAATTGTAATAGATCCCTATTACTCCCATGTTTAATGGCAAAGTGCCTGGCGACTGGATAGTTCAAATCCCTTTTCGCTATGGCACGCATGTACTCTAATATTCTTATTTTGACACTATGTATCGTGCTGCCTATATACCTGAGGCCACACGGGCAACTCAGGCAATAGACACAGTGTGTAGTTTGGCAGGTCATAAATTTTGAAATCTTCCTGCGAATATTAGTTCCTGTCACCTCATAGCTAAGTACTCTTTTACTAAAGGCACAGGCCTTACATTTGCCACACGGATAAGAACCTCTCAATTCGCTCAGTGTACTTTGTCTAGGGAGATCTCATCCAAATGACTATGGACCAAACTGTCTTTTAGAGAACGGGCTTTCCTAAAAGTGATCATTGGACATGCTGGAATATCCATGCCAATGATCAAATCGGTTTTTAATATGTGCCAATTCTTCCTCATTATTCTTTTGAGAGACTCCGCCTCATCCGAATAAGTAGTAATCATTCTGAATTTCCCTTGGTCAGTGCCCTTATCCCTCCCAAGACGAGTTACCTTAGTTAGTTCATCTCGTCGCAGAGAATCCACTTTGTTTAAGGTGTTTTTCAGCAAATCTAGGTTGTATCCTCTAGTCAAAAACCTGTCCATACTGTCCTTAATAGCTACATCAAAATCACATTTCCTAGAACAATTCCGTTTTATCCTAAGGAACTCCCCATAGGGTAGACTACTTTTGAGTTTGGGAGGGTGACTGCTGGTAGCATGAAGCATGCTATTTCCAGCAGTAGGTTTTCTGTAGAGAACAGTTGTTAATTTGCCTTGCTGTACTTGCACCCTTAAATCAAGGTAATTGACAGACACTGTGCTAACTTCCCCTGTAAAGCGTAAATTGACTTCGTTTACATTGAGATGTTGAATGTATGCCCTTGCCTTCTCAGTTGACCCTCTCCATACAATGAAGAGGTCGTCAATGTATCTGTGCCAGGATACTATCTCCTTCGTCCAGATTTCATTGACTGCGGACCAGGCCACCTGCTCCTCCCACCAGCCCACGAATAAATTTGCGTAGCTGGGGGCGAAGCAGGTGCCCATCGCAGTCCCAGAAGTCTGCCTATACAAATCTCCCTGAAAGAGAAAAATATTATTCAGTAGGCAGAATTCAATGAGTTCCATCAACATGATGTTATGGCTTGCGAATTTCAATGATCTTTTTTGCAAAAATATTTTACTGCTTCCAGTCCCTTTGTATGTTCAATGCAAGTGTAAAGACTTGTAATGTCCAACACTACGAAGCAGTAAGATGATTCCCATTGTAGTTGTTCAATGTGATTTATGAAATCCGTTGTATCTTTAATATATGAGGCCAATTGCAATACTAAAGGGAAAAGATGATGGTCCACAAATCTGGACAGGTTTTCCGTGAGGCTGCCCAATGAGGAGACAATCGGTCGTCCTGGTGGTCTAGTGGCATCCTTGTGGATCTTTGGTAGATGGTAAAATGTAGGGAGAATCGGATTCAGGACTCTGAGAAAGAGAAATTCATCCAGATCCAACATCAATTTATCATGCCACTTTTTGATCAATATATGGTACCGTGCCACACTCTCATGATATTGTTCTTTGGTTGTTAGTTCGTAACAAGTTTCATTTTTTAGTTGTCGTAGGGCCTCCTCCACATACTGATCTCTTGAAATCAGAACAATATTACCCCCCTTGTCTGAGGGTTTATAGATGACAGTCTTATCGCTCTCCAAATTTTTTAAGGCTATTTTTTGTGTTTTGGTCAAATTCCTCATCCCGGCTGATGGTTTAGCATTGCTCCGGAATTGTATTAGGTCTTTGATGACGGCTTCAGAGAAGACATCTATCGCATCCGATGGCATCTGCGGTAGAAATTGTGATGGTGGTTTAAAGGGGCTTGATGCTGCCTCTTGTTCTATGCCGTGGCTACTAGTCCTCTGTGTCATGGTTACACCCATTTCAGTGTGTGCATTCTCATTGTCTTGGCGTAGTTCTTCCAACACCTCCAAGGTGGTGAGATCATTGACCGTCAACAGATCCGTCTCCCTGGACTTGGATTTCAGAAGCCTTACTTCCTTCACTGTTGGTTTTAATTTAAAATATTTGTGCAATTTCAATTTGCGTACAAATTTAAAAAGGTCAATTCTGGTCTGGGTGAACTCCAGGCGACTGTATGGGCAAAAGGTGAGCCCCAATTGCAATACTGATTCCTCCGTGGCAGTGAGTGTCTTAGATGTTAGATTCACTATCGTGAAATTATCTGCTTTCATTGTCGTCTGCCTCTCCTGTTGCTTCTTGTCGCCCGTGGCGTTGGGTTGCCTCTTCCTCTTCCCCTTCCAGCCGCCCCTTCTAGTTTGTTTTCTCCTTCTGGGGTTTGCTCTTGCCCCCTCTTAGCCACGTTTGTCGAATTAAAGTGAACTCCTCGTGAAAAGGAGTTTTCCTCAGTCTTTCCAAGGGATCTACTGTCTCATCCCCTGAGGCCTCATTCTCCGTAATATCGGACTCTGAAGTTTCCACCCTGGTAGCCACTGAGGCCGGAACAACTTTCTTTCGTGACAACTCTTTTCGTGGCTCATCGAATTTTTTGGAGAAAGTTAAGACTCTTCCCAAAGCATAGTCTCTCTCATCACGTTCGTGTTTCTCTTGTTTACGTTGTCTTATTTTCATTTCATACTGCATCAGCCGTTTTTTCATAGCTTCCCTTAATTCATCTTGTTTGTTTTTATCCATATCTTTGCTAATTTCCTCTTCCAATTCCTGTATGTCTTTTAAAGTTTTTTCTCTGTCGCTCCATGCAAATTTTACAAGTAACTGGAGCATCCCTTTACATGACAAAGCTGTGTGTTCAGCCCACTCCTCAAGGAGGAGGGGGTCCTGATTTTCGTATGCTGGAACTGTATAGATGCGCAATCCTCTGGGAACTCTATCTACCTCAATGTAGTTCTGAAGAGAGGTAGCCTCCCACCATTTGCGCATCTCTCTTTCATAGAGTCTCTCAAGTTTAGTAAATTGAATGTGTAGGGTATTGGCCACATGATTGCTCTCCATTGTATCTTTGTTTCCTTTAACTGCTACATTTTTCTTTTTAAACATATCCATGGCAGCCTCTTTGCGCGCTGTTTCGCTGAACATGCTGAACAAAATATAATGTGTAGGGAGCTCCGATACCGGGCTCCTCTTATGACCGTGATGAGAATTCTCTAATGCCAACCCCTCGCCCTGACCCGGGTTTCACTTTTAGATGCTAACATGCAAGCGCGGCTTACCAGCGTCTCCGTTGCTCGCTGCGCATTCCCAGTGCTTCATCCAGACCTCTGACTTCAGGGTTCTTAGTCCCGAGTCGGTGCCTCCGCTAATTACATCCAGCTCCAATGCACCCCACTTGCGTGTCACTCGAAGGGCGGGTGCTTCCCAAACCACGGCGGTGCCTCGTGGTTAAAAATCCCTGCTCCAAAATTTCTTATTTAAAGAAATTATAGCACTCACGGGGTCGGCAATCAGTTGAACTTTATTTTCTCAACAGACAAACAAACGCGTTTCGGAACCAGTCCTTCATCAGTGTTTACACATCATATTCTGAAGCGCCATTTTTAAAGAGGCAAAATCATAGAGACAGAAAGAGGATATGGCGCATATTTACTAAGCGCCATTTCTAAATGGTGATTTTTAAAGAATCAGGAAATCTGATCTATTAAACTAAATAATATGAGAACCCATGTTCATACATTCAATTAATTACACGAAAATTATTTACAACCTATCGCGTGCATCACCATTAAACCATAATCTCGCCGTGGATCGGCTTCAGGCAACCTCCAAAATGGAGATTGCCCCAATTCCTCTATTGCATTTCGCCGTGAATCGGCAAGTCTCATATTAATATTATATGCAGTAGCAGTGTGATCTTAAATTCATTTGCATCATTACTCTCCTATTTGCTAAAATTAATTCACTAGATGTACACATCATATTGTCAAGCGCCATTTTAAAAAGGCTAAATCATAGAGACAAAAGAGGATGTGGCGCATATTTACTAAGCGCCATTTCTAAATGGTGATTTTTAAATAAATCAGGCAATCTGATCTATTAAACTAAATAATAAGAGAACCCATGTTCATACATACAATTGATTGCACAAAAATTATTTACAACCTATCACGTACATCACCATTGAACCATAATCTCGCCGTGGATCGCCTTCAGGCAACCTCCAAAATGGAGATTGCCCCAATTCCTCTATTACATTTCGCCGTGAATCGGCAAGTCTCATATTCATATTATATACAGTAACAGTGTGATCTTGAATTCATTTACATCATTACTCTCCTGTTTACTAGAATTAATTTACTCGATGTACACATCATATTATCAAGCGCCATTTTAAAAAAAAGGCAAAATCATAGAGACAAACAGAGTATATGGCGCATATTTACTAGGCGCCATTTCTAAGTGATCTATAGAACTAATTCATGTGAAAACCAATATTCCTACAAACAATTATTTACACGAAAATTGACAGTCTCATATTCATATTATGTACAATAACAGTATGATCATAATTTCATTAGCATCATTACTATGCTCCTATTTACTAGAGACAAATTAATTGACTAGATGTACAGCCAATTCTTCCCCACTGTTGAGTCCATGCGGAGTCCTAGTCTGTAAATCGATTATATATCGTGACTCCAGTCTTCGTAGTTTTAAAACTCTGTCTCCCCCTCTGATATTTATAGGGACATAGTCAAGACTGAAAAATTGTAATAGATCCCTATTACTCCCATGTTTAATGGCAAAGTGCCTGGCGACTGGATAGTTCAAATCCCTTTTCGCTATGGCACGCATGTGCTCTAATATTCTTATTTTGATACTATGTATCGTGCTGCCTATATACCTGAGGCCACACGGGCAACTCAGGCAATAGACACAGTGTGTAGTTTGGCAGGTCATACATTTTGAAATCTTCCTGCGAATATTAGTTCCTGTCACCTCATAGCTAAGTACTCTTTTACTAAAGGCACAGGCACAGGCCTTGTTCTGATTTCAAGAGATCAGTATGTGGAGGAGGCCCTACGACAACTAAAAAATGAAACTTGTTACGAACTAACGACCAAAGAACAATATCATGAGAGTGTGGCACGGTACCATATATTGATCAAAAAGTGGCATGATAAATTGATGTTGGATCTGGATGAATTTCTCTTTCTCAGAGTCCTGAATCCGATTCTCCCTACATTTTACCATCTACCAAAGATCCACAAGGATGCCACTAGACCACCAGGACGACCGATTGTCTCCTCATTGGGCAGCCTCACGGAAAACCTGTCCAGATTTGTGGACCATCATCTTTTCCCTTTAGTATTGCAATTGGCCTCATATATTAAAGATACAACGGATTTCATAAATCACATTGAACAACTACAATGGGAATCATCTTACTGCTTCGTAGTGTTGGACATTACAAGTCTTTACACTTGCATTGAACATACAAAGGGACTGGAAGCAGTAAAATATTTTTGCAAAAAAGATCATTGAAATTCGCAAGCCATAACATCATGTTGATGGAACTCATTGAATTCTGCCTACTGAATAATATTTTTCTCTTTCAGGGAGATTTGTATAGGCAGGCTTCTGGGACTGCGATGGGCACCTGCTTCGCCCCCAGCTACGCAAATTTATTCGTGGGCTGGTGGGAGGAGCAGGTGGCCTGGTCCGCAGTCAATGAAATCTGGACGAAGGAGATAGTATCCTGGCACAGATACATTGACGACCTCTTCATTGTATGGAGAGGGTCAACTGAGAAGGCAAGGGCATACATTCAACATCTCAATGTAAACGAAGTCAATTTACGCTTTACAGGGGAAGTTAGCACAGTGTCTGTCAATTACCTTGATTTAAGGGTGCAAGTACAGCAAGGCAAATTAACAACTGTTCTCTACAGAAAACCTACTGCTGGAAATAGCATGCTTCATGCTACCAGCAGTCACCCTCCCAAACTCAAAAGTAGTCTACCCTATGGGGAGTTCCTTAGGATAAAACGGAATTGTTCTAGGAAATGTGATTTTGATGTAGCTATTAAGGACAGTATGGACAGGTTTTTGACTAGAGGATACAACCTAGATTTGCTGAAAAACACCTTAAACAAAGTGGATTCTCTGCGACGAGATGAACTAACTAAGGTAACTCGTCTTGGGAGAGATAAGGGCACTGACCAAGGGAAATTCAGAATGATTACTACTTATTCGGATGAGGCGGAGTCTCTCAAAAGAATAATGAGGAAGAATTGGCACATATTAAAAACCGATTTAATCATTGGCATGGATATTCCAGCATGTCCAATGATCACTTTTAGGAAAGCCTGTTCTCTAAAAGACAGTTTGGTCCATAGTCATTTGGATGAGATCTCCCCTAGACAAAGTACACTGAGCGAATTGAGAGGTACTTATCCGTGTGGCAAATGTAAGGCCTGTGCCTTTAGTAAAAGAGTACTTAGCTATGAGGTGACAGGAACTAATATTCGCAGGAAGATTTCAAAATTTATGACCTGCCAAACTACACACTGTGTCTATTGCCTGAGTTGCCCGTGTGGCCTCAGGTATATAGGCAGCACGATACATAGTGTCAAAATAAGAATATTAGAGCACATGCGTGCCATAGCGAAAAGGGATTTGAACTATCCAGTCGCCAGGCACTTTGCCATTAAACATGGGAGTAATAGGGATCTATTACAATTTTTCAGTCTTGACTATGTCCCTATAAATATCAGAGGGGAGACAGAGTTTTAAAACTACGAAGACTGGAGTCACGATATATAATCGATTTACAGACTAGGACTCCGCATGGACTCAACAGTGGGGAAGAATTGGCTGTACATCTAGTCAATTAATTTGTCTCTAGTAAATAGGAGCATAGTAATGATGCTAATGAAATTATGATCATACTGTTATTGTACATAATATGAATATGAGACTGTCAATTTTCGTGTAAATAATTGTTTGTAGGAATATTGGTTTTCACATGAATTAGTTCTATAGATCACTTAGAAATGGCGCCTAGTAAATATGCGCCATATACTCTGTTTGTCTCTATGATTTTGCCTTTTTTTAAAATGGCGCTTGATAATATGATGTGTACATCGAGTAAATTAATTCTAGTAAACAGGAGAGTAATGATGTAAATGAATTCAAGATCACACTGTTACTGTATATAATATGTATATGAGACTTGCCGATTCACGGCAAAATGTAATAGAGGAATTGGGGCAATCTCCATTTTGGAGGTTGCCTGAAGCCGATCCACGGCGAGATTATGGTTCAATGGTGATGTACGTGATAGGTTGTAAATAATTTTTGTGCAATCAATTGTATGTATGAACATGGGTTCTCTTATTATTTAGTTTAATAGATCAGATTGCCTGATTTGTTTAAAAATCACCATTTAGAAATGGCGCTTAGTAAATATGCGCCACATCCTCTTTTTGTCTCTATGATTTAGCCTTTTTTTTAAAATGGCGCTTGACAATATGATGTGTACATCTAGTGAATTAATTTTAGCAAATAGGAGAGTAATGATGCAAATGAATTTAAGATCACACTGCTACTGCATATAATATTAATATGAGACTTGCCGATTCACGGCGAAATGCAATAGAGGAATTGGGGCAATCTCCATTTTGGAGGTTGCCTGAAGCCGATCCACGGCGAGATTATGGTTTAATGGTGATGCACGCGATAGGTTGTAAATAATTTTCGTGTAATTAATTGTATGTATGAACATGGGTTCTCATATTATTTAGTTTAATAGATCAGATTTCCTGATTCTTTAAAAAATCACCATTTAGAAATGGCGCTTAGTAAATATGCGCCATATCCTCTTTCTGTCTCTATGATTTTGCCTCTTTAAAAATGGCGCTTCAGAATATGATGTGTAAACACTGATGAAGGACTGGTTCCGAAACGCGTTTGTTTGTCTGTTGAGAAAATAAAGTTCAACTGATTGCCGACCCCGTGAGTGCTATAATTTCTTTAAATAAGAAATTTTGGAGCAGGGATATATATATATATATATATATACATACATACCAGTAGGTAGTTATAGCTTGGACCTGATTCCTATTAAAAGCTGTTTTTGATTTGCCAATAACTTTGGCATCATTTGACGAATCTTCACAAAACATTCAAAACTAATTCGACGCTCACTTCAGCTCCAGTCTTGGAAATTTCATGGTGATCGGTTAAGCGGGGGCTGAAAAAATGGGGGGATCCCAAAACACTTTTTCTTCATGTTAATTTACGTTGGAAACTATAGACATGGCTACAGCCCGAACTACTGAATGGAATTACACCAAATTGGGTAAAAAGGTAGCTCTTGGTCCAGAAAGCACTCTTTATGTTAAATGGTGTAAATCCATTCAGTAGTTCCTGAGAAATGTAAAGATTTCTCAGATATACAACTGTGGCTGCGGTGGATCCTCGAACCCTCGCGATCTCTTGTGACTTCAAACCAGGAAGTGTTAGCAGCCATCTTGTGAGTCGGTTGAACCTGTTACCTCCAGTAAGACCCACACAGTGGGATTGCTGAGAGTTGGTCACAGGTCACGCTCCTTTCTCTACCACTCTGCAAATATACCTCTTGGCATACTGCAGGTGGGGGGATGATGTCCCCTTGCCTCCTAAGGGCATGAGGACTAAAGTGGACTTTATTCCCCAAGCAGCAGTGCATCAGGAGGCATGTTTGCAGAGTGGTGGAGAAAGGGGCCGCAACCTCTGTCCACCTCTCAGCAATCCAGCTATGTGGGGCTTACTGGATGTAACAGGAGGGCTAGTTTGCCCCAAGGACCCTCAAGAGCCAAGGGGACTTCATCCCCCAAATAGTAGTGTACCAGGAGGTGCATTTGCAGAGTGGAGAAAAAAGCGGCGTGTCCACCAAAAACCTCTCAACAAACCCACTGTGTGGGACTTGCTGGGGGTAGCAGGAGGGGTAGTTGGCCCCAAGGTCCCACAGTAGCCAAGGAGAGTTCATCCCCCTATTAGTAGTGCATCAGGAGGTCCATTTGCAGAGTGGTGGAGAAAGGGACCATGGCCTTCTATCAGATCTCAGCAATTCTGCGGTGTGGGACTAACTGTAGGCAATAGGAGGGTTAGTTGGCCCTCAAGGATGTCCTGAGAAGGAATGCTGACAAGTTGTCAGAGGCCACGCCCCTTTCTCCACCACTCTGCAAATGTGACTGCTAGTTAAAAAACCTTAGAAATTCACTAAAAAAAACAAAGGTTACAGGGACGTTATAGTTAGGAATTAGCATTTAAAATACCTTAGAAATTCACTAAAAAAGCAAAGGTTACAGGGACACTATAGTTAGGGTCAGATTGTACTCATACAAAACCAGAGAAATTCAGCCGTTTGAGATGTCCTCAGTGATGTCATCAGTGATGTCCCTGATCATGGGGAAACAGCGTTTACATCGCAAGCGCTATAACGCATGCGATTACAACAAGGTTGTTTAAACAACCGCGCTGTTACAACGCAAGCCATTACATCGCAAGTCATTTCTACGACTTGCTGTAGGGGGCACGCTAAACTAAGGAATAGTATAATTTACTATTCCAACACCTTCCCTACTGTTGCATATGCTGGAGTTGGAATAGTAAATTATACTATTCCTAAGTCCAGCGTGCCCCCTACAGCAAGTCATAGAAATGACTTGCGATGTAATGGCTTGTGTTGTAACAACACGGACGTTGTAACGACTGTGTTGTAATCACATGCGTTGTAGCGCGCATATTCCTGATCGAGCCATGAGTGATGTAATATGTGAGGTCATAAGCAGTGCATTGCGGGGCGTGAGTTATAGTTAACTCAGGTAACTATAACAGCTTAATTTCTCTGGTTTTGTATGAGTAAAATCTGACCCTAACTATAACGTCCCTGTAACCTTTTGTTTTTTAGTGAATTTCTAAGTTTTTTTTATTTCTATTTGCTAACTATGACGTTCTTGTAACCTTTGTTTTTTTAGTGAACATATATATTTTCACTGAAAAAACCAAAGGTTACAGGAACGTTATAGTTAGGCTCAAGGTTCACCAGTATGAAACCAGAGAAATTCAGCAAAATGACATCACTGATGATATCATCCACAGAATCTCTGATGTAGCAACTCACACTCCCACGTAACCATTCAAACACCCACTCCAACATCGACACTACCATTCTCAAAACCATTGACACACCCAAACCAGTATGTACATACCCACTCACTAATTCATAGGTCTACAAAGACATCCACTCAGTCACTCATACAACCACTCATACACCCACTCACTCACCAATGCAGCTACTGATATATCCACTCATGCAGCCATACAGCTACTCACACACTGTCAGTCACTCATAGAGCTACTCACACACCTACTCACTCACCTATAGAGTCAGTCAGACAGCCATTTACTCACCTATAATGTTATACACACACACTCACTTATTCATACAGATGCTAACATATAATCACTGACCCAAACAGACCCTCACACATGCACTCACTAACCTATACAGCTACTATCACAATCCTTCACTCATCCTAACTGCTAAATTTCTCTGGGTTCGTACGAGTGAAACTTGAGCCTAACTATAACGTTCCTGTAACCTTTGTTTTTTTCTGTACATTTCTAAGGTTTGTTTAAATTCTATTTCCTAACTATCACAGCCCTGTAACCTTTGTATTTTCTAGTGAATTTCTAAGGTTTTTTAAATGCTAATTCCTAACTATAACTTACCTGTAAGCTTTGTTTTCTTAGTGAATTTCCATGTTTTTTTTAAGTAGCAATGGTCTTTGCAGAATGATGTAGAAAGGGGGTGGGGCCTCTGACCAGCTCTCAGAAATCCCACTGAGTAGGACTTATAGAAAGTACTAGGAGACAACTTTATTCCCCAACCAGTATTGTGCCAGGAGACGTGTTTGCAGAATGGTGCAGAAAGGCGGTGTGGCCTTAGAAAACCTCTTAGCAAACTGACTGTGTGGTACTTGCTGAAGGTAACAAGAGGGCTACTTGGCCCCCTAATACCCTCAATAGCCAAGGGGACTTCATCCCCCAATTAGTACTATGCCAGGAGTCACGTTTGCAGAGTGATGCAAAAATGGCATCCTTGATAATTGCACAGGTAGTGCCTGTATGATTCTATGAGTACCATTGCCAAGGACAGACTGTGAATACCGGGTGTTTTGACAAAGTGTAAAATACATAAATAGACATATTTGACATAACGTTTCAGTGTAGCTATTTAGTAAGATACTAATATAACTTTCCCCTTTGTATTCATTTGTCAAATTACTACATCAAAAATGCATTTTCCTTCTTCACAGCAACACCGGAGGTCGCAAAGACATCAGTAGTCACGCATGCAAATGAAAAAGTGTAAAACAGATATATAGACATTTTACACAAAGTTTGAGTTTAGCTATTTATTAACATATTGGTTTAACTTTATTTTAACAACATATTGATAAAAAAACAACAGATTCAAAAATAACTTTCAACATCTGAACACAAACACAACATAACTTCCAAACAAACATCAAACTATCCATTGTTGCCCAAACTTACGGAGAATCAAAAACTGCTGCAAAACTAGTGCAATGCACAATATGTATGAAGACCCTCTCTATAGGGACAAACACAAAATATTCATGTGGGAGGATGTCCATCTCATAATATCTCAAAATCTATCATAGAAAACGTCTCCAACTGGAGATCTACAAGAGGGAAGCTGGACGACAATCCACATCAGTGGGCAGCATCAACAATACCCAGCCAGAAAGTCCCTTTAGGGATACAGACTACTACAACAGATATGGCTCCACAATTTTCAAGAATGGCCACGTATTGCATGGACTGTAGTGGTGTTATAACAAGTGATGAGCAGGGTGTTATAGCTATTCACAATGCTGCCAACAATCATACGTGGTATTTTTTTCCCCCTTTCATATTTTTTGCACATTTCATAAGAGGAGTTCATAGTGAGCAGCAAGAAGACAACGCAAAGCTGAAGGACCCTCAACTTCAATAGCAGCACAACAACACCGAAGCATAGAGTCCATTCGAAAGTCCAATCTCAACTTCAAGTTTTCCCTCCACAGTTTTCTCAGATGACATCATACTGCATAGTTTGTGGAGTTGTAGTTAGTGCTGGAGAGCAGTCCATAACGGCCCTTTGCAATGCTGGAAAGAATAATAAATGTTGATTTTTTTTAATTTTTGACCTTCATTGTTTTTCTACATTAACAGGCATTTTATTATCTTACAAAATGGGTATCTCATACATCTGTGTTGTTCATTTAATTAGCTTCCAATTTATTGTAACACTTCTTACATATAACTTGCCGTATAGACAAGTCAAACCATCCCTCTACAAATAAATACACAGGTAACTTTTGCCAGTTATAATAGTTTACTTTTTTACTTTTTAAATATAAGTCAACAGTCTGTGTTTAAATCTTCTAGTAAGTGCATCAACAGCATATACAAACAGACTCTGTTTTTTTACAGAACATTGTGTTAAATTTTGTAATCTCTTTTTTAAAACTATCAACTGTAATATATGTGTCTTGTTCTGCAAATCCTCCTCTTAACAACTCTTCAGTTCCCCCAGAATCCTGCTCAGGACCACAGAAACGAAACTACACATCACCACAAACCTTTTCTACGTGTGCCACACTACCATGCAAAAGTGCTCTACTTATTTCTCCTAAACATAAAGCAGGAGTTTTCACATAATACAACCTCCTACCTAAAGTTCGCATTGTTGAGTGGTATAACTTATTTTGTGTTTTAAACTTTGCCTTGGAAAGATACATAGGAATTTTCATAATATATCAATGCATTGCTATGTAATACTAGAAACACTAGTACAATTCCATTTGTATACTGTACCCTGACTACATCTTCCTTGTACCTCTTCTGCAATAACTTCTTCTACATTTCTAGGTACCATCACCTATTTTGCTATTGGACTACCATTCTTCATTTCATAACATTGTCCTCTTTAATCAATAGCATGAACTAATTTGTTATACTGGAGATAGCTTTCTTCATTAAAGAAAGCCTCTGTACAAGAAGTATATATCCATTGTCCACTAAAAACTGTATAACAGTTACTTCTATTCACTAATCTTCTGGTTTTGTCTCCTCATGCAAAACACGATTTTGTCAAAAGCCTTCATTCTATTTTGAATCAAAATGAAAAGCTTTCTCTTCAAAGCAAATGCCTTATCAACTACTCTCTCAACTTGTTCTTTCTGTTTCACTGCATCTCTCCTTCTTCTACACTTTTTAAATGTAACACTAAATTGACACATCTGTAACTATGCAATCATTATAATATTTGCGCAGAACCTATGCAGCCATCAAAATACCCACTTACAACCCATGCAGTCATTGAAATACTGAGCCACACGCGTTCACTAATGCAACACTCAGACTCTACTCATGCACTCATGTAATTACATAGGGCCTGATTCACAAAAGTAATCTGAGACAAAATCCTTACTTTACGACTTTCGGTATTCACAAAAGGCAGTTAGGAGTAGTAAAGTTAGGAATCCTAACTTTACTTAAATGCCTTTTGTGAATACCGAAAGTCATAAAGTTAGGATTTTTCTCAGTTTAGGAGTAGTAAAGTTAGGAATCCTAACTTTACTACTCCTAAATGCCTTTTGTGATTCCCTATGTCATAACACCATGGGTCCTTCCATATCTGCATACTTACTGCCTGCATGTTTGCATGAGTATACCACTAGTATTAGGGTGTTTGGATGAGTGCATGAGTAGAGCCTGAATGATTCGACAAGTGCTTGACTAATTCTTCAAAAATTCAATGCATGCATAGATAATGGAAGGATGAATAAATGAGTGCAACTTTAGTACCTGGATAATTGCAAAAGTGCATACATAGTATATAGGTGATTTATGCAGCACATGGATACTGCGTACATTATTGTTTAAGCCCATGCATAGCACCAAACCTATTGGATGAGTGGATGAATATTGTTTCAGTGATTGGATAATGCCCATGTCTTTTTGGTTGACTGAACAGGTAGTGCCTGGATGCTTACATAACTACATGGGTAGTGCCCAGAGAACTGAATAAGTGCATCAGTAATGCTTATCTAATAAGATGAGTGTATGTCCAGTATATGAGTGAGTGCATGAATCCATTGTTAAAGCTTGAGAGATTGGATGAAGGTAAGTATACTGCTGGGGTGATTGTATTAGTGCAAGACTATTGGCTCAGTAATTAAATAACTGCATATGTACTGGATGGGTGATATGTTTACTACAATGGTACTCTCTACGTAATTACATGAGTGCATGAGTAGAGCCTGAGTGTTTCATCAGTGAACGCTTGTGCCTTAGTATTTCAATTACTGCATGGGTTGTAAGTGGGTGTTTAGATGGCTGCATAGGTTCTGCGCAAATGTAATAATGATTGTATAGTTACAGCCTTGTTAATTGCATTGCTCAATAGATGGTACCTTTGTGATTAGATGAATGTTTATGTAGTGCCTGCAAACTTCAATAACTACATAATTTCTGCCTGCCTGATTGCAAGAGTACATGTATAGTTTCTAGATAATTTAATAACTCCATGGATAGTGAATCAATGATTTGATGACTGCCTGAGTAGTAGCTGGGTGATTCCATGAGTGCCTGAATACTGCCGGACTGACTGAGAAAGTACCTTCATTGCTGTTCGATACATTACAGTTGTCACTACATCTCTGAATCACTGGTTATCTCCTTCTGTCAGTATCAAACTGCCTGTTTTACTGCATACATGCTTTTCTTCTGAGCTATGTGTAAGTGAAATCTTGGTATCACTCTTGATATATAATTGCATACATGGCCCTCTAGAAACATACATTGCTTTGTTACTGAGTGTGCACATGCATCAGTAAGTTTCTAAAACAGAAAACAACATTTTGAAATTTTTCAAAGCACAAAACCTTTTGCGAGTGGCATACCTACATAATTTCTTAAGTACTTCTTCTGCTTCTAAAACATATATTCAGCATATATCAAACAAAAGTTACACTCAAAATGAAGCTAGCACAAGAACTCTTGAGGCATTCTGCACTATTAATTAACCCTGGGCGTAGTTTGCGTAGTAGCACTTCACGTAGCTACGTGAATTACATTTTGAACTACACGTAGCTATGCAAATTACGTAGTGCGTAGCTGTGTGTTTGACTGCACTGTACAATAATTGCCAAAGGCATCTTGCACAGTGCAAGTTAGGATAAAATAGTATCTCTGTCTTTATATGCTAAAATGCATATAGCATTTCACAAACATGAAATCAATAAATTAACAAGCAGTGAGAGAGGTGATGATTTTGGTATCCTCCCTAACCTAGGAGAGAACCAAGCAGATGCCTTGAAAACAAAAAGCACATCTTTGAACGATTCAGTGGTGGTCCCATCCTCTTAGGACCACCCCAAGCACAGTTATTGGCAAAAATACAATCCCAACCAAAGGCCCTGCAAAGCATTATGGGACGAGATTAGCAGTGGGCAGTGAATATTATAGTATCCAATATCAAAATAATTCTATAAAGAGCTGCAGTTCCACTAGTCGTTACTAGATGTCCCTCACGAGTCAAATGCAAAAGCTTCATGAAAGGGTTTCAATGCTTTTGCATTTGACTCGTGAGGGACATCTAGTAACGACTAGTGGAACTGCAGCTTGATGTATTAATAATTTCAATGCTTTTGCATTTGACTCGTGAGGGACATCTAGTAATGACTAGTTGAACTGCAGCTCTTTGTAGAATTATTTTGATATTGGACACTATAATATTCACTGCCCACTGCTAATCTCGTCCCATAATGCTTTGCAGGGCCTTTGGTTGGGATTGTATTTTTGCCCATAACTGTGCTTGGGGTGGTCCTAGGAGGAAGGGACCACCACTGAATCGTTCACATGATATGCTTTTTGTGTTCAAGGCATCTGCTTGGTCCTCCCCTAGGTTAGGGGGAACCCAAAATCATCACCTCTCTCATTGCTTGATATTTTCATTGTCAAAATTCACTTTTGTGAATTTGTTATATGCTTTTAGCATAGAAAATTGCTTTAACAAAACATTTGTATGTGTTTAATAATTAATATACTGCTGCTACGCTACGTTGATTAGCACAGTTTTTTATTCTGCTACGTGCAATTTGCGTAGTGCGTAGTAACACAAACTTTGCATGCTCCGTGAGCGTAGCAAAGTATTATGCCCAGGGTTACTATTAATTCTTCTCATTTTTAAACAAACCATGTTTAAAGAAAAGCACTACTCTCACCATACACATGAAATTTTTCATCAGCCTTACTAAACATAGATCACCATGTAAACATATAGGTGATTTCTTAATAGATGTACACCTTAAAGCCATCTTTCCCAAAATATATACCTCTCTGGATCTTTAAGCAAACTCAAAAGTCCCAACGTATATATAGCTATCTACAAGCACAAAAACCATATCTCACCAGCTAAGCATATGCAAAGTGGTCAGATAAGTTAAAAACCACATTGACAAACACTTCCCAATACGTACCTAACAAGTATTACCTCTTTCTAATTCATTGACAGGCTGACAGCATGTTTTCATCTTTTATTTCTTACTACACTATTCCTGTTTAATAATGTTACTCAAAGCACTACATCTCCCAGAATGCAAATGGCAGATATATCTATTCTGCACATGATGTTTAGACATTTAAAACATTCTCAGTTCCTCATTGCAACTTTCCACAAAGCTTATTTTTCAATAAAATACACAATGTCATAAACAGACATTATTTCATTTTTCTCTTACTTCCCAAAACATTAACCACTAACCTCTTTAACACATACCCTTTAAAAGATACAGATCACCTCATATATTATTTATCATCAATGTGATACTCCTTTTAATCAAACTCCGATATACATCTTCATTTCTAATGTACATTTTTAAAATAATTACATACCACTGAATTCAGTTTATAGATTATATTGTTGTTTTAGCTATTTCTGCATAGTTTTGACATTGTTAAGTTTTGTAGAAACTAAGCACAAGAATGGTACACCACTCTCATACAAAGCAAGTCTAAAATGGCAACCTCTTCAACTTTCCACTCTATCATCATGAGAAAGGCAGCAAATGAAATCATGTCTTTCATTTTAACTACTGCATCTCCACGTGTGCATGGTTAGCATCTGTTAACCCTTTTGCTCTCTTTGAAACAAGTTTCCTGTTGCTGCATTTTCGCAATGTGTTCGCGATCATCATGGAGTAATTGCGGAAAAAAATGGGAGTTCAAACTGATATCTAGCTTCATTTTTCTGAAATTTAAATACTACACAACAGTTTATTAGATAGTCCTGACTTGGAAATTAAAACTTGCCATTACTTACATTGTGTCATCACTCCTCAACTTAAAAAAAATGTTCTGTCTCTTTAACACCCTTCCCCCAATACAGTGTTAGCTCAGTGTAGCTGGCAACCCAGTGGAACCAGTAGGTCAAACGTTCACACCACATTCTAGATGGAACATACTGCTTCTAAATACGATTCAGCAGGTTTGGTTTACTCCACAGATTCAAAAGCATTTCCATGTCTCTATTGCATTTCTTTTTTTTAAACAACAGCCCATAATAAGACTTCTTGCTAAGTCATCCAACACACTACCTCATTTTATTCACTTTCATGCTGTCAGCATCCAATAAAATATATCTATTTTTTTTTAAAACACCTCCATTTTACCTGCTTTTCCTTTGGAAAACTACCTCATTCAGCTCTAGCCTTCTCCTGACTACTATTGCTCCTTCACTTCAAAATGCTTGGAGTATGGATTGTGGGCCACAGCTATATCTATTGGGCTAAAGAGGCTGCAAAAAATAGAGGTATTGACAGGGACTTGGGTTTGCCAAATGTGCACATTACTTGGTTTGGCCAGAGAGGGTGAAAGTTTCATCAGTTGCTGGCTTTGGTTAAATTGATTGTAGATTCCCCAGCTCCTCACCTCATGATTGTGCACTGTGGTGGGAATGACCTAGGCACATTGACTGGGGAATTGCTGGAAATCCTAATGAAAGAAACCTTTGCAGAACTGCACTCTAATATATGCCAAAGACAGGAATGGAAGTGGTCAAATCAATTCTGTCCACAGATTGACAAAGCCATGAAACATGTTAATAAAACAGTTTCTGCATTCCTCAGAGACCATTGCATGGGCTGTATCTATAACAACAACCTGCGTTTTGACATGCATGGAATTTATAGAAATGATGCATTGCACTTTACATATGAAGTAAACCTGAAACTCTGCATTTGGTCTTATGTGTAGCAGCCATATACGCACAACCAAAGCAACGGTTCTTGTCAGAGCCACCCTAGTGCCCGAAATATTGCGACATTTTTTTCTTTAGATTTTGACAAACTTTACAATGACGTCGCGATCCCCGTGGTCATGTCATGAAAACGAAAAACATAAGCAGACATTCAATGGCCACCAACACATCTAAAAATAATATGTAAAAAAATCCATTCTGAACATTGCCCTACACACATTACTATATACTAAGACTGGGCGAAGTTCTGCTACGCGGAACTCCGTGAAGTGCAAAAAAAACACTACCGCACTCCGCAAGCGGTGGAATGCATTAGATAAATGCCATTTGCTGTGTTTTTCAGTGCCAGGTGCTTGTCCGCACTTTGCAATCATCGCGAACTGCACCATGCACAGCGCAAGCGGGCACTGCTTCCTTTCTGCCATTCAAGTAGGTTTTTACTCTAGCGGTAGCTTTCTCAACGCGAACGGACTGTTTCTCTACACGAGTGGTCACGAGCATATGCAACCACTTGCAATGGGAAATCTGACCGCCCGCATTGAGAAACCTCGCCGGGAGGTTGATTTTCCGCGCTTGCCAACTTGATGTTGATGATCGCGAATGAGGAAAAATCTTGCCGGGAGGTGGATTTCCCTCACAAGCACTTGCCAACTTGACGTTGACGAACGTGCGCGAGGGAAAAAAACTCTGCTCCGTTATGCAGAGCGAAGTTTTTCGGAACTCCGCGAGCTTCGCGTAACATGGAGTGCGGAAAACTCCGCAAACTCCGCGAGCGGAGCGGAGTTCACCGACCAGACTTACTATATACATACTTCTTTCAAAGCATGTTTAAGCTCATATTTTTGTACTAAGTTTCTTTAAAGACCATCTTTCAGACTTATTTTCCGTGTTCGCTGTTATTTCGGACGTCGCAATGGCGTTGTTAAACGTGATGATCTCACTGTTTCCATAAAGTGAAAACACATATATGCACACAGATTACAGTATTTTCCACACTAGGAATTTATTACATGTTGACTTAAAACTCATGTTTTTCTAGTGTATTTCTAGAACAACCATCTCTAAAACCTATTTTATATTTTCGATATGACATCGGCCATCGTGATCCCCGCTATTATGTAGCAAAAGCAGAAAGCAAAAGCTGGTTTTTAATAGCCACCACCACATTAAAAAAATATAACTATATAATTAATTCTAAGCATCACAGTAGATAACTTACTATATAGATAACTCTATAAAAACATTTATCAGAATCTCAATATCTCTTTAACAATGCGTATTAATGATTCACTGATATATTTTTTTAATATTTCTCCAAATATTCGCGATGACGTCAGTCATCCTGATGTCCCCGCGATGGTACACGGGGGGTCGCGCTAGCATTCACGGTGTTGTATCGAATATCACGCAAGATTAAAAAAATCCATTTTGGACACATAACTTGTGTCACTAACACCTCCATTTCTCAACCATGGGGTCAGGGTATCTCCACCCTGACCCCTTATGTGGGCTTTCACACAGATTTTCAGGCCCGGGAACCGTTCCAGAACAATAAAATGCCAGACGCAACTTTCTATTAAGGTTGTGTCCAGCCAATCAGAGCATTCACGTTGGTGCGTGCATTCGCGATTCATCGAGAAACAACTGCGAAAGATCAGTGGCCCGAGATATCACTATAATTTTAAACCTAAATTTCGCCAAAAATACTGAACTGATTTACACCAAATAAGCAAAAGGCACTTCCTTGAACCGACATCTACCTGTCTGCCAAATTTGGTGTAAGTCCCTTCAGCGGTTCGGGCTGTAGAGGTGGCTAAATGTTCCTATGGAAATTAACATTACAAACTTGCCCCATATTCTTGGTCTCCACTGCACGGATCACCCCCAAACTTTCCCAATCAATAGTACCCACCGTGACACTTTTTTAGCAAAATTTCATGCAGATTGGTCAAATGACGCCAAAGTTATAGCCAAGGCAAAAAATGCTTTTCCTATGGAAACTAGGTCCTAACTATAACAATCTACAGGCGACTGACAGTAGGAAGTATATATATATATATATATATATATATATATATATTCACTGAAAAAACCATCGATTTCCGGGACGTTATAGTTAGTTAGACATTTCACTCGTACAAAACCAGAGAAATTCGGCCGTTATAGTTAGTTCAACTACTATAACTCGCGCACCCTCAATGCACTGCTGATGACATCACATATTACATCATTCATGACATGGTCAGTGACATCACTGATGACATCACTGATGGCATCTCAAATGACATCACTGATGACATCATCCAGTGACTGTGTGTTTCTGAAAAGTTTAAGTACTTTTTATATATATATATATATGCCAAGGTGTATTGAAGAGTAAGTGGGTGTATAAGTGTTTGAATGGATGATTTAGTAAGTATGTGACTGTCTGTATAAGTGAGTGATTAAACGTGTCTTAGTGAATGCATGGGTTAGTGACTAAACTGTGTAAATGTCTGTATCAGTCTGTCAGTTGGTGTGTATGCGGTTGCATGGGTTGGTGAGTAGCTAAATGAGTGTCTATAAGGGTTATTGATTGGTAGTCTGAGTATCTGTATGGGTGCCTGAGTGCCTGTGTGGGTGAGTGGGGGGTGTGTGACTCCGTGCATGGATGTGTGAGTGGGTGATTCACTGGGCGTATGGGTTCAAGAGTGCATCTGTGAAGGTCCGTATGGGTGGGTGAGTGTGTGTATGGGTGTGTTGGTGAGTGAATAAATGTCTCAGTGGTACATGTGTGAGTAACTACATATGTGAAAGGCAGTATATATGAGTATTGGATTATATAAATGAACAATATGTGAGAGTGATTGATTGTGAGAGTGGCTGTATGGATGAGTGTGTGGTTGTATCAGTGATTGTAAAAGAGAGTAAGTATGTGTTAGTATTTGTATGAATAAGAGAGGTGGTGTTTGTGTAACTGTATAGGTGAGTAAATGGAAGTGTGATTGATTTGTTGCATGACTGACTAGGTGTGTGAGTAACGCTATGGATGAGTGGTGGTGTGTGAGTGTCTGTATAGGTATATGAGTGCATATGATAGTGCTGTACTGATGAGTGACTGCATGTATGAGTGACTGTATGGGTGAATGAGTGGATGTGTGTGTAGACCTATGAATCAGTGAGTGGGTATGTAGTAACTGGTATTGGTGTGTCTATGGTTTTGAAAAAGGTAGTCTGTATTTTAGAGTAGGTGTATCAAAGGTTATATTAGGGTGTGAGGAGGTGCATCAGATTATCACGTGGATGATGTCATCAGTGATGTCATCAGTGATGTCATTTGAGATGTCATCAGTGATGTCATCAGTAATGTCACTGACCATGTCATAAATGATGTAATATGTGACGTCATCAGCAGTGCATTGCGGGTGCGCAAGTTATAGTTAGCTGAACTAACCATAACGGCCGAATTTCTCTGGTTTTGTATGAGTGAAATGTCCAACTAACTATAACGTCCCTGAAACCTATGGTTTTTCCAGTGAATTTCAAAGGTTTTTTAATTGCTAATTTCTAACTATAACATCCCTGAAACGTATTGTTTTTTCAATGAATTTCTAAGGTTTTTTAAATGATAATTTCTAACTATGCCTACAGAGGTAGGACATGTGAAGAAAGAGGAACAAAGGCACAGAAAGAAGCAAGAGAAATGTAGAAAGAGGCAACAGAATTCCAGAAAGACGAAGAAAAGTGCAGGAAGAAGCAAGAGATATGCAGAAAGAACCAACAGAGGAGCAGAAAGAGGCCTTGTTTCAAAGTCATCCTGTGCCCCCAACTTTTTGCTGACGGGCACTGGTGGTAACTGACTCTGACTAGCCAGGCCTAGAGCCAGTGCTATGCTAAAAGACACTTAGAATACAGTGAAAACACCTACCTACACTAGTGAACACTATGCGTTGGGGTACCCCTGTGATTGGCATGACCTCCTCTGTAAGGCCCTAGTACATAATAGGGCAGGGGGATTAAAAACTCCCTCTAAGTCAGAGGTGCAGAAAGATGCTTCTTTAAGTAGTAGTCACATTTGCAGAGTGGTGGAGAAAGGGTGCTGGGCCTCCGACCAGCGTTCAGGAATTCCACTGCGTATGACTTAGAGGAGGTACCAGGAGGGCTTCTTGGCCCCCAAACTCCCTCAGGAGTAAATTGGACTTCATCCCCCATCCCGTAGTCTGCCAGGAGGCGCGTTTGCAGAGTGGTGGAGAAAGGGGGGGCATGGCCTCCGAAGACGTCTTAGCAATCCCACTGTGTGGGACTTACTGGAGGAAACAAGAGGGGTAGTTGGCCCCAACTACCCCTCCTATTACCTCCAGTAAGTCCCACACAGCAGCATTGGTAAGTACTCATAGCAGGCGACGCCCCCTTTGCCCACCACTCTACAAACGCACTCCCTGCCGCACTCCTGGATGGGGATTGAAGTCCCCTTCGCTGCTGGGGGTCCTTTAGGGGCCAACTAGCCTACCTCTTACCTCCAGTAAGCCCCACACAGTGGGATTGCTGAGAGGTGGACAAAGGCCATGCCCCCTTTCTCCACCACTCTGCAAACGCACCCCCTGGTGTGTTCTAAGTTGGGGGATTAAGTCCCCTTGAATACTGAGGGTCCCTGGGGGCCAACTAGCCCACCAGGTACCTCCAGTAAGCACCACACAGCTGGATTGCAGAGAGGTGGTCCGAGGCCATGCCCCCTTTTTATACCACTCTGCAAACGCGCCTCTTGGCGCACTGCTGCTCGGGGATGAAGTCCACTTGTGTCCTGAGGACCTCATCTCCCCACCAGCAGTGCGCCAAGAGGGTCGTTTTGTAGAGTGGTGTAAAAAGGGGCGTGGCCCGGACCACCTCTCTGCAACTCAGATCTGTGGCGCATACTGGAGGTACCTGGTGGGCTAGTTGGCCCCCCGGGACCCTCAGTATTCAAGGGGAATTAATTCTAGGCCTGGGCGGTAAAATCTGCTCCGCTCGCGGAATTTGCGGAATTTTGGAAATTCCGCGTTCTGCGGAGAACGCGGAATTGCCGAAAATTTCGTGATCCGCGGCGTAGCAGGATTTTTTCCTTGTTCGCGCTTTCAAAATTCGTGTTCGCGCACGCGGTAGCGACATCTCGGGATCCCTGCATTCGCCGACGAGTTTTCCTATCCGGCTGCGCGATCCCGCGAGAGTGTGCGATCGCGAACAGGTCATTCGGACGCGCCATCGGACATCTGCGTTTGCGAACAGGAAACACGCATCGCGAATGGGCGGGACAAGTGAAACAAGATGGCCGCGCCAATTGGCGACAGCATGGGCAAGTTCGCAAGATATTTCCCCCCGAGCACGCAAACAGCGTCTCCGAACAGGAAAAACGCATCGTGAAGGGGCGGAACAAGCAATTCCACGTGCTCGCGGAATTCTGCGTAGCTCGCGGAGATTTTTTATATCTTCGCGGAACTTTGCGGAATGCGACTACGCAAATTCCACCCACCCCTAATTAATTCCCCAACTAACAACACGCCAGGGGGTGCGTTTGCAGAGTGGTGGAGAAAGGGGGCGTGGCCTCCGGCTAGATGCCGGCTTTTGTTTTGATATTTTTTTTTACAAGGGGGGCTGTGTGGCCCCCCTTCTTTTACATTTTTGGGGCCCTGGGGCCCCCATCCCCCAAGGCCTAAACCCTTTTTATAATTTTTAATTTTTTTTTAAATCAGGAAGGCGGCCCCAACCACATCCCCCGGGGCATGGCCAGACTTTTTTTTAATTTACTTTTTAAATTATTTGGAGGGGGGCCGCGTGGCCTCCCTCCTCAGGCCAATTATGGCCCTAGGAACCCCATCCCCCGGGGCCGGCCTTTCTGTTTTTTTTTTATTATTATTTTTTAATTGGAGGGGGGCTGCATGGCCCCCCTCCCAGGCCACTTCTGGCCTCGGGGACCCCATCCCCTGGGGCCTGGCCTCACCCTTTGGGTCCGCGGGGGAGCCCCAATACCCCCACGGTCCCGCCGGCTCCCCGCCTCCTGCGGGAGCCGGCATTGCTTTTCCACAAGGGGAGCTGCTGACATGCAGCTCCCCTTGTGGAAAAGCAATCTGCTTTGGTTTTTGGAAGCGAGAGCAAAAACCAAAGCAGTGTTTGCTATGACAGGGCGGGAGCCGTGCTCCCGCCTTGTCATAGCAAACAGCAATGTCCCGGGGGTGGGCACCCCGGACATTGCAGGAGCCAGCCCTGGGGGGTGGTGGTCCCCAGGGCCATCAAGGACTCCAGGAGAGGGGCCGCACTGCCCCCTCCCTTCATTTCCAAAGCTGGGGAGGTGGTGGTCCCCAGGGCCGGGGGTACGTAATGGACCCCCGAATTTGAATATTTAGTGCCCCGGGGAGATGGCGATCCCCGAGGCTTGGGGGGCCCACAAGGCCCCCCCACCCTTATTTTAATTATGCCCCGGTAAGGTGGTGGACCCCAGGGCTGCGGGGGGGCCGCGTGCCCCCGCGCATAAATCCTAAAGCCCCGGGGAGGTCACGGTCCCCGGGGCTGTGGGGGCCCCCATGGGCCCCCACACCATAAATAGTATTGCCCCCAGGACCTGGCCTGCCTGGGGGCTTTTTAACAAATGAAGCGCGGGAGTCCGCGCTTTGTTTTTTTAAATAATTTTTTTTTAAATTTTGCCCGTATTCCCACACCCAGCACGAATTCGGCCGAAATTATACAAAAAAAATGCTTTTTTGGGCCCTGGGGGTCCTAGTGGGACCCCCTGAGCAGGCCTAGGGTGTCAGGGTGTTTCTACTCTGCCCCCTTTTCTTCATTTTTCACTTTTTTCCCCCTTTTTCTTGTGACTCGGTTACCGAGTCACAAGATGGCTGCCAACACTTCCTGGTTTGGAGTGTTGGCAGCCAATCAGAGGGAAGCTCATGCCCGGGAGGGTCTGCGAACCCTCCTCGGTGCTCAGATATCGATATTTTAATTTCTTGAATTTCTCAGCAACTACTCAACTGATTTACACCATTTAAAAAAAGGTCGCTTTCTGGACCAAGACCCACCTTTTTGCCAAATTTGGTGTAATTCCGTTCAGCAGTTCGGGCTGTAGCCTGTTCCAATTTTTCCTATGGAAATTAAAATGGGGAAAATGTGGTTTGGGACCCCCTTTTTTCTTGGCCCCCGCTTGACAAATCACCCCGAAACATTCAAGACAGGACCTGACCCAAGTGAACCTCTTTTCTGGAAAATTTCACAAAGATTCGTCAAACAGCGCCAAAGATATTGGCAAAATTAAAAACGCTTTTTGAATAGAAACGAGGTCCTAACTATAACTACCTACTGGCGACCGCCAGTAGGTAATATATATATATATATTGTGGTCCCGTAAAGACTATTTGGCAGAAGCTGAACGTCATCTCTCAGACACTTTATGTTATAAAAAATCGACTAAATTTGAGATGAGAGCAGCAGAAGACACTACACGTAAGAAAATCCATCAATGGAGGAGAAACGGTTTGTTAACCAAAGAAGAAATGAACTTTTTAAATATTGAACATCCTGTTATTCCTATGCTTTATTTCCTGCCTAAAGTACACAAAAAGATTACTCCAGTACCAGGTCGTCCAATCATTTCAGCTCAGGGTAGTATGAATGAAAATCTCTCTAAATATGTAGATTTCTTTTTGCAACCGCATGTGACCTCATTACCATCATATATAAGAGATACTACTGATTTTTAAATCAGATTAAGAATGTAATTTGGTGTCCTAATTATCTACTAGTGGTCATGGACATTGAATCACTTTATACAAGCATTAATCACTCGAATGGCTTGAATGCAACTCGACACTTCTTGGAGAACAGGGATATTAATATGAAGGAACATAATGATATGCTGTTGGAAATAATTGAACTATGTTTAATGACTAACTATTTTTATTTCAGAATGAAATACACCATCAAGTGCGTGGTGTGGCGATGGGGGCATGTTTCTCCCCCAGTTATTCATGTTTGCATGTAGGCTGGTGGGAGAAGCATGTCCTCAGAACCGAACACCAGCACTGGTGTAGTCATATAGTTCATTATTGGCGCTATATCGATGACATATGTTTGGTCTGGAATGGCACAAAGGAGGAGGCTGTGAAGTTTGTGAGTGATATTAACTTTAATGATTTAAATTTGAGGTTCACAGCCTCCATAGATAGCTCCAGTGTCGAATTTCTTGATGTTCTGCTGTATATACAGGAAGATATGTTACATACTAAGTTACACAGAAAAACCACCGCTGGTAACTCGATTCTACATGCAGAAAGCGCACATCCTCGCCATTTAATCAACAGCATACCATATGGTGAATTCATTCGGATTCAGAGAATCTGTAGTTCTGAAGCTGTCTCTATCGAATGTCAGAGGGAATCATTCTGTAGATTTCTTGATAGGGGCTATAAGGAACATGTTTTAACTTTGGCATTGAATAAAGCCAATAGCTTGCAAAGAGATGTGTTGCTTCAGCCTAAATGCAAAAATACTGCTAACAAAAATCCATTGAATGAAGGGGTACATTCTATTCGTTTAATAACTACATTCAGTGCACAAGAGGATACCATACGTAAGATTATTTATTTAGAATGGCCTATTGTATTGACCGATAACATTCTCGGTCCTATTCTTCCTAGTCTGCCTGCTATCACTTTTAGAAGGGCTCCCTCTATGAGGGATGCACTTGTGAAACCAATGTTAGAGGTTAGGCCCAAAGGTACCTGGCTGTCTAAAAAGGTTTTTTTAAATGTAACTCCTGCCGTGCTTGCACGTTTGCTAAGAACGGCACCCATTATAAGACAGCATTTAGTGAGAGGGAGATAGCCATTCAAGAATATCTTACTTGTCGCACTGAATATGCCATTTATAAATTGAAATGCACTTGTAACCTAGAATATGTTGGCAGCACCAAACTCCCAGTACATAAACGCATCCTACAGCACATAAGGGCAATTGTGAATTCAGACCATAACTATCCGGTCGCCAGACATTTTAAATCAGTTCATGACAACAAACTGAAGGATCTGGAATACACAGTTTTAGGGTCAGTTCCAAACCCCGGACGGGGAGGAAATCGAGATAAGCTATTAAGGCAACGTGAATCACATTTCATTCTAGCTCTCGACACTAGAGTCCCTAATGGTTTGAATATGAGTGAGGATTTGCATAATTTTTTATAACTTTTTATGATGCTAATTTAAGTTTCTTCACTCATTTTTAGGATGCGTATTCTGTTTGTGTAGCGATTTCATCATGTGTCTGGATTTATTTATTTATTCAATTTTATGCTTACTGATATTGTGTTTTTATCTGTGAACTTGATACTATGTGTTGCACTTGCACTTTATGATCATTTAGGCTTAAATGATTTAGGGTTTTTCCCTAAGCTGCTAGTGAACCAGTATTTTGCACAGCGCGATTTTGCACTTTCATCACTTTGCACTTATTTTTAATACAGACTTTTTAACTTTTTTGGCATTAAGTTGAGTTATTTGTTGACCTGGCATTTGGTACAACTTAATTCTATCCAGTTTGATTTTTTAAGTAGCCGGTCATTAGAAATTTGACTGTTTGAGATATTTGTTGGCATTAGCACTTTAATATGTAATAATTAATATATGCTGCTATATCAACTGGTGTACCATTTGTATACAATTGCTTCAAATTGATTTTCTAGGTTTCGCTACATGCCTGTATTGTTTAGAGATGATTTCATTGTTTTCTAGTCACATCATGTCTCCACGATAATATTTGTAGAGAGGTGTAATTTCTTTTGTCATTTTTATTGGGCACTTGCCCATGATTTGATGAAAATGATTTTAAACTTTATTCTGGTCGATATTTGAGTGGTTTTACTAAATTGATTACATTACTAAAAACTGTATTTTGGATGTATTTTTACCACCCTTATGAAGAGTTTTTTCATCATACTCTTTCTTAGTGTATTGACATGATTATTTATGTATTTTAACAGTGGATTTTTTGATTGTGACAATGCTATAGTCTGTTTTTTACACAGCTGAGCCAGGCGACTTTGTGTTTATAGGTGGTTGTGCACATTTTCACGTTTTTTTTTTTAATAAAATCGTCACTAAAAGGAGACGCATCATGTGATCAAGCTCCCAGTGAGGAGCGAAACGCGTCATGGCAGGCACTGTTCCTGTGGTGATTTTTGGTTATTATGTCCAATAAATTTGACACTGCTTCACCCACCTATGTTGTGTGGGAGTCCGTGATTTCCTGAACTGTATTGAGGTCCGTGCCTGGTGCTCCGCAGGATTGCGGACAGGACTTTCGTTTTCATATATATATATATATATATATATATATATATATATATATATATATATATATATATATATATATAATAAAAATAATAAAAATTCAGAGTTGCCGTTTTCGTGAGATGCACTCGCTGGGCGGTTCCGCTGGTAACACACAAGCGCCTTCTGCATGGACACACACCTCCTGATATTCTGCTGATGCGTTTCGGGCTCACGCCCTTCTTCCTGGGCAGTTCCTACTAAGAATGGCAAGCAGAGACCACCAGTTACATCCCCTCATATTTAATAGCATATTGCACTCAGGTGCGTAATTTCGCTATGGTTCCTGGGACTGGTAGTCATGTTCCTACCCACGTGAGTTGCTGCCATTCGTTGTGTTACAAAACAAAGTTCTTTAAGGCCCAAAAAAGTGTCCCATACAGTCACACTTGAAAATAATCCAGCGCCACCCTGCTCCGCTAACAACTGCCCCAATAAACAGCTACGGACCCACCAGCGTAACGTGGCGGTGCAGTCTCGTGGCCCGGGCAGGACCACTAAATACCAAAATTCAGAGTTGCCGTTTTCGTGAGATTCACTCGCTGGGCGGTTCCGCTGGTAACACACAAGCACCTCCTGCATGGACACACACCTCCTGATATTCTGCTGACGCGTTTCGGGCTCACGCCCTTCTTCCTGGGCAGTTCCTACAAAGAATGGCAAGCAGAGACCACCAGTTACATCCCCTCATATTTAATAGCATATTGCACTCAGGTGCGTAATTTCGCTATGGTTCCTGGGACTGGTAGTCATGTTCCTACCCACGTGGGTTGCTGCCATTCGTTGTGTTACAAAACAAAGTTCTTTAAGGCACAAAAATGTGTCCCATACAGTCAAACTTGCAAATAATCCAGCGCCACCCTGCTCTGCTAACCGCTGCCCCAATAAACAGCTACGGACCCACCAGGGTAACGTGGCGGTGCAGTCTCGTGGCCCGGGCAGGACCACTAAATACCAAAATTCAGAGTTGCCGTTTTCGTGAGATTCACTCGCTGGGCGGTTCCGCTGGTAACACACAAGCACCTCCTGCATGGACACACACCTCCTGATATTCTGCTGACGCGTTTCGGGCTCACGCCCTTCTTCCTGGGCAGTTCCTACAAAGAATGGCAAGCAGAGACCACCAGTTACATCCCCTCATATTTAATAGCATATTGCACTCAGGTGCGTAATTTCGCTATGGTTCCTGGGACTGGTAGTCATGTTCCTACCCACGTGGGTTGCTGCCATTCGTTGTGTTACAAAACAAAGATCTTTAAGGCACAAAAAGTGTCCCATACAGTCAAACTTGCAAATAATCCAGCGCCACCCTGCTCTGCTAACCGCTGCCCCAATAAACAGCTATGGACCCACCAGGGTAACGTGGCGGTGCAGTCTCGTGGCCCAGGCAGGACCACTAAATACCAAAATTCAGAGTTGCCGTTTTCGTGAGTATGCACTCGCTGGGCGGTTCCGCTGGTAAAATACAAGTGCCTCCTGCATGGACACACACCTCCTGATATTCTGCCGAGGCGTTTCGGGCTCACGCCCTTCTTCCTGGGCAGTTCCTACAAAGAATGGCAAGCAGAGACCACCAGTTACATCCCCTCATATTTAATAGCATATTGCACTCAAGTGCGTAATTTCGCTATGGTTCCTGGGACTGGTAGTCATGTTCCTACCCACGTGGGTTGCTGCCATTCGTTGTGTTACAAAACAAAGTTCTCTAAGGCACAAAAAAGTGTCCCATACAGTCACACTTGCAAATAATACAGCGCCACCCTGCTCCGCTAACCGCTGCCCCAATAAACAGCTACGGACCCACCAGGGTAACGTGGCGTTGCAGTCTCGTGGCCCGGGCAGGACCACTAAATACCAAAATTCAGATTTGCCGTTTTCGTGAGATGCACTCGCTGGGCGGTTCCGCTGGTAACACTCAAGCGCCTCCTGCATGGACACACACCTCCTGATATTCTGCTGACGCATTTCGGGCTCACGCCCTTCATCCTGGGCAGTTCCTACAAAGAATGGCAAGCAGAGACCACCAGTTACATCCCCTCATATTTAATAGCATATTGCACTCAGGTGCGTGATTTCGCTATGGTTCCTGGGACTGGTAGTCATGTTCCTACCCACGTGGGTTGCTGCCATTCGTTGTGTTACAAAACAAAGTTCTTTAAGGCCCAAAAAAGTGTCCCATACAGTCACACTTGCAAATAATCCAGCGCCACCCTGCTCCGCTAACAACTGCCCCAATAAACAGCTACGGACCCACCAGGGTAACGTAGCGGTGCAGTCTCGTGGCCCGGGCAGGACCACTAAATACCAAAATTCAGAGTTGCCATTTTCGTGAGATGCACTCGCTGGGCGGTTCCGCTGGTAACACACAAGCACCTCCTGCATGGACACACACCTCCTGATATTCTGCTGACGCATTTCGGGCTCACGCCCTTCTTCCTGGGCAGTTCCTACAAAGAATGCCAAGCAGAGACCACCAGTTACATCCCCTCATATTTAATAGCATATTGCACTCAGGTGCGTAATTTCGCTATGGTTCCTGGGACTGGTAGTCATGTTCCTACCCACGTGGGTTGCTGCCATTCGTTGTGTTACAAAACAAAGTTCTTTAAGGCACAAAAAAGTGTCCCATACAGTCAAACTTGCAAATAATCCAGCGCCACCCTGCTCTGCTAACCGCTGCCCCAATAAACAGCTATGGACCCACCAGGGTAACGTGGCGGTGCAGTCTCGTGGCCCAGGCAGGACCACTAAATACCAAAATTCAGAGTTGCCGTTTTCGTGAGTATGCACTCGCTGGGCGGTTCCGCTGGTAACACACAAGTGCCTCCTGCATGGACACACACCTCCTGATATTCTGCCGAGGCGTTTCGGGCTCACGCCCTTCTTCCTGGGCAGTTCCTACAAAGAATGGCAAGCAGAGACCACCAGTTACATCCCCTCATATTTAATAGCATATTGCACTCAGGTGCGTAATTTCGCTATGGTTCTTGGGACTGGTAGTCATGTTCCTACCCACGTGGGTTGCTGCCATTCGTTGTGTTACAAAACAAAGATCTTTAAGGCACAAAAAAGTGTCCCATACAGTCAAACTTGCAAATAATCCAGCGCCACCCTGCTCTGCTAACCGCTGCCCCAATAAACAGCTATGGACCCACCAGGGTAACGTGGCGGTGCAGTCTCGTGGCCCAGGCAGGACCACTAAATACCAAAATTCAGAGTTGCCGTTTTCGTGAGTATGCACTCGCTGGGCGGTTCCGCTGGTAAAATACAAGTGCCTCCTGCATGGACACACACCTCCTGATATTCTGCCGAGGCGTTTCGGGCTCACGCCCTTCTTCCTGGGCAGTTCCTACAAAGAATGGCAAGCAGAGACCACCAGTTACATCCCCTCATATTTAATAGCATATTGCACTCAAGTGCGTAATTTCGCTATGGTTCCTGGGACTGGTAGTCATGTTCCTACCCACGTGGGTTGCTGCCATTCGTTGTGTTACAAAACAAAGTTCTCTAAGGCACAAAAAAGTGTCCCATACAGTCACACTTGCAAATAATACAGCGCCACCCTGCTCCGCTAACCGCTGCCCCAATAAACAGCTACGGACCCACCAGGGTAACGTGGCGTTGCAGTCTCGTGGCCCGGGCAGGACCACTAAATACCAAAATTCAGATTTGCCGTTTTCGTGAGATGCACTCGCTGGGCGGTTCCGCTGGTAACACTCAAGCGCCTCCTGCATGGACACACACCTCCTGATATTCTGCTGACGCGTTTCGGGCTCACGCCCTTCATCCTGGGCAGTTCCTACAAAGAATGGCAAGCAGAGACCACCAGTTACATCCCTCATATTTAATAGCATATTGCACTCAGGTGCGTAATTTCGCTATGGTTCTTGGGACTGGTAGTCATGTTCCTACCCACGTGGGTTGCTGCCATTCGTTGTGTTACAAAACAAAGTTCTTTAAGGCCCAAAAAAGTGTCCCATACAGTCACACTTGCAAATAATTCAGCGCCACCCTGCTCCGCTAACAACTGCCCCAATAAACAGCTACGGACCCACCAGGGTAACGTGGCGGTGCAGTCTCGTGGCCCGGTCAGGACCACTAAATTCCAAAATTCAGAGTTGCCGTTTTCGTGAGATTCACTCGCTGGGCGGTTCCGCTGGTAACACACAAGCACCTCCTGCATGGACACACACCTCCTGATATTCTGCTGACGCGTTTCGGGCTCACGCCCTTCTTCCTGGGCAGTTCCTACAAAGAATGGCAAGCAGAGACCACCAGTTACATCCCCTCATATTTAATAGCATATTGCACTCAGGTGCGTAATTTTGCTATGGTTCCTGGGACTGGTAGTCATGTTCCTACCCACGTGGGTTGCTGCCATTCGTTGTGTTACAAAACAAAGTTCTTTAAGGCACAAAAAAGTGTCCCATACAGTCACACTTGCAAATAATCCAGCGCCACCCTGCTCCGCTAACCGCTGCCCCAATAAACAGCTACAGACCCACCAGGGTAACGTGGCGTTGCAGTCTCGTGGCCCGGGCAGGACCACTAAATACCAAAATTCAGAGTTGCCGTTTTCGTGAGATGCACTCGCTGGGCGGTTCCGCTGGTAACACACAAGCGCCTCCTGCATGGACACACACCTCCTGATATTCTGCTGACGCGTTTTGGGCTCACGCCCTTCTTCCTGGGCAGTTCCTACAAAGAATGGCAAGCAGAGACCACCAGTTACATCCCCTCATATTTAATAGCATATTGCACTCAGGTGCGTAATTTCGCTATGGTTCCTGGGACTGGTAGTCATGTTCCTACCCACGGGGGTTGCTGCCATTCATTGTGTTACAAAACAAAGTTCTTTAAGGCCCAAAAAAGTGTCCCATACAGACACACTTGCAAATAATCCAGCGCCACCCTGCTCCGCTAACAACTGCCCCAATAAACAGCTACGGACCCACCAGGGTAACGTGGCGGTGCAGTCTCGTGGCCCGGGCAGGACCACTAAATTCCAAAATTCAGAGTTGCCGTTTTCGTGAGATTCACTCGCTGGGCGGTTCCGCTGGTAACACACAAGCACCTCCTGCATGGACACACACCTCCTGATATTCTGCTGACGCGTTTCGGGCTCACGCCCTTCTTCCTGGGCAGTTCCTACAAAGAATGGCAAGCAGAGACCACCAGTTACATCCCCTCATATTTAATAGCATATTGCACTCAGGTGCGTAATTTCGCTATGGTTCCTGGGACTGGTAGTCATGTTCCTACCCACGTGGGTTGCTGCCATTCGTTGTGTTACAAAACAAAGTTCTTTAAGGCACAAAAAAGTGTCCCATACAGTTACACTTGCAAATAATCCAGCGCCACCCTGCTCTGCTAACCGCTGCCCCAATAAACAGCTACGGACCCACCAGGGTAACGTGGTGGTGCAGTCTCGTGGCCCAGGCAGGACCACTAAATACCAAAATTCAGAGTTGCCGTTTTCGTGAGTATGCACTTGCTGGGCGGTTCTGCTGGTAACACACAAGTGCCTCCTGCATGGACACACACCTCCTGATATTCTGCCGAGGCGTTTCGGGCTCACGCCCTTCTTCCTGGGCAGTTCCTACAAAGAATGGCAAGCAGAGACCACCAGTTACATCCCCTCATATTTAATAGCATATTGCACTCAGGTGCGTAATTTCGCTATGGTTCCTGGGACTGGTAGTCATGTTCCTACCCACGTGGGTTGCTGCCATTCGTTGTGTTACAAAACAAAGTTCTCTAAGGCACAAAAAAGTGTCCCATACAGTCACACTTGCAAATAATCCAGCGCCACCCTGCTCCGCTAACCGCTGCCCCAATAAACAGCTACGGACCCACCAGGGTAACGTGGCGGTGCAGTCTCGTGGCCCAGGCAGGACCACTAAATACCAAAATTCAGAGTTGCCGTTTTCGTGAGTATGCACTCGCTGGGCGGTTCCGCTGGTAACACACAAGTGCCTCCTGCATGGACACACACCTCCTGATATTCTGCCGAGGCGTTTCGGGCTCACGCCCTTCTTCCTGGGCAGTTCCTACAAAGAATGGCAAGCAGAGACCACCAGTTACATCCCCTCATATTTAATAGCATATTGCACTCAAGTGCGTAATTTCGCTATGGTTCCTGGGACTGGTAGTCATGTTCCTACCCACGTGGGTTGCTGCCATTCGTTGTGTTACAAAACAAAGTTCTCTAAGGCACAAAAAAGTGTCCCATACAGTCACACTTGCAAATAATCCAGCACCACCCTGCTCCGCTAACCGCTGCCCCAATAAACAGCTACAGACCCACCAGGGTAACGTGGCGTTGCAGTCTCGTGGCCCGGGCAGGACCACTAAATACCAAAATTCAGAGTTGCCGTTTTCGTGAGATGCACTCGCTGGGCGGTTCCGCTGGTAACACACAAGCGCCTCCTGCATGGACACACACCTCCTGATATTCTGCTGATGCGTTTCGGGCTCACGCCCTTCTTCCTGGGCAGTTCCTACAAAGAATGGCAAGCAGAGACCACCAGTTACATCCCCTCATATTTAATAGCATATTGCACTCAGGTGCGTAATTTCGCTATGGTTCCTGGGACTGGTAGTCATGTTCCTACCCACGTGGGTTGCTGCCATTCGTTGTGTTACAAAACAAAGTTCTTTAAGGCCCAAAAAAGTGTCCCATACAGTCACACTTGCAAATAATCCAGCGCCACCCTGCTCCGCTAACATCTGCCCCAATAAACAGCTACGGACCCACCAGGGTAATGTGGCGGTGCAGTCTCGTGGCCTGGGCAGGACCACTAAATACCAAAATTCAGAGTTGCCGTTTTCGTGAGATTCACTCGCTGGGCGGTTCCGCTGGTAACACACAAGCACCTCCTGCATGGACACACACCTCCTGATATTCTGCTGACGCGTTTCGGGCTCACGCCCTTCTTCCTGGGCAGTTCCTACAAAGAATGGCAAGCAGAGACCACCAGTTACATCCCCTCATATTTAATAGCATATTGCACTCAGGTGCGTAATTTTGCTATGGTTCCTGGGACTGGTAGTCATGTTCCTACCCACGTGGGTTGCTGCCATTCGTTGTGTTACAAAACAAAGTTCTTTAAGGCACAAAAAAGTGTCCCATACAGTTACACTTGCAAATAATCCAGCGCCACCCTGCTCTGCTAACCGCTGCCCCAATAAACAGCTACGGACCCACCAGGGTAACGTGGCGGTGCAGTCTCGTGGCCCGGGCAGGATCACTAAATACCAAAATTCAGAGTTGCCGTTTTCGTGAGATGCACTCGCTGGGCGGTTCCGCTGGTAACACACAAGCGCCTCCTGCATGGACACACACCTCCTGATATTCTGCCGAGGCATTTCGGGCTCACGCCCTTCTTCCTGTGCAGTTCCTACAAAGAATGTATATATATTATACTATGTACTTTACTCCTGAGGCCCTCAGGAGGCAAGGGTACCTCATCACCCCACCAGCAGTGCCCCAAGAGCCGTATTTGCAGAGTGGTGGAAAAAGGGGCATGGCCTCCAACCACCTCTCAGCAATCCCACTGTGTAGGTCTTACTGGAAGTAACAGGTAGGCTAGTTGGCCCCTATGGACGCTCAGCAGTGAATGGGACTTCATCCCCCAACCAAGAGCGCGCAAGGAGGCGCATTTGCAGAGTAGTGGAGAAAGGGGGCGGGCCAGCTTCCATTTTTTTTTATTTTAGGAAGGGGGCTGTGTCCCCCCCTTCTCTTTAGCCGTTTGGGCCCTGGGGACCCCATCCCTCGGGGCCTGACCCATTTTTTTAAAAAATGTTCTAAAATGGGAGGGGGGCGTGCGGCCCCCTACCTAGGCCGATTTCTGCCCCAGTGACCCCATCCCCCAGGGCTGGTCCTTTGTTGATTTTTTTATTTTCAAAGGGGAGGGGGGCCATTAGGCCCCCATCCCCAGGCCGATATTGGCCCAGGGGACCACATCCACCACAGCGAGGCCTTATGCTTTAAAAAACAAAATTGGGTAGGGGGCCTCCGCGGCCCCTCTACCCAGGCCAATATTGCCCCGGGGACCCCATCCCCGGGGCATTGCCACTTCATTTGGGACCACGGGGGAGCCTCAAAATGTACAGAGCACACGGTCTGAAACACCGGGTCCCGCTTCTGTTGGTATTTTCTCCCCTGCCAGCCCAGAGACCGGGGGAGCACCTCCTCACCTGCTCCTGTTGTGGCACGAGGCCACCCACGTCATCGCTCTGCACCAGGAGGTGCTACATCTGCGGCCGCGGGCTCCCACAGGGCAGGTCCCACTTCTGTTGGTATTTTCTCCCCTGCTGGCCCGGAGACCGGGGGAGCACCTCCTCACCTGCTCATGTTGTGTCGCAAGGCCGCCCACGTCATCGCTCCGCGCCAGGAGGTGCTACATCTGCTGCCACGTGCTCCCGCAGGGCGGGTCCCGCTTCTGTTGGTATTTTCTCCCCTGCTGGCCCGGAGACCGGGGGAGCACCTCCTCACCTGCTCCTGTTGCGGTGCGGGGTCGCCCTTGCATCGCTCCGTGCCAGGCGGCGCTACATCTGCGGCCGTGGGCTCCCGCAGTGCGGGACACGCACGGGCGTGCCCGGGCCATGCCCGGGCCAAGGGCAGGCCCATCTTTACCCGTCAGAGACAGGAAGAGACTGGACAGGGCTACCCCCCTTGGTTGTTATTTTGTTTTTGGCTGCTGTGGATCATCTTCTGTAAGTGACTTCATTGAACTTTTATTGATACACACCATTCATTGACTGCTACAGCGGCCACGTGCTTCTTGTAACTTTCCATGTGTTTCTACCATCTTGATAATTGTATCTGTGACTGTGATAGTGTCTTTCTAGTATCTTTCTGGGAACCCGGTGGTGTAGTGATTTGAAAACTACTAACTATACGCTAGAGATACGTCAGAGATGGGCAAAAGAAAAGCGCAGGGCCTGGACTTGCAAAACAAGAGGCCAAACAAGAGGTCCCCTAGCGGGGTTTGCCACGAGTTGCTGGATAGGATTGAGACCATCCTTAACGAGTGTCATGACATAGTCTGTTCTGATCCACAAAGTCAAATCCCCCCGTTCGAAAGCCATGCTAGTTCAGTGAATGCCCCGGGGTCCATGATAAGCGTTTTCCCAGAACCACCGGCTGCAAAAAAAAAACACCTGCTAAGCAGATACCCCTAATGTTTAAAAAATATAATAAAAGGCGCAGTAAGGCCGCAGCCACTGGTCCCTCCGAAGGGGGGTCTAATGTATCCACTGTCTCGCCCAGCAATCCCCCTTCAAGAGAGGCTAGTGACACCCAGTCCGCACACATTGAATGCCATAATAGATTTGATGTTTTGGCAACAGAGGAAAATGAGGTGGGGGTGAGTGTACGCGACCCTGAAGAGTCATCTTTAATTTCTGCTGGTGAACTTAGGGTTTTAATAGATCAAATCAAATCATTAAAGGAAGAGGTAACTACTTTAAGATTGAAGGTTGCCAGCCTGCTAGAGAGGGCCAATAGTGGGACTTTGCCCCAACCAGAAATTACACCTCCACTAATAACGCCGGCCCCCAGGGGGACCGAAGCTAGTAGCTTGACTAATGCAACTCCAACATACGACCCCACGAGAACTAGATGTACCCACCCTCCGATACATGTCACTGAGTACGGCAGCTTTAATGACACTCCCAGTTTAACTGCATGGAATACACTAAGATCCGATCAAGCTAATGGGACTGATAGAGGAGAGGTTGTCTTAGATGAAGGGCCTCTGTATAGGCAAGATCATAAAAGGCCACTAAATAATGGGATGGTAAGGGATGGCGTTTATGCGAGATCTCGGGAGGGCGAAAATCAAGCGGTGATCTATCTCACAGAAGTCCCCAAACTTCCATTAGAAAGATATGAAGACCAAGACACTCTTAAGAATAAGGTCATCTATTGGTTCAGGTCCACACGTCACTGTTATTCTATCATTAGAGACGATATACACTGGGCAAAAAGATTTACCATGCAAAACCCACTTTGGGACATGATTGAGGTTGGTTTCTATGACAAGGGTATAATTTCTGGTTTGTTGTCTATAGACTCACGTGTTATTTCGCAAGCCCCCACCAACATCTCCATTAGATACAGATCCCCAGGTGGTTATCCGGCCAGACCCTTGATGTGGACCGGCCCAGGCTCCTCCTCCAGGCCACAAACGACCTCTGGGGTCCCAGCTCGGTTCGACCCGCCTGCCTTCAATAGGGGCGAGCAGAGAGGACAGAGCTGACCACCTTTAGAGAATGTGGCAAGATTAGCAGCCAGGGCAGGGCCTGCAAGTGCTTTAGTGGCACCATCACATAGCTCCATACCAATAATCACCCCGGTACTACCTAATCCGGCTATCTACCAAGGGAACATCTGTGTTCCTGACCTTCTGGATGAATGTGGGGGTATGTACTCCCCTACGCTTGGGACCAAGGGAGGGGGGATTTTTATAATTGTTCTCTGAGGGTTCTTGTGTGGAACGTGGCTGGGATCTCAAAGTTACTAATAGACCCGGAATGGTGCTCCTTTGTGGACTCCTTTGATGTAATCCTATATCAGGAAACTTGGAGCCTGCACTGCCCTTATAGAAGCGGCTTTACTGCTTACGCTATTAATGCCACAAGAAAAGAGATGGGCAGACCCTCGGGAGGGCTAGCAGTATGGGTTAAAAATGAGTCAGGGGCAAAAATCTAACTCTTAACCGTTGACTTGTTAGATATTCTTGCGCTGGAGCTCACTTTATACAGCGGGCAGAAAATAAGGATTTTCAATGTTTATAATAGAGTGCTGTGGGCCTGGATGAGACTAATACAGTGTGTATTCTTGACCACGCTCTGTCTCGCTACTCAGATAACACTCCTACTCTAGTTGCAGGCGATTTTAACTGCACGTTCGAACCGCTGACCTTGATCCCCCTGGATTTATCTGGTGAGTGGGACAAAGAGTGGCAAATACCACAACTAGACCTTCCTTCAGTTAGGTGGTCTAGGAGAGGTGACCAACTGCTAGCACTTACCATGCAGCATGGCCTGAGAGCTACAAATGGGAGGACCAATTCCGATCCAAATGGTGACCCCACTTTTAACATACCCGGTCATGAAAGTAGAATTGATTATTGTCTGGTATCTCTCAATCTCTGGCACCTAGTCCAAGATATGGCAGTGACCAAGAGGGGTGACAGCGATCACAACTCTTTAACACTTACACTCACAAAGCAGGGCCCTTCCGTGCCAGATCGAAAGGGATGCCCGGATCTTGGTGTCTTGTCACTTACAAATAACCAGAGATCGATCAAATGGGACTGGGTGGAGGGACATCCAAGGGCATTAGAGGCAGCTAAAAGTAAGGTACGTCTTCTAATGGAGAAGTTGGTAGAATATACCACAAATAACATTGTGGAGACATTGGGCCCTAGGCATGAGGCTTTATACTCAGAAATTAGGGAACTGTTAATGCATCCTAGCAACCCGCAGAAAAAGGAAGGGAACCATACACATCGGAAGCCGCCCCGCCAGAACTCTTGGTACAATAAGGACTGCAGGGCCTCAAAGGAGGCACTTATACGGGCAGAAATTCCGCCCGAGGTTCTGGCCTGCAGAGCTAAACATAGGCGGGCAATTGAGTCCGCTAAGAAAGAGTGGGAGGGCACACTGTGGTGTTCACTAAGGAATGCATTGACAGCTAAAGACACTAAAAGCTTTTGGAGCAAAGCGGCATATTGGCTAAAGGGGAGTGAGAGGACCTTAGTCTTTTCAGTCCAACCCGAGTAGTGGGTAGCGCATTTCAGTTCCCTAACTGAAAATAGGGATAGTGTAGCCGCGGGTGAACCCTATGGTCTCAGGATATTGCCTGCAGTAGATGGAGGCGACCGCATTCTTACTCTAGAAGAAACGCAAGCAGCAATCCGCTTGTGCGTTTCTTCTCGAGCTCCTGGACCAGATAGAATCCCCAATGATTTATACAAAGAGGACATAGCACTCTGGGGCCCATACATAAATCTTCTGTCCAATTCAATCTTAGCAGGCACCCCTATTCCCTCCTCTTGGACTACGGCAGAGGTTGTCCCCATATACAAAAAGGGGGATAGAGCAAAGCCAGCTAGCTATAGGCTCATCAGCCTTATTGACTCCCTACAGAAGATCTTTTGCAAACAAATCCTGGCACGAATACAGGACTGGATCCCCGAGTCCCGCATCTTAAGTGACTTTCAAGCGGGATTTCGAGCAAAGATATGTACCTTGGATCAAGTCTTCCGCTTTCTTTGCATATACTGGAAGGAAGTGTCAGTAAAGGGAGGAAAGCTCTATGTGGCCTTCGTCGATCTCCGGCCTGCCTTTGACCTGGTCCCGCGTGCAAGGCTCTGGAGTATTTTAAAGGATCAAGGCATTCTGACGAATCTTTTAGATGTTTTAATTAGACTTCATTTATCCAACACAGCACAAGTGAGGTGGGGGGAGAACAACAAAGTCACAGACCCATTCCCAGTCCAGTGTGGTGTAAGACAGGGATGTGTCCTCGCTCCCACTCTTTTTACCCATTTTATTAATGGAGTCGTCGACTTTCTAGACAGAGATGGGTGTGATGCTCCAAAAATAGGTACAAAAAGAGTACCCGCCCTGCTCTTTGCCGACGACACCCTTTTAATTTCTAAATCACCGCAGGGACTTCAGCAACTTTTAAATGATTTTTTAAAGTTCTGTGATGCCCGAGGCTGGTGATAAATGAGTCAAACACAAAGTATATGGTTTTTACAAAAGGAGCGGCCAACCCCACAAAGAGACCGGTGTTAATTGGAAATAGTAAGTTGGAGCGAGTGGATGCTTTGATTATCTTGGCATCTGCTTGATTCAAACAATCAATTGGGCAGCGCACATTGAGAAAGCTAAAATACAACTAATACACCAGACGGCAAATATTACTAAGATACATAAGAAAACATTCTCTAGACAGCTCGCCCCTGCACTGGAAATTTTCAACATCAAGGTATTAGGAGGCACCCTTTATGGAGCTGAGCTGTGGGGAACTGGTAACACCAATTGCTTATCTACAATCGAAAACCGGTTTCTTAGATCCCTGGTGGTTTTACCGCCCAGCACTCCGTTGACGCCCCTCTATCTGGATCTTGCACACAGGCAGCTAGCACACAAAATAAGCTACAAACTTTTAATGTTCTGGCACAGGTTATGGTCAGTGGACGAGCTCGCTCCTTATCAGGAGCCCTTGACGGCGCTCCTGAGGTTACCTATGATACCCTCGATCCCCTGGTTTAGATCAGTGAGAGAGCTACTCGAGGGGATCGGGATGGAAGAGTACTGGATAAAACCGAATAGCCTAGCCACCATCTCAAGAACAAACCTGAAAGAAAGGTTCTGGGAAGCCATATCAACAAAAGCACTGGTAAAAAACGAGGGTCGTTTAACCTCTGAATTCTTAGATTTTAAATCAGTTTATCACTTTGAGGACACACTAGATGAAATTGTTCCTCCAATGGCACGCAGATTATTCTTCAGTTCCGATACAAGACCCTCCCCACAAAACAGTTTTGTTCAAAGTGGTCAAATGTTTGCTGACGACAACCTCTGCCTGCGTGTAATGCCAGCCCAGAAACTATTGCACATTTGTTATTTTTTTGTCCTCATTACCAACTTTCAAGGAAAAAATGGATAATTCCATTGTGTAAACTAGTCGGCCCGGGCCACTACCTCGAGGTGATAAGAATCTTGATGACTGATACCCGTAGAGTAGTGGTCTTCGGCCTGTCTAGATACTGGCATGCCCTTTGGATCAGACGCACTAAATGTATTTTATGACATGTTAAATATTTTGTCTATGAATTTTAATCATACTTTGTATAGTATTATTGCTTTTTATGATTACCAAAACGTAATTTATGACATTTTTTAAATCTTCTTCCCTGCATTTTTAAATTATATTTTTATGGTACCAATGCTTTTTAGGATTTTCGATTTTTTTGTGTGTTTTATTCACAATGTGCTGTTACTTTTATGATCTTGTATGATCGAAATAAAGTTGGAAATGAATGAATGAATGAAACACCGGTATTCTACTATTTGTAGTTTTTTTTTTATTTATCATGATACTAGGAAAAGGCACAGACACACGCATTGATGCCTTCAGAAACATATTGAGACTTAGAACAGTGACATGGGAAGGGTTGCTATTTTATGTTTGGCTTGGCCCAACATTCTGAGAAGTCGGTGAATAATGAAGCTGCAAGAGAAAAGTGACGATTAAGACATGTTGGCAGAGGGATTAGTGTTTAGGCTACTTCGTATAAGTCTCTAGAAAGGTGCAGACGAAGTAGGTCGTATAAATTTAGGTGTCTGATTTAAATGGGAAGTGCAGTCTGTCAAGTTTAAAGGTCTGCATGGTATTGTGAGTGAGGTATATGTCTATTTGTACATGTGTTCTGACACGTGCTGTGCATCTGAGAATGCTAGCTTAAAAACCAGGTAGCTTGTCATACAGGTGCACAAATATTCTGTTTTGTGCTCCATCATTTGGTCACAGAGGCAGACATGTCTTACCTGTGTAGGTGTCACAGAACCCCTGAAATAGACTGTTCAATATCCTCGTGCCCTGTATTTTGACCAGAAAGGGATACGTACACCTTCTTCTACACAAATTTACAGAGCATGCGGTCTGAAACACAGGTATTCTACTATTTCTATGTTTGTTTTTATGTATTATGTCACTAGAAAAAGGCACAGACATACGCATTGATGCCTTCAGAAACATGGTGAGACATAGAATAGTGAAATGGGAAGTGTTGCTGTTTTATATTTGGCAAGGCCCAACATTCTGCGGAGTCGTGTACAGTGAAGCTGCAAGAGAAAAGTGAGGTTTAACACATGTTGGCAGAGGGATTATTGATTAGGCTACTTCGTATAAGTCTCTGGAAAGGTGCAGATGAAGTAGGCCATATAAATTTAGTTGTCTTGTTGAAATGGGAAGTGCAGTCTGTCAAGGTTAAAGGTCTGCGTGGTCTCGTGAGTGAGGTATGTGTCTACTTGTACATGTTTTCTGACATGCCCTGTGCATCTGAGAATGCAGGCTTAAAAACCTGGAAGCTTCTCATACAGGTCCCCAAATTTTGTTAGTTCTGTTCTGTCATTTGGTGACAGAGGAAGACATGTCTTACCTATGTAGGTGTCTCAGAACCACTCAAATAGACTGTTCAATATCCATGTGCCCCGTATTATGAATAGAAAGAAATTCATATACCTTCTTCTACAGAAATGTATAGAGCATGCGGTCTTAAACACAAGTATTCTATTTGTAGGTTTGTTTTTATTTATCATGACACTAAACAAAAGCACAGACACATTCATTGATGCCTTCAGAAACATAGTGGGACTTAGAACAGTGACATGGGAAGGGTTGCTGTTTTATATTTGGCTAGGCTCAACATTCTGAGGAGTTGGTCAATAGTGAAGCTGCAAGAGAAAAGTGAGGTTTAAGATATGTCAGCAGAGGGATTAGTGATTAAGCTCCTTCGTATGAATCTCTGGAAAGGTATACTTGAAGTAGGCCGCATAAATTTAGGTGTCTGCTTGAAATGTGCAGGGCAATCTGTCAAGTTTAAAGGTCTGCATACTATTGTGAGTGAGATATGTGACTACTTGTACATGTATTCTGACAAAGTGCTGTGCATCTGAGGATGCAAGCTTTAAAACCTGGTAGATTGTCATACAGGTTGCAAAATTTTGTTAGTTCTGCTCTGTCATTTGGTAAAAAAAGTTTTTAGAAACAAGGGATTGAAAAGATATAGGGAGGATAGAAAAACAGGCCCACAACCATAACAAACATGAAAAACAAGGTGGGTTGTGGGCCTGTTTTTCTATCCTCCCTATATCTTTTCAATCCCTTGTTTCTAAAAACTTTTTTTAATTTTTTTTTATTTATTATCTATCCCTATCTATCTATTCCTGAGTGTATATTTTGTGTTTTTATTACTTTCCGTGTGTTTTTTAGTGCGTTTCTGAATGTTTTTCTATTACTTGCTTTTTTATATTTTTACTTCCTTTCTTTACTTCCTACATTTTCTTTTCCACCCGCCCCCCAGAACCATGGTGAAGACACTGAAGAAGAGTAGTAAGGGGAAGAGGAGGAGCGAGAGCCGTGGCCGCTTTCCTTGCAGAAGGTGTTGCTCGGGCCTTGTTTTCCGAGGTGGAGGTGGCCGCACTGTTTTTTTTGTCCAGCACCACCTCCCCTTAAACCGGGCAGCAGGCGGCAGGCCTGGGTCTGGGTACGGGCTCCGGGAGCATCACCGGCAGTGGGCGAGGGTGCGCCGGGCAGTGTTTCGCTACTCTGGAGTCCAGCGCACCCATAACCAACTGACGCACCAGTGGTCCGACATCCTGGACCAGGAGCGGGACCTGCTGGACCTGCTAGGTGTTGAGGTCCCGGTGCTTGGTGAGTAGTTACTTATATTACTATTGTGTTCTTGTGTTCTGTGTTATTGCGAATATTATTTTATTCGCAAACAGCAAGAATGCTGCTGCTGCTTAAATGCAGGTAACTTACGTTTAAAAATCTTATATTACGTGATTGTTATTCTTCCAGACAGGTGCTCTGCGCTACTAATCGTACTTGTTTGCAACTATGCGCTCGCTTGGGCTGGTTATGTAAGAGAGGTTAGAGAATTTAAGTTAGGTAATGCAGATGGGAAAAACTCCAGTCCTTTCCTTTGTCCTGTCAGGCTGTCCTGTCACTAAGATAGTGGTAGTAGTTAGTTAGTTAGTTAGTTAGTATTATTTGGTAACTTAGCGGCCTGCATAACACGTCCTTTCACGTGACTTCAGTCCTTGTAGAACCTTTTGTAGTTCGTATAGTGAGTGAATAGCAACCAACCAATTTGGTGTATGCAATATGCATGCGTCCATCTATGCATTTAAGAAGAATAAATGCAGACTTAGTAACTGGCCCATCAAAGGGGGTTGGAGTTGAGCCTGAGAGATGATTGCGGGTGAGATCGGAACTTAGAAGCAAATATAATTTTTTTGCTATTCATTCCAAAGTCTGGAATAGGCGGGCTAGATGGGTTTAGGATTCAGGAATCGGAATGGAACTCTGGAATAATAAAAATAGGATGGTCCGCGACTGCAATACTAGTCTACTACTAGTCAATCTGATTTTGGATAGGTCAATGGTATTGCAATTGCTGTTTCCTGTCTAAAAATGTTTTTAGAGTGATTATTTAATATTTATTTATTTAACACCAATCATTTTTTGTCTCTTTAATTATGTCTTACATGATCAGCATCCAGGGGCAAGAAGAATAAGACTGGGTCTGCTGAGGTTGGTGGGGGAGCCGGAGGAGCCTCCCAGGGGCTGGAAGCGGCCTCTGATGCAGATGGCTCTGCTGGGCCCAGTAAGTCCTCCTGGTGTTATATTAATATATATTTCCCTAACTTTTACAGCTCTATTATTTGCATTTCCTAATTTTAATTTTTCCCAAATCCTCTTCGATCTATCTGTTTCTAAATTCTTGTTTTTGCTCCATTACCTACTAACATTGTTTTTTGTTTTTTTTTACATCAAATCAAACTGCCTCTGACTCTGAATTAGTCTGTCTGTAGCTTGCTTTCTTCTGGTTTTCCACTCAGCTTTCCCTCTCCCCTTATATATTTTGTGGATTGCCTAGTGGTGGTACTGTAAGACTCAGAGAACCCTTTGGTCCTACTACTAGTAGTAGTAGTAAGGACTCACTACTACTAGTACTAGTAGCAGTAATCTGCTGTGCAGATTGCATGCCCAAGTAAGGTATTCTACGCAGGTATGTTGAGATGAGATGTCTTTCTTTTATTTTCTCATGCTCAATCAGTAAATGGTGGTCACTCATGTTGCACACACCAAAGTGGTGTATTTTACTTTTTCTAATCCAGGCCTAGTACTTTTGTTATTATCAGCAGTTGATGGTGTACACTGAACAACTGATTACCGTGCACCATGGCTGGAAGGAAGTATGAGGAGGAGGATGGCACCATTATTTTCCAACTAAGAGAGACGTCATGTCTGCCCAGTTGGCCACTCTTTCTTCTTTAAAAAAATGAGATGCACCAATAGCTCTAGCCACTGAGTCCAGTCCTTTGGGTTGTCCTCTTCTTGAGAGGCTTTTCAACCAACAAAATGCCCAACCGGATATTTTGTTATTTTTGATAGGACATACTGTCTACTCTACTCTAGTATCCAAATAGTAGATAGTGATGTGTGTGGTGTATGTATTATTATGTATTTTCAATCTTGCTAATGAAAAAAATAAATAGGGGAGGTGTATATGGCATCTAAAAAATGTAAAATGTTTTTTCCAGGCGCACCGACCACCAGTGGCGAGGGCCATGCCACTCCGGAGGGAGCGGATGCCGCAGCTGCAGGGGGTGAGCCAGCAGCAGTGGCGGGTGGTGGTAAGTCATATTCCTTACTTATTGAGAATGATGAATACACTTGCTGCAAGGGTGTACACTCAGTACACTGTACTGCTGCTGAGACTAAGTTGTTGTGAACACTGAACAGTTGAAGAAGACACCCTTTACTTAACATTAGCATTAGCGGGTATTGAGTAACTAATGGCCTATTCTATTCTATCTTCAACTCAGCAGTGAAAGTTTTATGACGAAGACAAAGAGTCAGACGACATGTAATATATGACTGGCAGAGAAGGATGCGTGGGTGAAGGAAGGGGCCCTGGGATGCATATAGGTGGCTGATAGGATGCATGGGTGGTTGAAGGATGGGTGAAAGGTGAAAGAAAGCAGAAAGGATGCCTGTCTGGGTGGGTGAAACTGTATGGGTGAAGGGAATCCTCCGGGGGTTTTGATGGGTCAAACTCAAAGGCAAGCAAGGACGCATGGGTGGTGGCTAAATGACAAATGTATGTTGTTGGTGAAAGGTTTATGATAGTTAGTTTAAGATAGCCATGTCTGGATGGATGGTTGCCTGGATGGTATCATAGTAGGTGAAGAGTCAGACTGGATGAAGAGAATGTAAAAGAAAAACTGTGCCAGAGTACCAAAGCCAAGGGTGAAGAATAAAATAATGCTAGAAGAGCAATGCAATGATAAATGAAAAAACCCTGGGAAGAATAAATAAGGACTATTTTTTTCCAAGGTTTTTGATTCAAAGGTTTTAGGTTGTATTTCAGAATGGAATACTCCATTGATTCACAGTAGTTTGCAAGCACAACATATATATTGTGCATGACTATGTATTATGTACCCTACCGACCCATCATCAATCGCCTCCCTCCGACTCCGAGGCCCACTTCCACTCCGTACCCATGTCATTTTGACCATGTCAGCCATGGGTGGCCTATCGGCTGCATGGTTAACTACTTACAATCAAACAATAGGAGTATGTCATCAACACGTGAGTGACATGATGTGACGTCGTGCCGTATATCATCATCATTCATATTAAGCATATATCATGTGCCTTGTTGTAGTACTCAGGGTGAAAGTGAAATTTAGCATTTGCCATTGATTTAACAGAGTATGGCCATAATGGGAAAATAGATAACTGTGTAGTACAGCTGCCCCACCTGCAGACAGTAGTAAAGTAACGTGAGTCTGTGACACGAGTATATCTGTCCAGGGTACAAGCTGACTGAGCTGGCATGCCTACAAGATGAATTGTGCTAAACAAGAGAAAGAAGAAGAATACTTGTCTACTCCATAGTGCCTAATGCCTGAAAGTCTAATCATCAATCATCACATCTAAATCTTAGGGGCCGAGGAAATGAGGATACCACAAATGTTATGTACTGCTAGTGCTACTGTCCCACTATAATTATATGTGTATAATTTTGTGTTACTGTTTTACTAAGAATATTGGTTACAATTGTCTTTTTTCTTTCTTGATATAGCTACTCCTTCCAAACCCAACAGTCAGAAGTTAGCAGCAAGGACACGGCAATGGAAGCTGGAGGCCATCCAGGCCGAATATCGCCGGCTGGTTGTCCTGGCGGAGGAGGAGGTGGCAGCTGCAGCTTCCTCCAATGCCCCAGCCCCAGGCAGGCTCCCCCGTGCCTCCGGTGATACTGGGCCGTGTTCTGGCAGCCGCCCCCGCACCTCATCATCAATCACTGCTGCTATATATATATACTTAGAGCAGAAGAAGATCCTTGCCCTGCCTTGAGTTAGTGTTGCTTTCACCACATCTGCCCCAGCAAGTTTGTGATCAATTATTCGAGTAAATTTAATTTAGTCACACCTCAATATAAATCACACAATCTTGGCAGACGACCATCATAAATCTGTTAAGGGAGAAAAAAGAAATGCATGCATGATGATGACTTGATGAGTAGTACTAGACTAGTAGTACAGGGCAGCAGTATATTATTAATTATTATAATTATGCAATTGCCTTGCCTGTCTGCCCCCAGAGAGATCCAAGTTAAATGCATTTTATGTTCTGTTGTACCGGGCTTCCTTTTAAAGCTAGCAAAGAAAATTAAAAAATATATGTAGGAGTCAAATATAAGCAAACATAATAAACAACAACACACACAGTCATAATGATTAAAGAGAAAAAATGAATCAAATGTAATGATGACACTATAACTATGTTGTGGTCAAATTGGGAGTTGCATCTCAGCATTACACTTAGTCCTTCCTTCCATGGACGCTCCGTCCGTCAATCTTGGGTGCCTGCCTGGCGTATGGGGTTTGGTAAGGTAAGTGTGAGTTGTTTTTCCCAGTATAGCACAGAGTAAAGGCCGTCCTGTAAGTGTAGATGGAAAAACAAAAAGGATATTGAAAAATCAAGGGGAAAAGTAAAGTTAAACTGCATAAATTAAGGAGGAGTGCAACAAGAAAACTTTCAGAGGCAGCATGGCTAAATCATGTCTACTCTGTTTCCAGCATTAATCTACAACAACAACAGGAGCAGGCCCACCCACCTAACCTCCACTTAGCTTAGATTTTGAGCCAGACAGCACTGAGCACACATACACAGCAACATAGCATTTTCCAAATTAAGTAACTAAATCAATGCACCACTGTCAGTCATACCACTACACTCGCCTCCACCACCACACAGACATGTAGGTCTAGTGTTGTTGTTGTTTACCTTTTAGGCCACTTCATGAAACGCCCTGAGTTATTCCATCAATCTTCTCTGATCTTACTGACTGACTGCGAGTATGGTATGGTCATCATGGTGTCCAACTCTGTAGTGTACCGAGTGAGTCCAGAATCAAAAATGCAATGGATCGGCCTGCAGTAGTACAATTTTGTTATTGAAAAACAAGAAAGGGAATCATTTATTGGAGACACTTTTTTGTGTAGATTAAATACTAGTAGACATCATGCACAACAACACAAACACCAATCACTCAGAGTCAGCGTGCAATCCATGCCATCATTCACCTGTTCTTACGGGGCAGTCCCTCTAGGCTCGGAAAAGAGGATAGCTATAGTCAGGTACTTTGGAGGGACTCGATGAGGCAGGCACACATTTCACATTTATTGTACTATTCTCCATCAAATGTCTGGCTTGAGGGAAATTGATTTAGGGCGAGTCAGGACTGGAGCAGGACTCGGAGGAGTGGACTTACTTCTTCACTGACTGCACACAGTTGCAACTCCAGTCCGGCAATAAAACAGTAAGACGGTGTTGATGGATTTGTTGTGATTCGAACCAGAAAGACAGTGACACACACAAATAATAAAAGTAAATAATATTCCTTAGCTGTATCTTTTGGGTGGCCTTTTTAGGGCATCAAAGCAAGAAAGAAAGTAACAAGTCAAAAGCTTAGTTGTCAGGGAAGTAGAGCTCGTCCTCAAACTCTGGAAGTGCACCCAAAAGTAGGTAATCTAACACACTACTTTGATGACCTGAGTCGCCGTGATCATCTTCCTGCTGTGCTACTTCAGGTATGGTGGAATCCGGTGGTATAAAGTGCTGATTCATTTTGATCATGGTTAACCTTTCCACGTTTTGGGGCAAGAGGCTGGTCCTTCTCACTGTCAGAACGGCACCAGCAGCACTGAAAACACGCTCAGAAGAGACACTTTCGACAGGGAAAGCCAGATAGTTTATTGCCAGCCTGCTGAGCACTGGCCATTGGTGCCTTTTCTCATACCAATACAGCAATGGGTTTTGATCAATGTAGACCTCTGTTGGGTCATTCAGATAGGCCTGGACCATCTGCTTAATGGTCATGGGTGCTCCGCTTTGCTCAGCCTCTTTTGCCTTTGCACCAGCACTGGGCTTAACAAGCCCATGCTGTAGAAACCATTCCTGTGCCAATTTTGGGGCTGATGCTCCTGTTCTTGTTGTTGTTGATGTTGTTCTTGTTGTTGTTGGTGGTTTTGGCTGCTGTGAGACAACCGCACTGACCTCAGGCTCTGAAGTTGACCTTGAAGCCGGCTGCCCTGCTGTACTTGTTGTGTCCTGGAGTAGCAGGCCTCCAATTCCCGTCCGTTCTTTTTCTAAGTGACTGGCTTCCACAGCTATCCAAGTTTTGTAGTTGGCAACATCCCTGTCTGAAAAAGGAATGAAAGTGTGCAGTAATGGTTTGTACCGTAAATCCAGAATTGTGGCACAAATGTAATGGTTGGATGACACAATGCTTCTTTGCACCCTGGTATTTTCAGAAAAGCGAAGGGTTAAGCTCTCCACCAACTCATATGCTTCTTTTTTTTCCTCCATACCTGCGTACATTGCAGACACCCCCTTCAGCTGTTCCTGTAGCGGGTGCAACAATGGGATAGCTTGGCCCATAGTACAGTTCTTCTTGCTGAAAGGAAGTAGCATCTCTGTCAGGCATTTAACTAGGCCCCATTGGTCCATCTCAATGATCATGCCTTTCACAGTAGCATCCCCTCTTTGCATGACATATTCATTGATGGGTCTATACTGCTCAAATAGACATTCAAGCATGTAATACGTTGAGTTCCAACGTGTTGGGACCTCCTGGATGAGTGCTTTAACTGGCATTCTATTATCATGTTGAATGATCCTCAGCTGCTTCCGGGCTTTAAAAGAATGGCTGAAATGTGTGCAGATTCCTCTGCAGGTGGTCAGTAAGTTGCTGACTCTGTCTTCTTTTTTCATAAAGTCTTGAACAATGATGTTAATGCAGTGCACCAAACACAGGACCCTGAATAGCCACCGTCGTCCATGGCCTTAACTATATTACTGCCATTGTCCGTGGCAACAAAACCAATGTTAAGCCCTCTTGGTCGCAGCCATTCAAAGACCTTGCTGTCAAAGTCTTCCAAAATGTTTGCAGCAGTATGAGATTTCTCCATGGTGAACATGACTACAGTTGCATGTTTTCGAGTGGCATTAACAATCTCAGCAGTGTCAACAACACCTGCTGCAGATATATTTTCTCTAACCCTCACAAAAGAGATCCAGATTGCAGTGATGCACATGTAATCAGTGGCTTGGCAACTGGTCCACATGTCTATTGTCAGGTGGATAGTATGAACAGCACTCTGCTGCAAAGCTTGTCCAAGCAATTCCAGCACGTTGTGATGTAGTGCTTGAACAGCAACTCTTGCGAAATAGGACCGGCTGCGAACCTTCCATTTTGGGCAGATGGCTGAGACAAATTCAAGAAAACCCACCCCTTCCACAAAAGTAAAAGAAAGGAGGTCCAGCGCTAACATTTTAGCCAGCTTCGCGTTGTACAAATGTGCCTTTGGGTGGTTGTGGTCGTACTGCCCCTGTGACCTAAACATGCTGAGAATGGTAGCTTGGATTTTTTTCTTTTCTGGTGCCACTGATGCAGGTGACTTCTTGACGCCAGATGTTAGGCTCAACACATGTTTTTTCATTGCAGTACTCTCTTGCCTGGGACCCCTTGGTGTCTCTGCCTGACTCTTGTGCCATTGCGATGTTACTGAGGATGATGTGGGTGGTACCACTGCACTGCTGGGGACAGGGCTGCTTTGTGCAACAGAGAAAATGTCTTCCTCTTGTTCACCTTCCACCGTGATCGGATCTTCTTCTTCTTCCCCTCCACCAACAACACATGCAGTTTTATAGCCACTAAGGTGTGCCTCCCACTGGATCAAGTGGTGCTTTCTCAGATGGGTTGTTTGGCCTCCGGTACCATAGTTTGTACCAAGCTTACCCCGATTAACACCTTGTCCACAAATGGAGCATATAGCAATGTTCACCTCCTTCCTGCTAACCGAAAAGAAGTCCCAAACTGGGGAGGTCAACTTTCTGGCACTGCTGGTGCCACTTGCAATGTCCAATGAACTGGTAGGTGGGTGTGAAGTTTGGCTTTCTGTAGTACCTACTTCTACTGAGGTGGTTGTGGTGGATGTAGGCCACTGCCTGTGAAATATGGAAGCTGAAGGTGGTGTTGGTGGTATTATTTGCGTTGGTGGTATCCGTGCCACATCCCTCACAGCAAATTGGTATCGGGTAATGTCGGTCTCCACTGGGGCGGGACTAATGTCCATGATGACTGGCTCGTCATCATCCTCCTCTTCTACATCTACCTCCATAACTCTAAGGCTTTCTGGAACCTTCCTTTTTCCTAGCCTTGTCTCGTTGGCATGGCGTATCTCCAACTCAGATGGAGGCAGGATCCAAGTGGTGTCTAGATCATCAGAAGGTGGACTTGGAGAAGAAGTTGAAGGACTAACCCTCCTTTTCCTTGCTGGGGATCTGGAAGACAATGGATCTTCTGAAAGAGTGGCTTGCTCTTCTTCTTCCTCTGCAGGAAGCTTGATCTCCTGAACTGCCCCTACTTCGGGAGGAACAACTACTATTGGTGGTGGTTTCAGCTGTTGTTGCCCACTTATCTGAGTTTCCTGCATTGATTGGGTACTAATTTACGATAAGTCAATTTCAACATCACTGCTTGTCGGCGTTGGACTCATGATTAGACTGGCTGCCTCTGCAACAGACATAGGCTTGGGCCTAGGTTAGTGGGATGAGTCCACTGATGCGGGGTTGCTGCTCCCAGCTTGCTCCCCGGACACCGCTGCGGCAGGCGCAATTTTTGGTTTCCCAAAAAAGATCTTGGGTGACATAACGGTCTTGGTAAGTGGCAGTGCCTTCTTCTCACTGGCAACTTTCATGGTACTGGAGGACCTGGTACCTTTCTTTGGGGCCATGTCAGCAGCACACAGTGGCACAAGTTGAAGAGATGTCTGTGGTCACACATCACGTGACGTCGTGCACAGCAGTACTTCTGTCTGACAGTACAATGGGTGATGTGTCTTGCTTCTTGGGCCATCTCAGAGCCCGCAACGCCATTGCCGCAACTCCGCTGGGGTGGGACTCAGTCCCCCAGAATTCCTCTTGATCCTGTGAGGGGGAGGAGCCCGGGCTAAGGGTGGGCCCATCTGTGCCCGTCAGCAGCAGGAAGAGGCAAGGCTGGGCCCCCCTCTTGGTTTTGCACCTGAGAAGATTTATCCAGCTATTTCATCTCCTACTGATGAACATGTTACTGATACTGTAAGTTGACTTATTAAGTGTTTCTGCACTCAACTAGTTTTACATGCCCTATTGTTTTGCCACAACCTACTCTGATTTAAGCAGTGGTGCACTATACGGAAATGGGGAAAAGGAAACACCCGAGCCCTGCACTAGCAAAGTCCCCACCAAAGTCAAGGCAGTCTATTATGAACTACATAACAGGGCAAAGGGGGCTATAGAGAAGTAAATTCTAAGTGTGGAGGAAACTCTAACCAGCTGCTCTGAGAATGTCCTTGAACCAGTAAATTTATGTCCAACCTCCCCAAAGGCAGCTCAATTAACTGAAACGCAAATTAAGGGATCTGAGGGATCTGAATAAAGCCAGTAACGAGACTGTGCATGATTTAACTTCACTGAGTACTTCGAATATACATCCTCCATCTAAAGATTCCAAGGAACTGCCCTGATGAACCCACTGTGGCTACATCTGATGGGCCAACCAAAGCTAAAAAGAACGTTCCAGTACAGAAGCTGGCAGCGACTCCACAGCCCCCTAGAACTGCCAAAAAACTAGCATCTGCTGCACCACTGGACTGCTCTTCATTGGTGACATCCGTCCATGCCTTGACTGACCTCATTAAGACCTCTGTTTGCAGTCTTACAGATCGATTGAAAGCTATTGAATGTGCGGTGTTATCCTGTGTAGAGCGATTAGATGCACATCGTGGGTTAAACGATCATGTTAGTGCTAATATTGATGGTATAAACTCCAGACCCCCTGTAACAATCCCGCTACAACAACATGCTAGAGAGAATTCCGAGTTACCTACACAACCAGTGTTAAACCTACTCTTGCAGCCCCACTCAGTACAAGATAATGATGCAGATAGATATAATAATGAAGTGACATCACGAGCTCCCATACCTAATTCCTGCTCGGGGGGATCTGCCTATATTCACCCTGCCCACCCTACTAACCCTTTGCTTGTTAGCGACCGATTAGATCTTCCCCCTGCTGCTACCCTGTATGTAATTATTTTGGCCAATGTCCCGACCCTAGGTGTTCCCCTACAAGAATCATGGGACTCGTTGAGAAACAAGTCTCTCAATTGGTTAAATTCTAAGGTTGGGATGGGGGAGCTCTCTTTACCGATTTTAAGATGGCGAGACGGGTTGGGTGGGTCGGTAGGGGCCCCAAAGTGCTTCAGGGTGATTGTGTTGTGCTTTCTTTCAAGTCCCCAGCAAACCCAATGCCTATAAATTCAAATCAAATCTCAGTATTACCGCTTGGTTTCTTTTATAGGCCTCCTTTACAATTGCCCAGTCAGCTGATGTTAGAGACGCGGCGATCTCCCCTATCACAACCAGGCTTTCAACTACCAAGCATAAATTCGGACAAGTTATGTCCCCCAATGTATACTATTGCAACATCTAATAGATATGACTGTCTCTCTTGTCTCACTGGGGTAGATTGACTAAAGGCCGTTCCAATGGTGGAAGCACCTCAGCATAATCATGTCCCAACAAACCTAACTCCTGCTAACATCTTACAGTCAGAGGGGAACTTACAGGTTGCACTACGAGCTATGGAGCAGGTTGTGTTGAGTGATGAGATAAATTTGGAGATTGTCCAACTTCTAACTCAAGTACGACTACTGTCTTAAGTTGTAAAGTAGCGGGGCTTCGTAGTAAGATCAGTATACCTGAATGGTTAGATTTTGTGACCGGTTTCAACATTTTCTGTGTTCAGGAAACATGGGTCATGGAACCAATCCATTTGAATGGTAACAAAACATTTAAGTCACCAGCTGTTCCGCAGAGACATGGCAGACCTAAGGGGGGTATTTGCAATTTTGTGTCAAACAAATTAACATCCTCTACTGTAAATGTAAAATTCCATAACACTTTATACCAAATTGTTTCAGTCGAACTTCTAGGTTCCTCACAGCTGATCTTAGTCAACTTCTACAATAATGCTTGCGACTCAGATATACTGTCTATTCTGGACCAACTTAATATTGATCTAGAATCTCTAACTACTAAGAGGAATGGAGACAAAATCTTGGTATGGGTGGGCGACTTTAATATCAAACTGTGTAAAATACCATTGAGTAAGATCTGTGGTTTCACTTCTCCGACTACTGATGATGTTACCCATTTTCTACACTCAGATTATGGTGAAAAACGTAATGAATTTATCTTCAAATACGATCTGGGCTTCAGCAATGAATTTGGGAACAGACCAGTTGTGGTACCTTGTACTTTTGATGGTAGCATGGGTAAAAGTGTTATTGATTTTATTCTTTTTCCCAACGGTTATTCGGGTCTAGTTACTGATTTTAAAATCCATGAATTAGCAATGAGTGACCATTTTCCCCAGAGCCTAACGCTGAACTCTGGCTGCACAAAAGAACATGGGGCCTGTCATCACACTATGTCTGTAGAGAAGATAGAACTGTCACAAACCAATGGGCATACCCTACGGTGGTGTATGGTCGAACCGAACAGTTTCTTAGAACAATTAATTCACCAACAAAGAAGGGCCTTTGATGTTTGTTTGGTAATTCGGTAGGAGCCTCTGTTATTATGGAGTCTTTCGAAAGAATCATTGAGGCAATTAAAGTGGGCCTAACTTCCAAGCAGAAGCAGAGTAAATCAAATAGGAAGCCCTGGTTTGATCATGTATGCACAGAGGCACATAAAAACCTAAAAAAAACTTTAAAGTGCACTCCTAGGAATTATTTGGAGGTTCAGCACAGGAGACAGCTGCATAGGCTTGCAATAAAAAATCGTAAAAGAAGTCTAAAAGCGGAGGCATGGGAAAATCTGTAAGATGCCAGTTGTAATAACGATACTACCGCATTTTGGTGTATGGTTAACTCACCCTTTTTTAGTGAGGACAACAAGCCCAAACTAGAGATTGCAGTGAATGAAGAGGTTTGGGTATCGTACTTTTCAAAGTTATATACTGACTCTTCAAAATGTGGTGGCAAGAACCCTATAGAAGCCCTGTTGGTGGACACTTCATTTTCCACTACTGCTTATGACTGGTCTGACCTCAATTTTACTCTGGACGAGGTCACTCTGGCTATAAGTTCAAGCAAGGGTGGTAAAGCACCGGGGCCTTATGGGGTCCTGATCGACCTGTTTAAGGCTAATGTGGAGCTTTGGGGCCCCCTCTTGACCCTTGTCTTTAGATCATGTAAGAGTGTAGGGTTCCCTTGCTCATGGTCTGAGTCACATATTGTACCAATATTTTAAAAAGGTGACTGCAACTGCCCTGCAAATTATAGACCCATCTCCTTGCTAGATTCTCTGGTCAAGGTGGTGGGTCGTATAATCCTAAGAAGATTGCAAAGTTGGGCGGATTGCAACAACTTCATTTTGGATCTACAATATGGATTTAGAAAAGGAATAGGGACCATGGATCAAGCCAAATAATTTGAATCTGCTTATGGGCAAGTATGCTCTCATCAAAAAAGGCAATATGTTTTTGGTGTTTGTTGATCTGTCGACCGCTTTTGATTGTGTAATTCATGATAAGCTCTGGTCCGTTATGACCTCAATGGGTATTGACCTCATCATTGTCAATTTCCTGAGATATTTATATTCCACTAGCTGCGCCAGGGTTCGCTTTGGTCTAAAGGGCGAATGCACCCGTTCTTTTAGTATTGAAAAAGGAGTCCGCCAAGGGTGTGTGCTTGCCCCTTTTTTATTCAACCTGTACATTAATAACTTAGGTGACACTCTTGCCAACACGTCTGGATCTGCCACAGATTAAACAACGCCCAATAGCCGTCCTGCTTTATGCAACGACTTAGTACTCATGGCACGAACTCCACTGGCTCTGCAGCATCTCCTAGATAGCAAAAGTAAAACTTTCGTTATGAAAGTAGAAGCCGAAGTTCTAGTAAGATGCGTAATATTTTCATAGGGAAAGATTTCATTCCACTAACTCCCACCTTTTCGTATTGGGTATTCTTTTTGACTGTGAGGGGAGTTGGAAAAGTGCCATCAACTCAAGAAGGCTGCAATTTGTTAGATCTATTGCAGCCCTGTGTAATTTCGGAAGGAAATCGGGCTGTAAGCAGACAAAAGAAATGTTAACTATCTACAATGCAAAATGTAAATCCATTGCTATGTACGGATCAGAGCTGTGGGGGTATGTAAATGTGGAACCACTACAGGTGGTAGAAAACGCCTTTTTAAAAACCTTTTGGCGCTCCCTTCTAGTTGTTCAAATTATGTGTGCCACTCTGAACTGGGTGCTACCTATTTAACAGATCAGTTAAAGATACAGCCTGTCCTTCTTTGGCACAAGATCTGGACTTCAGATCACATGGAATATAACCAGACACTAGTAAAGGACTGTTGAAACTCTGAGTCTGCACTAAAAATTCCATGACCAAAGTTTGTTAGGAACTTCATGGCAGACATCTGTCATCTGGAATATTACGAACAACCGGAAACTCTGAATAACATCACGAGGAAAACACTTAAAATAGAGTGTCTAAATCTCCTGGAGGAACTGAGATTATCAGGGGAATTAGCTAAACCTTCTGTTCAACACAATCAAATGGTCTTGACTACATTTTCAATGCAACCATACCTTTGTAATGTTTTTAACGCTCAAGATAGATTTGTTTTAACACCTTTTAGATTAGACATATTTCACTGTTTGACGTCCTTTCCAAGTGTCAACAATTGGTCAAGGGAATTAATGCCCTGTCCCTGTGATAATATGTCCAAACAGTCAACGATTCACATCCTGTTTCTTTGTACATTATACTCAGATCTGAGGGGTTCTTGTATTGCACCTTTAATGAAATCCTTAAATTTTAAACAATGTACGCCAGCGTTTTTATATTTGCAATTACTTCCTAACTTGTTTACATGTGTGGTACTAGCACGTTTCCTCAAGGCTGTATTAACTAGAAGAAAATCATGACCTGCTGTATTCTAAACTGTGTCTGCTTTTTAATATTTTTGTATATGGATTTTTATAATATATTGTTGGTTTTATGTGCGCTTTTATGATACACTTTGTGAATCGAATAAAGACGAATTGAATTGACGTCTCCTTCTCTTTTGTGCACCTAAAAGCAAAGAAGCAAGAAGAACATCAGTGAAACGTAGTATTCATTGTTGTGGTTCGATTACTACTAGTACAAACAAACAAATATATTATATAACTTAGTGTGTGGTCACTCTTGTTAGTGTTATTAATATTAATAAATGTATTACCTCAGTTATTAAAAAAACATAACAATCCAAAAACAAGGGCTTTCATGGTTGGTGTACTCCTAGTGTACAGTACACTCAGGAAGGATAGGAAAAAAGAAGAACAAAAAAATACAAATTTAACAGACCCGGTTTGGCATTGTCCATCACGTGACATGGGATTCAGCCTTCAGGGAGCTGCAGCTGACATTGGATAGAAGCAATAAGCCAAGAGGAACAAAGGAAAGACATGCAGGCCTAATGCAGAAGCACACTGGCTGCATTCACAAAATGGCCGCCAGCCACATGGTCACTCACAACAACAACAAGCAGGAGGCCTGGAAAACAATAAACTCAAGCAGGCCTATATGGACACAGACTTTACAAAATGGCCCCTGGCCAGTGGCCACACAGGGAGGCTCAGCCAATGCAAATGCTGGCCCACTATTACAAACACACTCACACACTGGCCAGACAAAGGAGGCATGCTAAACAAGTCAAACGCAGCTTTAATACAACAATGCCAAAAACAAAAATCCACAGGGCTAAAAAAGGTTTGCAAGTGACAAAACAACCACACACATCCAACAAAGGCATTTATTTAACACACATGAAAAAAAGTGAAATACCCCCCCCAAAAAAAAATTTGCATTTCAATCCAATGCCATCCATGCCCTAAATGATGTTTAAATACAACAGACACCACAGAAATAGTTGTTTCATGCACCCATGAGTAGTTCTGGGCCTATTGGTTGGAAAACCCATTGGCAGACTAGGCCACATAGTGAATCAATTCAATAATATTGCAAATGTATTAGAAAATGTAGTGAACTGTGCTGGATAAAAGAAGAAAAAATTGCATACAAAACAACAACCAGCAAGAAGGCATGGCCACCACAAAGAAGGCTTGCAGGCCTAATGCAGAAGCACACTGGCTGCCCCTTCACAAAATGGCTGCCAGGCCACAACAACAAGAAAGGGAAGACAGACAATGCAGGCCTATGGCAAAAGCACACTGGTTGCCTTAACAAAATGGCTGCCAGCCACATGGCCAGGCAGGCCACAACAACAGGAAAGGGAAGACAGACAATGCAGGCATATGGCAAAAGCACACTGGCTGCCTTCACAAAATGGCCACCAGTCACATGGCCAGGCAGGCCACACCAAGAAGCAATAAGCCAAGAGGAACAAAGGAAAAAAGACATGCAGGTCTGTGGCAAAAGCACTACCAGCACCACAAAATGGCCACCAGCCATATGGTCACTCACAACAACAAAAAGCAGGAGGCCGGGAAAACAATGAACTCAAGCAGGCCTATATGGACACAGACTTTACAAAATGGCCCCTGGCCACACGGGGAGGCTCAGCCAAGGCGAATGCTGGCCCAGTACTACAAACACACTCACACACTGGCCAGACAAAGGAGGCATGCTAAACAACACAGCTTTAATACAACAATGCCAAAAATGAAAATCCACAGGGCTGAAAAAGGTTTGCAAGTTACACAACAACCACACATGAAAAAAAGTGAAATACCAAAAAAAACTCATTTTGCAATTCAATCCAAGGCCGTCCATGCCCTAAATGATGTTTAAATTCAACAGACACCACAGAAAAAGTTGTTTCATGCACCCATGAGTAGCTCTGGGCCTACTGGCTGAAAGGCAAATTGGCAGACTACTGGCCGGCTAGTGAATTAAATAGATATTGCTAATTGATTTCAAAAGTTGGAGAAAATGTAGTGAACTGTGCAACATGTTTCCTTTATAAAAGAAGAAAAATTACTTACAAACAAACAACTAGGCCCCTAGTGAAACTACAGGCCACCCACCACAATACATTTAAAAAAAATGGTGAAAAGTACAAACAAATGTAGGTGCAATGCCCAAATCAAACAAACAACACCAATTTTCAAACTTACTTGTGAAATCTCAAATTCAAAAGCCCTCAAATCCAACGATATATGATGCAGGAGAAACAAAGATGGATCCTTCCAACTCCAATTCCAAATGAAAAGTGAACAGGAGATGGACAAAGCACTGGGAGGAGCCTGCTGGACAGGAACAGGAAGTTGGAGGCCCTGGGGCACTTCTTTCCTCTTAAAAAAAAGTAAAAAAAGAATAAGGACTCTTTGCACAAAAAAGTACAGTCAAATGTCAATCTGAGGAGTTTTTTTTATCCAAATCATCATTTCGAGAAGGTTTTGATGCTGCTCAAGAGAGATTCTACTCCAGATTGCAAATTCTGCGTGTTCGGGATCCCGATCGTCACAAAACTTCCGGCGGAAGTTTGATAGCACGACCGAATGACGTGTTCGCGATCGCAAACTCTTGCGGGACCATGCAGCCACGTAGCAAATCTCGTGGCGCTCACGAACGGATAGGAAATCTCCTCGGCGATCGCACGCACCCGGTAAGTTGCTCCCGCACTTGCAAACACGCATTTTGGGCAGGCGAACACAAAAAAAACTCCACTCCGGTGCAGAGTGCAGAGTTTTTGGCAACTCCGCGTTCTACGCGGAACGCGGAGTTGCCAAAAATCCGCAAACTCTGCAAGTGGAGCGGAGTTTTACGTGCAGGGTTAATCCTGACAGGTGCTGTGCATCTGAAGATGCTAGCTTAAAAACCAGGTAGCTTCTCATACAGGTGCACAAATCTTCTGTTTTGTGCTCCATCATTTGGTCACAGAGGGAGACATCTCTTACCTGTTTAGGTGTCACAGGACCCCTCAAATACACTGTTCAATATCCACATGCCCTGTATTCTGACCAAAGAGGAACACGTACACCTTCGTCTACACAAATTTAGAGAGCATGCAGTCTGAAACACAGGCATTCTACTATTTCTAGGCTTCTATTTATGCATTATGTCACTAGAAAAAGGCCAAGACGTGAGCATTGATGCCTTCAGAAACATGGTGAGACTTAGAATACTGACATGGGAAGTGTTGCTGTTTTATATTTGGCTAGTCCCAACATTTTGAGGAGTCAGTGAATAGTGAAGCTGCAAGAGAAAAGTAAGGTTTAACACATTTTGGCAGAGGGATTAGTGATTATGCTACTTTGTATAATTCTCTGGAAAGGTGCAGACGAAGTAGGACGTATACATGTTGGTGTCTGGTTGAAATGGGAAGTGCAGTCTGTCAAGTTTAAAGGTCTGCATGGTCTTGTGAGTGAGGTATGTATCTATTTGTACATGTATTCTGACACGCCCTAGGCATCTGAGGATGCTAGCTTAAAAACCTGGTAGCTTCTCATACAGGTCCCCAAATTTTGTTAGTTCTGCTTTGTCATTTGGTCACAGAGGTAGACATGTCTATCTAGGTGTCACAGAACCCCTCACATAGATTGTTCAATACCCATGTTCCCTGTATTATGAGCAGTATGGAATACATACATCTTCTTCTGCACAAAATTTAGAGAGCATGCATTCTGAAACAGAGGCTTCTTTTTATGTATCATGTCATGTCACTAGAAAAAGGCACAGACACGCACATTGATGCCCTCAGAAACATGGTGAGACTTAGAACAGTGACATTGGAAGGATTGTCGTTTTATATTTGGCTAGGTCCAACATTCTGAGCACTCAGTGAACATTGAAGCAGCAAGAGAACAGTGAGCCTTAAGACATGTTGGCAGAGGGATTAGTAATTGGGCTAATTCGTATAAGTCTGTGGATAGGTATACTCGAAGTAGGACTTATAAATGTAGGTGTCTGCTTGAAATGGGAAGTGGAGTCTGTCAAGTTTAAAGGTGTGAGTGCTCTTGTGAGTGAGATATGTCTACTTGTACATGTATTGTAACACGTGTTGTGCAGCTGATGACCCTAAGTTAAAAACTATGTAGCTTATTATACAGGTGCACAAATCGTGTCAGTCCTACTACACCATTCAGTCGCAGAAGCAGAGCTCTGTTACCTATGTAGGTGTCACAGAAGTCCTACTACAGCATTTAGTCATTAAGGTCAGATCGTTTAAATAGGTAGCAATCATAGAACCACTAGAATAGAGAGTTAAAAATCTGACTGCCCTATATGATGAGCAAAAAGTAATGCATAACTCTTCTTGTACAGAAATTTAGAAAATGAAAGTGTAAGTGTACAGTAATTTATAAATGTTTTTGTTCCCAGACTCTCAACCATTTAGAGCTTTGCCAATGTGCATACTTAGGTATCCTACATATTTATTTGTTAGGAAGAGAATAGCAATGTAATTGTAAGCAACTGCTTATTGATTATTATGAATATTAATATGTAATTAATTTAGAATTATTAATTGGTGTAAGAAACTATTGAAACTGTTCTTTGTTTTTTAGATATTCATTTTATTTGTAACACAAATTGAATTTTGCAAGAAAACATGAAAAGAGAGGAGAACAAAAAAACAGTACTACTTAAAGAAAAGTGAAAATAGGAAATTAGAAGAAGCGCAAAAGTTTATACAAGAAAAAAAATCTTCAGGTAAGAGCACTAAACAGTTTCTTAGAAACAGTTTTACATAGATTGAAAAAAGTAAAAAATGTTGAAAAGAAAAAGAAATGTTTTACAACAAATCACAAGCACAAGAAGAATTGTCATGGTAAAACAACATTATTTTATGGGAAAACAACGCATATTACAAGAAGGCAAAAAGAGCATAAGTACATAAGTATATAAGAAGAAGAATGTTTAGAAGTAGAGACATTTATAATGTATTAAAACAATGTAAAAAATACAAAAGAAGATCAGCAGCTTATAAGAAAAGGCAACATATTGAAAGTGTAGTAGATAGTGCTTTTGAATTGAAATATAAATTATTTATATTAATATTGAAGAGAATGAGAACATTGGATAAAACAATGGTGTTTATGAAGGAGAACAGCAAAAGAAAAAGACTTGTTAATAGAAGTAACTTTTGTAAAACTTTTACAGGTGAATGGAAGTACACTTCCAGTACTGAGGCTTTCTTTAATTAAGATAGGTATTTTCAAGAGAGCACATTAGTTCATGCAGTTGATACTAGTGGTCGATGTTATGAGGTGAAAGATGGCTGTCCCATTCCAAAGGAAAAAATGGTTCCTGGGAATGTTGAAGAAGTAATAGCTGAAGAGGTTCAAGGAAAGCGTACAGAAACTCCTGTATATAAGTGGGAATGTAGCTGTATTTGCAGTATTCAACAGGAGTCTATTGACATATTAGGAATTTTTGCACGAAAATATGCAAAAAAAGTGTTAAACAGAAGATTAAGATGTTACAAGGACTGGATCCATGTAAAATAAGAAAATATACTAAGTTTCAGGGACATTCTCTGGCTTGTCTTTTAAGAAAAGTGTGCCAAAGTATTTTTCGCCATTTAAGCTTGTTAGGTTTACACCACTCTGAAATGCGGAAGTTAGTAAGGAGACTTTTCTATGTAAAAACTCCGGCATTATGTTTAAGTGAGATGAGTACAGCTCTTTTGCACAGTTCTGTATCAGATGTACTGAAAGTTTGTGATGATATACAGTTAATTTTTTTGGGTTCAGAAGAGGAGTGTAGAGAAACCTTGAGTTTGATAAGTGTAGGTGTTGAAGAACAGGAGAAAGAGATTAGGAGATTAGTATTGATGATTTTGCAGAAGAAATTACAAAGTTTAACACAGTTTTGTCTGAAAAACCAAACTAAATTTGTATTTGTTGTCGATGTACTCACTATTGAAGGCAAACTAGGAATGTTGATTTATATTTAAAAAGTTAAAAAGAAAACAATGATAAGTGGCATGAATTTGGTGTTTATTTGTTTGTAGAAGGTCAGTTTGAGTTGGCCAGTGATCACGTTATTTGTAAGTACTGTTACAACAAATTAGAAGAAAACAAAATGCCAGCTAGAGAAGTCCATAACAACTTAAAGTAGGTACCTATTCCTCAGGAACTGGCAGATTTAAATGTATATGAGTCTATTCTTATTCAATTAATACACCCATTTCATGCCATTGTTCGTATGGAGCCTAAAACATGAAATCTGCCACCAACAGATTTACATAAAGGTCTCAAAGGAAGAGTTGTGTACTTACCTTTAGATTTTAAGAAAAATATTTAAGCTGTTGGTGTAAAGAGAGGGAAAAATGAGCCAGTAGTTATTTTAGTAAATGGTGTACCAACAAAGTGTAGAAAAATCGGGCAAGAATTTGTAGATGTTAATAAACTTCAAAAGGCTACATTATACCTGGTACAGAATAATATTTATTATAACAATGTAAATGTTGATGAAGAAGTAATATGCTTACAAAATGAAACAGTAATGTCAAGTGGCCAAATTAAAAAAGAGGACAAGTCCAGGAGTGAAGAGATTTATGAGCATTATACAATACATCCTCTGCGTTCGAAAAAAATCATAGGAAATAGTACTGAATTATTTCAAATGAAAGAAGCAAAGGGAACTCCCATGAGTGTATGGGGAAAAAGTTTAGAAGCTCGTTGTTTTCCACAGCTATTCCCCACTGGAAAAGGTGGACGATTTGATGAGCGAGCTATACGGATTCCAGCTTTAGAATACAGATCAACAAGAATGTATTGTTAAGATCCAAGATTTCGACAGTGCATTCCATATATATTTCATCTTCTGTTTGAAAGCGATTTGTCTGCTCTTTCATATGCAGTGATCCATATATTAAAAACAGGAAATCATCTTCAACATGTTTCTGCAAAAGAGTTCATGGACAAAATTGAACAAAGAGATGAAAATTTAGAATCTCATTTAATTAATTTGATGGCCTGCCAATGTGGTACCAATGAATATTAATATCATCGTCATGGTGAACTTAAATGCATGTTAAGAAACTTAGGTACACCTACATGGTTTGTAAAACTTAGCTGTGCTGAATATGCATGGGATGATTTACTTGAATTCCTTCGAGAAGCAAATTCAAATGTGAAAAACATTGAACTGAAGGCAGCTGGAGATCTCTGCTGTTTGGATCCTGTAAATGTCTACAAATATTGTAATCATAGGTTTCAAGCTATGATGTAATTTATCTGCAATAAAAGTGTTCCACCACTTGGAGAGGTCACTGATTTCTTTTGGCAAAAAGAGTACCAAGCCAGAGGTGCTCCTCATGTACACATGCTATAATGGATAAAGAATGCACCAAAATTTGGAACAGATAGTGATGAAACTATTTTGTCTTTCATCGAACAGTATGTTACGTGTGCCATTCCAAGAGAAGGAGGAGAAAACAGCTTGAGACAAAAAGTTTTACACTTTCAAAGTCATCGATGTGGGAAATACTGCAGACGGAAATATAAATGTAAAGGAACATTTTATACAAAATGTTGTTTTGGATTCGCACGTCGTATAATTTCTAAAGGAAGATTAAATAGTTTTTTGTCATCAGTAAGACATACAATAACTCAAAAATCTCCCAAGATCAGATAAATTTAAGAAGAACAGAAGCTTCAAAGTACATTAATTACCACAATCTAGTTATTTTGAAAATGTGGAATGCAAACATGGATATTCAGTATGTTGCAGATAATCCAATTGCCGTTGCTCGTTATGTTACATCATATATTACAAATTCTGAGAAGTCTGAGATGAAAGAAAAGTGGGAAGAAATTTCGGCAGAAAAGAGTCTTACCTAGAAATTGTACAATTTAAACTTGAAAATGCTTTCCCATAGACAGATTGGATCCTACGAAACATTGGATCGCTTGAGCTCAGCCAGTTTATATTCAAAGTCAAGAGGAATCATTTGGATAAGTCTAGGTCTTGCCTCCACACGAAATAGAGTATTGAAATCTTTACAAAAATTGAATACTTAGCACAGTATGAGCCAGAAAGTACTGATATCGTCAAAACTATTATGTTGGATACATACTATCCCAAAAGGAGTCCACATCTTGAAAACCTATGTCTTTATGAATTCAACATTATAGGTTTAGAAAGAATGTTAGAGAAAATATAAAAGAAGAAAAATATGCGGTAATTGGATGTGATGGGTGTTTAGTGAAACATGTCAAAGGGAATCTTATTAACCACAGAAAAGTGAGTTGTGACACTGCACATAAGAGAGAATTTTTCTATTTAGCACTTCTGCAACTGTTCAAGCCAAGGCGTAGTAAAACAGAATTACTTAGATATTTTGACTGCTACGAAGATTATTTTAATGCAACTAAAAATAGCAATCAGTGCACAATTTTTCCAACTTACTTACAAATGTTAAATGATGTGATTGAACAAGAAGGTACTATTGCAGCTGAACTAGCTAGAGAAAGTTCACAAAGCAGTCAAAGTTCTAGTCCACTGACTCAAGATCTACTGGGACAGCCAATTATTGAAAATGAAGCAGCAATAGCCATGAATGAGGGAGAAAGTGCAATGCAGCAAGTACAACAATATATTATTCAGTTTGAAAAGGTAGAGGAACAACTAAATATTGAACAAAAAGAAATATATGTACAAGTCAAACAACAGCTACAACACAGTTTGCATGATGAAAAAAAAGAATGCCAATGTCCATCATTTAAATCTATTCTATTGTACATTAGTGGTCAAGCTGGAACAGGAAAATGTTTCTTAACTAATGTTTTGACCAGTTATCTACACAACATTAAAGGTATTACTTTACATCGATTACTTATGCTTCCTGTTGAACATGATAATAAACTAGAATATCAGAACCTATCTGGAGAAGCTTGTTATGGAGTACTGAAAAAACTGAGGGGGAAATTCACAAAAACGTGCGCTAAACATCTCCAAAAAATGTTAACGCAACTTTACACATCGCAGTCTATTGCGGGAAAATAACCCAGTGTTAACGTGGAATTCACAACACGGTGGTACGATGCAATAGTCTCCCGAAAACGTGGACAATGTCCGCGATACAACAACCGCGATGGTGATAAAAACCCAAACCCCAACGCAAAAAAACATGCGATGGGCCAAACCGCGATGAGGAAATCAGCGATAAGCAGCGCCAGGCCTGCTATACACACACGGCAGGCGGGAAATCACTACAAAAGTAGATAAAACACACAAACAGAAAATGACCAACACCGAAGCACCATGGAGGCAGCTGGAGCAGGCGCAGAGGACGAGCGGATCCCCACAAGCACCCCGGACGACCAGCCTGGGACCTCGGGGACAGGGAAGGGCAAGGACAAGAAGAAGAGGAAGACGAAGTTCAGTCCGCAGGAGAATAGGATCCTGGTCACGGAGGTGATGGAACACCATCAAGAACTGTTCGTCACCTCCAACGTGTCATTGGGCACCAAAAATGGAATATGGAGGTCCATCGTGGACAAGGTGAATTCCATCGGAGAGCACAAGAGGTCAATGGACGAGGTCAAGAGGCGATGGATTGACATCAAGCGCAAAACCAAGGAGAAACTCGCAGGCAACCAGAAGGCAACAATGCAGACTGGAGGTGGGAGCCCAGCACCACAGCTGGAGCTGGATGACATGGAGGAGCTGGTATCAACAGTCATCAGTGTGGAGACTGTGGCAGGAGTTGGGGGAGCGGACACTGCTCGACAAGACACAACACAACAGCCACAGGTGAGTAACCACCAGGTACTGGGGGGACAGGGGGAGATGGCCACAATGGCACACATGCACAATCAAGCAGAGCACAGTGCACACCCACAATGACCCTGGATCATGGCCCTGATCCACAGACTGACACAATGTACATTGCCATGCTGTCTGAATGTGAACATGTACCATGCGGCTACATACATGTGGACACATTGTAATACAGCATCTCCCCTTCACATTGCAGGGGCACCGTCAATACCTCCTGCAGAGCAGTCCCAGCCACTCTTCACTGATGACGAGGAGGACACCACCAGCATCGACACCCAAGCCCTCCAAGACATCATTGAACTCATCCGCCAATCACCTCCAGGACCAGGGCAGCCCAGCTGCATTGAGGAGACCCCACCCACTCCACAAACCACCCAGTAGGAGGCACCCACAAACCTGGCTGTCCCCCAAGACCCCCCGGAACAACAAATGGCCTTCAAACGCCGTGTGTTGGAGGGCCAGAGGGAGATGGCTGAGCAGGTGCGGGTGGGGTTCGACCTCATGGCTACCAAACCTGATGCCATCCATGGGTGTCTAAGTCCCATGAGGGACGACCTCCAGTCCCTAACGGATACCCACAGGCCGCTCCATGGTCTCCAACTAGCCCTGGCTGAAATTGCTGGAGTCATGACTCAGAGACAAGAACACCTGTCCGCTCAGAGTGGCTCCAGCGATCTCAGCCGTGAGCTGGCACACACGCGGAGGCTCATGGAGGACATGGTGCGGATGGAGGCGGAAAGGATGGCAGCCACCGCTGCACATCAGCAAAATGTAGCTGGGAACTTCCATGCCCTGCAGATCCTCATCATGGCATTGCCACAAGGTGTGGCGCAGATGAATGCTGCTGCTCCTACACCATCCACATCTCCGCCCCCTGGTGTGTCAGTGCCTCACAGTGCGGCAGGCATTTACACTCCGGCACCTGATGTGTCATTGCCACACAGTGCGGCCGACAATCCACCTCCGGCCCCTGATGTGTCAGTGGCACACAGTGCCGCAGCCGGAACTGCACCACCCACAGGTGGGGCAGAGCACACATCTGAGGACGAGGACGTGGACGGGATTGAGATCAGAAGGAGGCACTAGCATTCATGTCCGCCACCTGGCCTGTTGCTGCTTGGTGCTGCACATGGCCCCATGACCTTCCACAGACCCCCGATACACTCTGCTGCACTCACCTTGGACCGTGACATGGACTGCCATATCATGCTGGTGACCAATGACACGGTGACCAGACTGCGGACTGTACCCTTCCTCTTCCGCTGTACTTGTCATTCCCCGATGGACTCTGGCTGGCCCTCCACGGGCCCATATTGTGAAGCGGGGTTGGCATGGCCCTGTACTGCTCCAGCTGCAAAGCTCCACTGGATGTGCATTAAACATTTAGAAACGCACTGCTGTGTCATGTCTTTCATCATTCATGTATGAATGTGTGGATGAATGTAGGGTTAGTGATTCCCCCTAACGTCAATGATGCTCATCTAGTGGGATTCCAGTCACAGTGTACTACATTGCTGATTGCATTCTGGGTGCCGTAGACACTACAACAGGGACACACGCATTAGTCACTTCCTTGTCCGGACATGGACTGAACCACGCCCAGAGCCCCTGAGTCATTGTTGCAAGCCCTGCGCTGGTCCGGCGTACGCCAGGCCAGACCACTCCGCTTACGCTCCGAGGGGGGCCACATAGCTACATGTCGCAGGTTTACACGCTAGTGGTCTGCAGGTCACTGGTCTAGTTGTCAGCATGTCACGGCCACTCCCTGAGAGCAGGTTTGCACACACACCACACCCATTCGTCACAGGCGTCACAGGCCATGTGACCCCGCCAATATATGGGGCCGAAACGTCACATTCCCCACTGCCGGTGGTGACTGGATGATGGACGTTCCACGATTCTCAATCATAAAGGGCCCATGAGTTGTTGCGCACAGGGTTAGTGGCACCCGAAGCCTTGCAGCCATCACGGGCCTACCACCACGTGGCGCTGACTGGGGTTGCACAGGGTTAGTGGCACCCGAAGCCTTGCGGCCGTCATGGGCCTACCACCATGTGGCGCTGACTGGGGTTGCACAGGGTTAGTGGCACCAAAATTGTTGAGCGGGTGTGCAGCCTGCGATGATGACGTGTGCACTGATGTGGTCTCTGCCATTGATGCCTCAGGACTCAGCGTCATGTGTGGGACCTGCTGGTCCGCGGTGCGGGTCCGCATGATGTGGAGCATGCCATGGTGGCAGGACCGGGGCCTGGAGCTTGCATGGGCACGTGGTGTGCCCACTGGTGGACACACCGTTGGCGGCAGGTGAGCAGTGGGGCCTGGGTGCGCAAGTGCGGACAGCCAGTGCTGGCCGGCGGGAGAGGGTAGGGTGCGGCTGCATGTGTGCGCAGGATGGACAGGCGTTGTTGCCGTGTGCAGTGAGATGGACTCTGCCATGATTGACTCTGGCCTCGATTACAGATTGCAGACCTGGTGGCTTGCAGTGTATCCCGGCACGTGGGTGGAGACACACCGGTGGCAGCAGGTGAGCAGTGGTGCCTGGGTGCGTGGGGGTGGCAGTTTCCCTCCCTCTCTCTCTCTCCCTTCCTTTCCTTCTCTCTCTCTCTCTCTCTCTCTCTCTCTCTCTCCCTTCCTTTCCTTCTCTCTCTCTCCCTTCCTTTCCTTCTCTCTCTCTCTCTCTCTCCCTTCCTTTCCTTCTCTCTCTCTCTCCCTTCCTTTCCTTCTCTCTCTCTCTCTCCCTCTCTCCCTTCCTTCCCTTCTCTCTCTCTCGCTCTCCCTTCCTTTCCTTCTCTCTCTTTCTCTCTCTGCCTTTCTTTCCTTCTCTGTTTCTCTGTGCCTCGCTCCTTTGATGTGCGCATGACACACTTTCTGATTTGGTGCTTTTTTTTCCAGGCTGTGACATCAAGGTTGTCCCGGACGGACCAGACAGGAGTCTTCCGCATTGGTGTTTTGTGTTGTATTTCAATAAAGTTTTTGGTTGTTACTTCAATGATGAGTGACTGTTTCTCGTTCTTCAGACCACACATGTGTGTTTCTTTTTGTCATTGTGCGACATCATGCGCTTTTTGTGGCTCTTGTGTCGTGCACGGTATGTGTTTGTCCGGGGGGGTCCGTGGGGGGGCCTGGGAGTGGTGGCGGTGGGTGTTGTGGCCCTCATGGGTCTCCGAGCTGCATGATCATTGGTTCCATGGCATCTGTGGGTCTTCAGATGTGGCTCTGGCCTGGGCTCCCTTTCATACTGCAGGTAGTCATCCTGCTTAACACCAGCAGAAGGCAGGTGTTAAATCCCTGCTGCTACCGCAGCTTATCGCCTGTTTTTGGTTTGCATCGCAGATCTGGCAGTTCGTTGTGAAAGTGGTGTAGTGGTGTTTTCGTGTGTTTTTGCACGGGAACGCCTACTCTGCATCTCATTAGGGTTAGTTGGTGGTGTCACCCGTGGGGGTAACATTTGCGGCAGTTATCGCGGGAATACTGCCGATGTCTGCAGTTTGCACACGCTTGTGAATGGGGCGTTAAATCTAGCTCCACTTTTGATGCGTTAAGGTGGCGATACCTTGGCGATAAGTCCTTGTGAATATGCCCCTGAAACTTTTAATCCTTGATGAGGTGAGCATGGTGTCAAACTTAGGGGCCTATTACGATGGCAGTCGGATGACCACCGCCCAGCCGGCGGTGGCAACCGCCGGACCTGCGGCAGACATCCGCCGCGATTGCAAGCCAGAAAACCGCCGGCCAGATCAGGATGGCGGTGGTGACCGCGGCGGTGGGAAATTCCGACTGCCGCTTTTCTGCCGGTTGCCATCCACACTCCTGCCCTGCAGACGGAGAAGGACCGGGATAATGGTGGCGGTGCAGGGCAGGCTCCGCCGGCACGATTATGATTCCGGCGGTAGCCAGCCTTTCCTCAGCGGTCAGACCGCCATGGAAAGGCATGTGGTGATTGTCTTCCGGGGGCCCGTTGTGGGCCCCCAATGTTTTGTGGGGGGTGTGGGTGCACAGGGGGGTACCCATCATCCTCCCTAGTCCCCCCCTACATGTCCCTGTACCAGGTGGCAGGCACTGTGCAGTGCCTGCTACGCAGTGCAGGGAAATGCAGGACATGCTCATTTGGACATCGCTGCGGTGCTGTGGGCAGCAGCAACCGCCGCAATGTTAAGGCCCGCGATCCGACCGCCGCGGTCGGATTTCGAGCAAGGAACATCCTAATGCGACCGGCGGTTATGTCGCCGGCCTTGCGGGCGGTCTTTTCCGTTACGATGGCGGTCGGGGAGGTTTACCGACCGCCATCGCAATAGGCCCCCTAATGCTTGCCTTTGTGCACTTGAGAATGCAACAGATTTTAAAAACAGATTACAAAGTTCTGTTTGGAAGAAAATATTTAATTGTATTTGGAGATCTACTACTACTTACTCCCGTTAAAGAACAACCTGTTTTTAAAACGCTTCTCCATGATGACACAAGGAAATCTTTAGGAAGTATTGGGAATGTAAATATTTGGTTAAACTTTGAATATAAAGAACATGCTAAGAATATGGGACAAGCAGGTGATGAAGATTGCGCGCTATTCTTAAAGAATTGGTATGTTGACGGAACATGGTAAACAAGCTTTAGAAAGTCGGCTACTAAAAACTTGTATACAATTATACATCTGAAAAAACAGCGGCAGAAGTAATGTACAATTTGCTTGTAGTAAACAAATCTATAGTTTGCCTAATGCCTACACTGCAAGAGTGTTGTACATTTAATGAACAACTTCTCAAACTGGAAAACAACAAATTCTAGAAATTAAAACTATTGACAAAATTGAACACCAGGGGTAACAATTATTCTTACTGAGAAACTACAGGCTAAATTGGATTCTTTGGAAAAGTCTGTATCTAAACTTGCAGGATTAGAAAAGAGTTTACATGTATGTAAAAACTGTTGAGTAATTTTGCAGCGTAATTTGAATGAAGAAGAAGGATTAGTAAATGGAGCAATGGGAAAAGTTGATGATTTTGTTAATTTTCAAAATAGAGATGGAATAGAACTTTTGATTATAACATTTGACCATATTTATGAGGTAAGACAGATTAGGCGTTGTGTTGTACATTTTTTGCTTGTAAAAGACTTGTATGTTTGTAGACAACAGTTTCCTCTGTCTCTAGCATATGCAGTAACCATTCCTAATTCTCAAGGTTTAAGTATAGACAGAGCTTTTGTAAATATTGGAAGTACAGTGTTCAAAGAGGGAATGGCATACATTGCATTGTCTCGAGTAAGAACATTTTCTGGCTTGTATTTGATAGATTTTGATGAGAGAAAGATTAGTTCTAATGCAAATTGTGTAAGAGAGTACAATCTTTTAAGCCTTTATGCTCCTCATTTAGGTAAATATCCAATATATGAGAGATGTATTCTGTGTCCAAAATGGAAATACATCAAACATTCAAGTGAGTTTGAAAATAAGAAATCAGTTCAAGACAAAGTTGAAGGTGTAAAGAAAAAAAAAGTGGAAACTGATAAAGAGATTTTAGGATACCGGTTGGAAAACAGTTCAGGTATCAACTGTTATGCTAATGTGATTCTGAATGTTGTGTTTCATTTACCACATCTTCATCATGAAATCATGGAAAATCATGAAAAAAGATTCCGTTCTGCACTACATCATTTATTTCAACAGTTGGTAAGTGACAGAAGTAAAATACATACTACTTCTGGCATTCAACATCTTTTAGATATATGTACTGGTTCATTGACATTTACTCTAAACATACAACAAGATGCACAAGAATTTCTAATGTTCATGCTTGGAGTATTAGAACACAAAGGAATATACATTGATAACTTATTTGGACTAAGTTACACATGGGACCATAACTGTGAAGAGTGTTCATTTAGTTCTACCACTCAAATACGATCCGAACGATTCCTATACTTAACAATACCAGACTGCAAATCAGTACCTTTCAACAAATTGATTAAAACAGCAAATCAGGATATGACATGTTCACATTGTAGATTGGAGATGTTATCTACATTACATACAGAAAGATTTGTAAAATATGTCATTTTAATGTTGCAACGTTGCAGAGCATATTGAAGAAAATTGGAAACAAAGATAAACGATTTTAAAGGAAGTCAAATATCTATTTCATGAAGAACTTATATAAGAGTGGCTATTATTTTCCATGATGGCCCTACTACAACATCTGGACACTATACTGTTTATTTAAAGTGTAACAAAGGATGGACACATTGCAATGATGCCCAACTGAAATTCAAAGCCAGATTGCCTTTTAAATTAGCACATTTTCATGTGTTATTTCTCCAGCCAAAGTTTTGAGTACATCATTCGGCCTATTGGGGAAGATTTCAACAGAAATTAGAAAGCACTGCAATCTTTTAGTGTTTATAATTAGTGTTTTGATTATTATTTGGCCTAATTGATATTACATTTTGAAAAATGTGTTTAAAAGTAAATAGTTTATATATTTGTTATCAATATTGTACCAGAAGTAAATGAGAATGTACATGTATTTGTGATAAATAATATTGTTAATGTAGATGTAGATGAAAGAAGCGATTAACAAAGTGTAGATAGAAAAAACACATAATTACACATATTGATAATGATGTCTGAGAAAAGCAAAAAAGGGAAACAGAGTGTTATGTAATTCTAAATTAATTTTGTGTTCTCGAAAATATAATATCATAATTTCTCAAAAATATTATCAATAAATAAAAGTTTTACTTTTTCTTCTTTACAGTAGGTACTGTTCAAGATTTTAATGCTGTTTAGGATAATACTACTCAAAGATAGGTTTACTGAATGATCTAAATTACTAGAAAGGTAAGAGTACGTAATACAATATACATATTAAACTGCAGTAATGTTTAACATTTAATTATATGCTATTTGTTTCTAATATAAATAATGTTCATCTTTTAGACTATTTGAAAAGTGTTAGCCTATTCCTAAGGAGCAGTATCACGCTTATGCAGTTGCCTATGTGCTACATACTCACTCATACAATCAACCCGGTACCACCCATGCACTAATCCAATAATCCAATCAGTGCCCATGCACTCATACATTCATTCAGACACTATATATGCACTCTCCCAATCACCTAGACACTAGTCATGCGCTCATCCAATCACCCAGGCACTACTATTACACTCAGCCATTTAGTCAGGCACTACACATGCACTCATTCAATCACTAAGGCATTACCCATGCACTCTTCTAATCACCCAGGCACTACACATGCACTCTTCCAATCACTCAGATACTAACCTTGCACTCAACCATTCACTCAGCTGCTGTGCATACAGTCATCCATTCTCTCAGCCACTAGCCTTGCACTCATGCAGTCACCCAGCCACTACCCATGAACTCATCATTTCACTGAGGCACTATGCATGCACTCATTAATTTACTCAGCCATTATCCATGCACTCATCGATTCACCCAGGTACTACCCATGCACACATCCAATCACCCAGGCACTACCCGTTCTCTCATGCATTCACTCAGGCACTAAGCATGCGCTCATCCATTTACTCAGGCACTACTGATACACTCATCCAATGATCCAGGTACTACCCTTGCACTCATCCATTCACTCAGCCACTACTGATGCACTCATGCAATGACCCAGGTACTACGCATACACTCATCCATTCACTCAGGCACTACCCATGCACTCATCCAATCCCTCAAATACTACTCATACACTCATCCAATTACTCATGCACTAGCCATGAACTCATGCATTCTCTCAAGTACTACCCATGCAGTCATTGAATGACCCAGGCACTACCGTTGCACTCAACCATTCACTCAGGCACTACCATGTACTCATCCAATCACCCAGGCATTACCCATGCACTTATCCAATCACTCATTCACTATCTTTCTACTCATCCATTCACCCAGGCACTAGTGATGCACTCATCCAATCACCCAGGAACTACTATTACACTCAACTATTCTCTCAGGTGCTAACCATGCACTCATCCAATGACCCAGGCACTAATCCATTCACTCAGGCACTACCCATGCACTTATTCAATCACCCAGGCACTACCTTTGTACTCATGCATTCACTGAGGCACTACCCATGCACTCATCTAATTATTCGAGCATTTTCCCTACACACATACATGCTTTCAGGCACTACGCATACACAATTCCATTCTCTCAGGCAGTACCCATGGACTCATCCAACCAACCAGGCACTACACATGCACTCATTCAATCACCTAAACACTACCCATGCACTCATCCAATCACCCACGCACTACCAATGTACTCTTCCAATCACTCAGGGACTAACTTTGCACTCAACTGACACACTACCCAGGAACTCATCCATTGTCTCAGGCACTACTCATGCACTCATCCAATGACCCAGGTACTACCCTTGCACTAATCCATTCACTCAGGCACTACCCTTGCACTCATTCAATCACCCAGGTACTACCTTTGCACTCATGCATTCACTGAGGCACTACCCATGCACTCATCCAAACATTCAAGCACTATCCTTGCACTCATCCATCCTTTCAGGTACTACACATACACTCTTTGATTCTCTCAGGCATTATCCATGGACTCATCCAATCAATCAGGCACTACGCATGCACTCATGCAATCACCTACGCACTAGTCATGCACTCATCTAATCACCCAGGCACTACTACTACACTCAACCATATAGTCAGGCACTACACATGTACTCTTTCAATCGCCCAGGCACTACCCATGCACTCTTACAATCACTCAGATACTAGCCTTGTACTCAGCTATTCATTGAGATGCTATGCATACAGTCATCCATTTTTTCAGCCACTAGCCTTAGAACTCGTGCAGTCACCTGGCCACTACCCATGCACTCATCAATTCACTCAGGCACTACACATGAACTCATGCATTCACTCAGCCATTATCCATGTGCTCTTCCATTCACCCAGGTACTACCCATGCAAACATCCAATCACCCAGGCACTACCCTTCCTCTCATGCATTCATGCAGGCACTAAGCATGCACTCATCCATTCACTGGGTCACTACCCATACACTCATCCAATGATCCAGGCACTAACCATGCACATATCTAATCACCCATGCACTACCCTTCCTCTCATGCATTAATTCAGGCACTAAGCATGCACACATCCATTCACTCAGGCACTACCCATACACTCATCCAATGATCCAGGCACTACCCTTGAACTCATCCATTTACTCAGCCACTAGCCATGCACTCATCCAATCACTCAATACTACTCATGCACTCATTCAATCACTCAAGAACTAGCCATGAACTCATACATTCTCTCAAGCACTACCCATGCAGTCATTCAATGACCCAGGCAGTACTGTTGCACTCATCCATTCACTCCGGCACTACCATGCACTCACCCAATCACACAGGCATTACCCCTGCACTCATCCAATCACTCACTCATTATCTTTGCACTCATCCATTCACTTAGGCACTACCCATACACTCATCCAATCACTCAGGTACTATTCTTGCACTCAATTATTCACTTACGCACTACTCCGGCAGTACCCATGCACTCATCCAATCACCCAGATTCTACTCATGCACTCATGCAATCACCCAGGCCCTAGTCATGCACTCATCTAATCACCCAGGCACTACTATTACACTCACCATTCACTCAGGCACTACACATGCAGTCAATTATTCTCTCAGGCACCACCCATGCACTCATCCAATCACACAGGCATTACCCATGCACTCATCCAATCACTCACTCACTATCATTGTACTTATCCATTCACTCGGGCACTACCCATACATTCATCCAATCACTCAGGTACTATTCTTGCACTCAATTATTCACTTAAGCACTACTCAGGCAGTACCCATGCACTCATCCAATTACCCAGACACTATTCATGCGCTCATGCAATCACCCAGGTACTACTAATGCATTTATCCAATCAACCAGGCACTACACATGCACTCATGCAATCACCCAGGCACTAGTCATGTCCTCATCTAATCACCCAGGTACTAATATTACACTCAACTATTCACTCAGGCAGTACACATGCAGTCAACTATTCTCTCAGGCACTACCCGTGCACTCATCCAATCACCCAGGCACTACCCATGCAGTCTTCCAATCACTCAGACACTACCCTTACACTCAACAATTCACTCAGGCGCTATGCATACAGCGATCCATTCTCTCAGCTACTAGCCTTGCATTCATCCAGTCACCCAGGCACTACCCTTGCACTCATCCATTCACTCAGGGACTACCCATTAACTTATTCAATCACTCAGACACTACGTATGCACTTATCCTATCACACAGACACTACCCATTGACTCATCTATACACACAACATATACTTTTTCTTTTTAAACCAGAATAGGTGGTTCCGTAAGAACTGTTTTTTTTCTCTTTTAAAAACTATTTATATATATATTTATCTAACTATTTTGTCGATTTGTTTGTGTTTTTTAGATTTAAAAAATGACAATGTAAAGAAAAAAAAAGCACAAAACATATGTCTAATTTGGGGGGAAAACAATTAACAACATTGGTTGTTAATGGTGTCCAACATTGTTTGGATAACCTGATTCCCCACACTCAAAACGGTAATACATTTTGGGCAGAAAAGTCCAGCTTTCGCGAAATCAGGCAGAGTCAGTGGTATGGTCTGCAGCCTGTCGCCAGGTCTTGATGTAAAAGACTGTGCATTTTGGCCACCTTCACTTGCATTAAGTCTTGCAAGTTCTGCTCTTGCAAGATGGTTTTGATGCATCGTATTCAGGTTCTTGTACATTGAAGACGTCCCTCAAGAATATTTCTTCTCGGATCCCCGAGATAGCACCTTCTTGCACATGTTGCCGGTCACCTTCTGCACGTTTACTTTCTTCTGGCCCTCTGGAATGGTAAAAAATTCCTACACCACACTCTCCTTCTTCTTGCGTGCTGGCTCCTCTTCCTCCTCCAAAAGTGTCTGCTCCTCCTCCTCATGCAGGTTTTGTGATGTTGCAATAAAAAATTTCAAAATCACAATCCAAAAAACACCAAAACACCTGTAATATAGGTTCTTCTGGATTGAGTTTGACTGTTGCCAACCACACCTAAAATTAGAAGAAAGAGGTTAGGATCTAGCAAAGTTAAGGATGACAGGATGTTTAACCAATCAAATCTCTTTTTTTGTGTCACATGAGGTGCGCAACTCCTACGTGGTGCCACTACATACAGGACGCGATTCTGCAACTTCTTTTACATTTACATTTCAACTATATTTGGTTGTATCTTATAATATTTCATTTACAAATAATTGTACTTCTTCATTTAAAATGAAGTAAATAAATCTATATTTATATATAATATTGTAGTTAAAAAAAACATTAGATGTGCGTACCGTACGCAAATCTGGAAGTTGCGATCAACGTTGATGTACCGCGATTCCTGAAATTATTATTAAAGAAAGTTTTAATAACTTTCTTTTATTAATATACAAGTTTATTTACTATCTTAGCAAAACTGTAACCTTGACTTGACCTTACTATTGCAAATAAAAAACAAAGAGTCGCGTCCGGGCCGCGATTCCGCATTTACATTTTCAAAAGAAAGAAGGAGATACAATATATTTTACATCAAAATATTAAGGTAATAATCAATTGTAAATTATGCATTATGTCAAATATAACTGTTAAAAAGCAAGCTGGATTCATATGTGGATCAGGAAGTAAGGCCCAGTAGTGTACGTGATGGTATCACAAACCCACGAAATACATCAATTGAATTTTTAATTTGCGTTTAGCATAACTACATATTTATTATATTACTCTGCAACTAAACTACTATCCTAAACATATACATAAATTATTATTTTCACTATATTTTAACACTTTTAAATAAAAAAATGTCCAGTACGTGACTCCATTTTTATATTTAAAAAAACATTTATATATATATATGTGTATATATATAAAAATATATATTTAAAAAAATATTTAAATATATATAAATTATATTTTATATATATATATATATATGTAAATATATAACAATATATATTTTAAAAAAATATTTAAATATATATAAATTATATAATATATATTCACTGAAAAAAACATAGGTTTCAGGCACGTTATAGTTAGAAATTAGCATTTCAAAAACCTTAGAAATTCAGTGAAAAAAACCATAGGTTTCAGGGACGTTACAGTTAGTTGGACATTTCACTCATACAAAACCATAGAAATTCCACCGTTATAGTTAGTTCAGCTAACTATAACTCGCGCCCCTGCAATGCACTGCTGATGACGTCACATATTACATCATTCATGACATGGTCAGTGACATCACTGATGACATCACTGATGACATCTCAAATGACATCACTGATGACATCATCCATGTGACAATCTGATGTACCTCGTCACACACTAATATAACCTTTGATACACTCACTGTAAAATACAGACTACCATTTTCGATACCATTGACACACTAATACCAGTTACTACATACCCACTCAGTGATTCCTAGGTCTAGACACACATCTACCCATTCACCCATACAATCAGTCATACATGCAGTCACTGATCAATAGAACACTATCAAATGCACTCATACACCGATATAGACATTGACACACCAGCACTCATCCTAGTCAGTTATGTACTCATCCTAGTCACTCATGCAAAGAATCAATCACAGTTCCATTTACTCACCCCTCACCCTGCCACGAGGCCGCCAACATGACCGCCAGCCTCCTCAGCCGATCGCTGGCTTCCGCCACACAGGCCCCCAGCGGCACAGCACCGCTGACTTATGTCTCTACAAACTACTGCCTTTGATATACACTGCAGACAGCAAGGCTCAGAATTCAGATCGAGTCGCGATTGCAGATGATGCAGTCCCGTAGGCAAGAGACATTGTTGAAGTCAACAACACATGGCTGTCGGCCCTTCCTGACCGCAGCCTCCGTCCTACACTGCGGTCAGTAGGGCTCACAATTCAGATGGAGTCGAGATTGCAGATGACGCAGTCCAGTAGGCAAGAGACGTTGCTCAAGTCAACAACACGTGCCTGTGGGCCCTTCCTCACCGCTGACTCCTGCCTCCACTGCGGTGAGTAGGGCTCACAATTCAGAGCGACTCGCAATTGCAGATGACGCAGTCCAGTAGGCAACAGACATTGCTACCAGTGCGGCCAGCCCGGACCACGCATCATTGCTGACTGCGCACACGCTAAGTGCTTCAAGTACCACTAACTCTGTGCAGCTCAAGTCAACGCCACGTGGCTGTGGGCCATTGATGACCACTGCCTCCGGCTTACAATGCGGTTAGCAGGGCTAACAATTCAAGATTAGTGCCGATGCAAATTGTGTAAGAGAGTATAATCGGTTAAGAAGACTGTATGCTCCCAATCTGTACAGCTCAAGTCAACGTCACGTGGCTGTGGGCCCTTGCTGACCGCTACCTCTGGCCTACACTGCGGTCATCAGGGATCACAATTAATATTAAGGGGTCGATTCCGATCTCGGTCGGAGGCGCACCCAATACCATTCGGTCGGGAAAAAAGCCATGCGAAAGCCAGTTTCCCGACCGATCCGTACAGCACACCGAACGAGCAAGTACGATGCGCACAACAGCAAAAATTCCGGCCGAGCCGTACTCACCCAAACCAGGTCCTGTTCTCCGACCGAGGCGAATCCGGAAACGCCGAATCGAGTCGCACGGAAGGGAAAATGCAGCCCCGTCCGGCCGGACAAGTACGATGCGCTTCCCGTACGCGCCGAACCCGTCGCTACGCACGGCACGTCAAAGCATCCGGGAGAGGCGCACATAAGCTCCGAATCGCGCCACAACACGATCCACGGCTACGAGACGAACACGGCACCGACGAGGACGACGCGAAGCGACGAGGACGAGCGAAGCGACGAGGACGACGCGAAGCAACGAGAAGGACGAACGACACGAACCAACCATGAATCCCTTCGTCCCGATCATACCAATATTCTACATCTACTACCGGAACAGGCACGGACGCGTACGGCGCAGAAGGTAAGTCAGACACCAACCACAAAACACATACAAAACGTACACGACACATCACACACATACACTGGGAATCTGAATATACTTACACCAGCAACAGCAGCACCATAGGGGCGGGATGCCCATCACCAATGCCACATATGCACACAGGGGCCTGAATGCGCGCCACCACCCCAACCCAGGGGGGCTGGATGCCTACCACTACTACCACCCTTAGCCAGGGGGCAGGATGCCTACCACTACTACCACCCTTAGCCAGGGGGCAGGATGCCTACCACTACTACCACCCTTAGCCAGGGGGCAGGATGCCCACCACTACTACCACCCTTAGCCAGGGGGCAGGATGCCCACCACTACTACCACCCTCACCCAGGGGGGCAGGATGCCTACCACTACTACCACCCTTAGCCAGGGGGCAGGATGCCCACCACTACTACCACCCTTAGCCAGGGGGCAGGATGCCCACCACTACTACCACCCTCACCCAGGGGGGCAGGATGCCTACCACTACTACCACCCTTAGCCAGGGGGCAGGATGCCTACCACTACTACCACCCTTAGCCAGGGGGCAGGATGCCTACCACTACTACCACCCTTAGCCAGGGGGCAGGATGCCTACCACTACAACCACCCTTAGCCAGGGGGCAGGATGCCCACCACTACTACCACCCTTAGCCAGGGGGCAGGATGCCCACCACTACTACCACCCTCACCCACGGGGGGCAGGATGCCTACCACTACTACCACCCTTAGCCAGGGGGCAGGATGCCCACCACTACTACCACCCTTAGCCAGGGGGCAGGATGCCCACCACTACTACCACCCTCACCCAGGGGGCAGGATGCCTACCACTACTACCACCCTTAGCCAGGGGGCAGGATGCCTACCACTACTACCACCCTTAGCCAGGGGGCAGGATGCCTACCACTACTACCACCCTTAGCCAGGGGGCAGGATGCCTACCACTACTACCACCCTTAGCCAGGGGGCAGGATGCCCACCACTACTACCACCCTTAGCCAGGGGGCAGGATGCCCACCACTACTACCACCCTCACCCAGGGGGGCAGGATGCCTACCACTACTACCACCCTTAGCCAGGGGGCAGGATGCCCACCACTACTACTACCCTTAGCCAGGGGGGCAGGATGCCCACCACTACTACCACCCTCACCCAGGGGTGGCAGGATGCCTACCACTACTACCACCCTTAGCGAGGGGGCAGGATGCCTACCACTACTACCACCCTTAGCCAGGGGGCAGGATGCCTACCACTACTACCACCCTTAGCCAGGGGGCAGGATGCCTACCACTACTACCACCCTTAGCCAGGGGGCAGGATGCCCACCACTACTACCACCCTTAGCCAGGGGGCAGGATGCCCACCACTACTACCACCCTCACCCACGGGGGGCAGGATGCCTACCACTACTACCACCCTTAGCCAGGGGGCAGGATGCCCACCACTACTACCACCCTTAGCCAGGGGGCAGGATGCCCACCACTACTACCACCCTCACCCAGGGGGGCAGGATGCCTACCACTACTACCACCCTTAGCCAGGGGGCAGGATGCCTACCACTACTACCACCCTTAGCCAGGGGGCAGGATGCCTACCACTACTACCACCCTTAGCCAGGGGGCAGGATGCCTACCACTACTACCACCCTTAGCCAGGGGGCAGGATGCCCACCACTACTACCACCCTTAGCCAGGGGGCAGGATGCCCACCACTACTACCACCCTCACCCAGGGGGGCAGGATGCCTACCACTACTACCACCCTTAGCCAGGGGGCAGGATGCCCACCACTACTACCACCCTTAGCCAGGGGGCAGGATGCCCACCACTACTACCACCCTCACCCAGGGGGGCAGGATGCCTACCACTACTACCACCCTTAGCCAGGGGGCAGGATGCCTACCACTACTACCACCCTTAGCCAGGGGGCAGGATGCCTACCACTACTACCACCCTTAGCCAGGGGGCAGGATGCCTACCACTACTACCACCCTTAGCCAGGGGGCAGGATGCCCACCACTACTACCACCCTTAGCCAGGGGGCAGGATGCCCACCACTACTACCACCCTCACCCACGGGGGCAGGATGCCTACCACTACTACCACCCTTAGCCAGGGGGCAGGATGCCCACCACTACTACCACCCTTAGCCAGGGGGCAGCATGCCCACCACTACTACCACCCTCACCCAGGGGGCAGGATGCCTACCACTACTACCACCCTTAGCCAGGGGGCAGGATGCCTACCACTACTACCACCCTTAGCCAGGGGGCAGGATGCCTACCACTACTACCACCCTTAGCCAGGGGGCAGGATGCCTACCACTACTACCACCCTTAGCCAGGGGGCAGGATGCCCACCACTACTACCACCCTTAGCCAGGGGGCAGGATGCCTACCACTACTACCACCCTTAGCCAGGGGGCAGGATGCCCACCACTACTACCACCCTTAGCCAGGGGGCAGGATGCCTACCACTACTACCACCCTTAGCCAGGGGGCAGGATGCCCACCACTACTACCACCCTTAGCCAGGGGGCAGGATGCCCACCACTACTACCACCCTCACCCACGGGGGCAGGATGCCTACCACTACTACCACCCTTAGCCAGGGGGCAGGATGCCCACCACTACTACCACCCTTAGCCAGGGGGCAGGATGCCCACCACTACTACCACCCTCACCCAGGGGGGCAGGATGCCTACCACTACTACCACCCTTAGCCAGGGGGCAGGATGCCTACCACTACTACCACCCTTAGCCAGGGGGCAGGATGCCTACCACTACTACCACCCTTAGCCAGGGGGCAGGATGCCTACCACTACTACCACCCTTAGCCAGGGGGCAGGATGCCCACCACTACTACCACCCTTAGCCAGGGGGCAGGATGCCCACCACTACTACCACCCTCACCCAGGGGGGCAGGATGCCTACCACTACTACCACCCTTAGCCAGGGGGCAGGATGCCCACCACTACTACCACCCTTAGCCAGGGGGCAGGATGCCCACCACTACTACCACCCTCACCCAGGGGGCAGGATGCCTACCACTACTACCACCCTTAGCCAGGGGGCAGGATGCCTACCACTACTACCACCCTTAGCCAGGGGGCAGGATGCCCACCACTACTACCACCCTTAGCCAGGGGGCAGGATGCCCACCACTACTACCACCCTCACCCACGGGGGGCAGGATGCCTACCACTACTACCACCCTTAGCCAGGGGGCAGGATGCCCACCACTACTACCACCCTTAGCCAGGGGGCAGGATGCCCACCACTACTACCACCCTCACCCAGGGGGGGCAGGATGCCTACCACTACTACCACCCTTAGCCAGGGGGGCAGGATGCCTACCACTACTACCACCCTTAGCCAGGGGGCAGGATGCCTACCACTACTACCACCCTTAGCCAGGGGGCAGGATGCCTACCACTACTACCACCCTTAGCCAGGGGGCAGGATGCCCACCACTACTACCACCCTTAGCCAGGGGGCAGGATGCCCACCACTACTACCACCCTCACCCAGGGGGCAGGATGCCTACCACTACTACCACCCTTAGCCAGGGGGCAGGATGCCCACCACTACTACCACCCTTAGCCAGGGGGCAGGATGCCCACCACTACTACCACCCTCACCCAGGGGGCAGGATGCCTACCACTACTACCACCCTTAGCCAGGGGGCAGGATGCCTACCACTACTACCACCCTTAGCCAGGGGGCAGGATGCCTACCACTACTACCACCCTTAGCCAGGGGGCAGGATGCCTACCACTACTACCACCCTTAGCCAGGGGGCAGGATGCCCACCACTACTACCACCCTTAGCCAGGGGGCAGGATGCCCACCACTACTACCACCCTCACCCACGGGGGCAGGATGCCTACCACTACTACCACCCTTAGCCAGGGGGCAGGATGCCCACCACTACTACCACCCTTAGCCAGGGGGCAGGATGCCCACCACTACTACCACCCTCACCCAGGGGGGCAGGATGCCTACCACTACTACCACCCTTAGCCAGGGGGCAGGATGCCTACCACTACTACCAACCTTAGCCAGGGGGCAGGATGCCTACCACTACTACCACCCTTAGCCAGGGGGCAGGATGCCTACCACTACTACCACCCTTAGCCAGGGGGCAGGATGCCTACCACTACTACCACCCTTAGCCAGGGGGCAGGATGCCTACCACTACTACCACCCTTAGCCAGGGGGCAGGATGCCCACCACTACTACCACCCTTAGCCAGGGGGCAGGATGCCTACCACTACTACCACCCTTAGCCAGGGGGCAGGATGCCTACCACTACTACCACCCTTAGCCAGGGGGCAGGATGCCCACCACTACTACCACCCTTAGCCAGGGGGCAGGATGCCCACCACTACTACCACCCTTAGCCAGGGGGCAGGATGCCCACCACTACTACCACCCTCACCCAGGGGGCAGGATGCCTACCACTACTGCCACCCTTAGCCAGGGGTCAGGATGCCTACCACTACTACCACCCTTAGCCAGGGGGCAGGATGCCTACCACTACTACCACCCTTAGCCAGGGGGCAGGATGCCCACCACTACTACCACCCTTAGCCAGGGGGCAGGATGCCTACCACTACTACCACCCTTAGCCAGGGGGCAGGATGCCTACCACTACTACCACCCTTAGCCAGGGGGCAGGATGCCCACCACTACTACCACCCTTAGCCAGGGGGCAGGATGCCCACCACTACTACCACCCTCACCCACGGGGGCAGGATGCCTACCACTACTACCACCCTTAGCCAGGGGGCAGGATGCCCACCACTACTACCACCCTTAACCAGGGGGCAGGATGCCCACCACTACTACCACCCTCACCCAGGGGGGCAGGATGCCTACCACTACTACCACCCTTAGCCAGGGGGGCAGGATGCCTACCACTACTACCACCCTTAGCCAGGGGGCAGGATGCCTACCACTACTACCACCCTTAGCCAGGGGGCAGGATGCCTACCACTACTACCACCCTTAGCCAGGGGGCAGGATGCCCACCACTACTACCACCCTTAGCCAGGGGGCAGGATGCCTACCACTACTACCACCCCCACTCATAGGATGGACAATGCATGACACAACAAGCACACCACAACCTAGGGAATGCAAGATTAAGACATCCCCCACCACCATGACAAGCGTGTGAGCAGGCTGTGTCAAATGCCTACAACACCGAACATGACTTTGAACATACAATGTGACCCCCTAGCACATGTGCCACACATATATGTGTGTGGCACCCACAATGCAAGCAGCCCATGACCATTGTGGCAATGGGGCCTAAACCCCCATCATCACAGTGACCAAAAGGTAAGTGTGGGGTCCATAGCTGAAGCACATTTTGACCATTGTGGCAATGGGGTCTAAACCCCCATCATCACAGTGACCAAAAGGCAAGTGTGGGGTCCATAGCTGAAGCACATTTTGACCATTGTGGCAATGGGGTCTAAACCCCCATCATCACAGTGACCAAAAGGCAAGTGTGGGGTCCATAGCTGAAGCACATTTTGACCATTGTGGCAATGGGGTCTAAACCCCCATCATCACAGTGACCAAAAGGCAAGTGTGGGGTCCATAGCTGAAGCACATTTTGACCATTGTGGCAATGGGGTCTAAACCCCCATCATCACAGTGACCAAAAGGCAAGTGTGGGGTCCATAGCTGAAGCACATTTTGACCATTGTGGCAATGGGGTCTAAACCCCCATCATCACAGTGACCAAAAGGCAAGTGTGGGGTCCATAGCTGAAGCACATTTTGACCATTGTGGCAATGGGGTCTACACCCTCATCATCACAGTGACCAAAAGGTAATTGTTGACAAAGAAAGAGCTGCAACTGCCAAACTGCATGGATCATTCCTGGTCACAGAACCAAAAACTCATCTGTGGCAAAGTAGTGTATGTGTCCCATTGCAACATAAATTGGGGGAGCCAAATACTGCAGTGCAAATGAAACATTCCTTTGGCCATGTGCAGACAAACAACACCCATGGGGGCTGAGACCGTCAACAGTCATCAATGACACAATGACAGAAGTGACCATCAGAATGCAGAACCACATATTTGCACCAATGGGCACACAAATGCAGATACCCTGTGGAGACAGCAGATGTGAGGTGAACAGATACCATACCATGGCAGCAATGGGACACACAAACCATGATCACTGTGCTGACCGATGACCTAGGAGTCCCAGGGACAGCAGGGGAAACACACCAAACAACATACAGCCAATGGCACACCCAAGATATGCCAATGCAGTGGTGCAGATGCACAAACACAAACAGGCAGACCAACACTGTCATCATACACAGCAGGTGAGGGGTGGGGGTGCCAGTGTCCCCAGGCAACCACACAACACATGAGGAGAGCTGAATACCAATCATACAGATGTGCATACACTGCCACACTAAGGTAACTCATGGATCCAAATCCCCTATGTGGGCAAGCAGGCATTGTCAGGTGAGAGGGAGCACAAAACACACATGTCACACAGGCACGTAGGAACAACAACTGACACAGCAAGTCACAGACACACCACAGCACCACCCCCAGGGCCCCCACAATGTGGTGACCCTGGGCTGAATAAAAATACCACTGTGATGACAAAGCTAAATGTTGTTCACACTGTGAACCACAGTCAGGTGTCCTGAGCAACAAACTACCATCACACCTACACAAGCACAAATCAATCAGCATGGCCAGTAAGCCAAGGCCAACATGGAGGCAGGGGCCTAGTCGGGCAACAACTCTCAACTGCACACACTCAACACCACACCCCTTGACCTCCAACAATGTGCAGCAGTGAAGTACACATGCACTGGTGACATTGCACATGCACCCATGACTATTCCAGGGTGGTGGGTGGGAACCAAGGTGTAGAAACACATCACACATGGACACTCAACAAGACTCCTGAATGTCTGACACACTGCACACTATGCTGTACATGGACATGACGGCAATACCACACCGACCAATGGGATCCCAGCCACAGTCACACACCAATGAAGAAGCCAAGGTCACCCACAAAGAACACACATAGACAACAACCAACATTGCAGCCCGGACCCTAAGGAGTGCCAGCAGTCACACACACAACGTGTCACAATCACTGAAAGATAACACAAACTGGAAATCACATGACAGGGGCAAACAACAAGTGCCAAAGGGAAACCTGACTGTGACCCATCTGCGTCTGCACACAAACTCTGCCCTGACAGCAAACACACCTATGGGTGACACCCTGATGACCAGTAATGTGCCATGCACCCACATCACAGAGAACACAGGGAGAAGACTTTGGGGGAACATAGCTCAAGTCAGCAAGCATCACAAACAGGTACAACACTAGGGATCACAGCATGCGCAGATGAATGGAAGTGAACACACAGACATGCACATACAACACACACCTTGGGCGCAGGCAATGTCTCACGTGTACACACTGCCATGAGGGGACTCCACTCCTGTGTGAGGAAAGCTGTGCCATATGTTGCCTCAGTAGGGCCCCATCATGTCAGCTGAGCACTTGGTCACACAATCAACAATTAGCACCAAATGAGGGCTCCCATCACATCAGCCTGGTCATGAATGTGCCAACGGAATCATCAGCACAGATCCAACACACTTGTATAGCAATGTTGCACTGACTACACGGATGAGTCCCTCCCCATTGATGCCCAAACCTGCATGTCCACTGGAGATGGCAACACGGTCAGGGAAGTAGACAAATGCAACGATGGCAGGCACAACAGATGTGCAGGGGTGGAAGCCACAGATATGAAATTGCCAATGTAAGTAGGAAACCCATTGCCAAATACTGAACACATGACACCCTCAGATGCTGCTATTGATGACATGGATACACCACATGATAGGACACATTCCCCTGGACCACATGGGTTCCTGCACAGTAACACTTCATAATCATGAGACCAGATATCACCATCACTGCAGCAAGGGCATGGTTAGCTGCACCAACAACATGTACATCTGAAGCATGAGCACTAGAGAAAAGAAAGTTGCTTTATTCAGCATATGTGTTGTTTGATAACGACGTCCAGAAGAAATTAGAGCAAAGGCCAATGGCCAGTCCATTGTCAAAGTTCAAACAGGGTGACACTGGCAGATGTCACCCTACGCATGCCTGCACAATACCAGGGACAATCCACTAGGAGGGGCAACCGGGGGAAGGCCAGGCACCGCAGGGACAGGATCAGGGCTCACCAGGGGGAGTCAGGGAAGGGGTGGTGGGTGCTGGAGAGCCACTGACAACTGCAGTGGAGGTGTCTGACATGGTGTGTGCCGGCACAACTGGGGGGCATGACTCAGATGTCGTGGGTGCCGGCACAACTGCAGTGGACCCTGCAGATGGGGTGGACAGGTCCGCCACTGCAGTGCCCAAGTCAGACAGGGCGGTAGTGGACTCCACTGCAGTGCCTACCTCCAGGGGAGGAGAATGGGGAACAGGCAAGGTGGGTTGGACAGAGGGGGAGGACACCCTCACCACATCAGTGGCACAGACAAGCGCAGCGGGGGTGTGGTGCTGGGAGAGCAAGTGGCAGGGGAGAAGGCCGGATCCTCTTGGGGATGGTATATCTGTGGGTGGGGGAACCTGGGGCAGGGTGTGGTGGGGGCACCTGTGCAGTGGGGGCCTGAGGGATGGAGGACGGAGACCTTGTGCCTGAGCTGCAGGGCGGTGGCGGGGTCTTGCTCTTACCACTCCGGGGGACTTGCGGGTGGGGGCCTCAGTCCGTCTGCACCTGGGGGAGGGTGTCCGGGGGCGAGGGGCACTCTGCTCCGTGTGGGTGGGCTTCCTCTTCCCCCGGGATGCTGGAGCAGCTTCATCGGTGGGGAAGAGGCCGAGGTCACAGAGGAAGAGCTGCTGTGACTTTGGGGTTGCAGGTGAGGCAAGGGAGGGTGCTTTGGAGGGAGAGGGAACTGAGGACTGCGCAGTGCATGTGGATGCATGTGTGTGTTCCAGGGCCCCATCCCCTGTGAGTCTGGCTTCAGTCCCCTGAATGTGCGTGCGTGTGCGTTTTGTCATTGGCGTGTGTGTCAGTGTGCTGGATGTGTGTGTGCTGGTGTGTGCCTGTGCCGGTGTGTGTGTGCCTGGGATGGGTAAGGTGCTGGGGAGTGTGGATGGAGCAGAGGCAGGAGGGGTGAGGGACCGTTTGAGGAGGGACACTGCTGCCGTCAGGGAGGAGTCCATGGACCTATTGCCCCTCTGTAGGTCAGACATGCCCGATGAGATGCCCTCCATGAACGACACCAGCTGAGTCAACAGCGCGGTGTGCGCATGGAGGACACTCAGCATGGCTGTCTGCCCTACATGGAGCTGGCGAAGGAGGTACACAGACTCCTCACTCAGGGCAGCAGGGGACACAGGGGCAGGGGGTGCGGTGCCTGGCCCAAAGGAGACACGCTCCCGGACATGGGAGCCTCCACGGACCTGGGGAATGGGAGCCGATGGGAGGGCGGTGGTGGTGCTGGTGGTGGCGGGGACAGCAACACTAGCTGGGGTATGGTGGCTGCTGACACCCGCCTCCACAAGGGAGTCATCCTCCGAGTTGCTCTGGTCCTCAGCTGAGGTGGATGCTGCTGAGGACTCCTCGGTGTGGCTCCCCTCGCCCTCCGTGCCACTGGGTCCCTCCGACCACTCCTCGGCTGCTGACCCAGTCTGGCTCTCCGGCTCCTCCTGGTCCGTGGAGCTGTCCCCTTCCGTGGCCGTGGATGTATCTGCAAACAATGGGGAAACAGACAGACATCAGTCACCTGCACATAACGCACACACCACTGTGAGCACAGCACATCACAGAGCAAGCCCTGGCATCATTAGTTGTACATTGCTAAAAGTGCACTAATTGAACAGGAGAAGTCAATTGTCAGTCTGATGCCAAGCATGGCACTCACATCCCACATGGCCTTGCACCCATCTGTCTGGTGTCTGTTGGATTGCAACACCCCAGTGTTGACACATGCACCAAGTACACAGTAGTTGGACAGTGCAGAGGACACGGTGTGGACACATCACAGCTCTTGCCACTGAGTCAGTACAGGTTTCCGGATGTAAGGGATGCCCAGAGTCAAATAGGAAATGCATGTGATGCATACCAGCGACAGACACCATGATGCACCCATGTCCTGATAGCCAGCGCCACTATGGTGTGCATGTAGCACATGTCACTCCCCTGCAGGCTCACCAATCAGTAGACACATGCCATGGCGGAGGCATGACTGCAAAGTCATACATCACTGGCTCAGTGATGTATGACTTTGCAGCCAGACAACAACACTCTGCACTGTGTCACAATAGTAGGTCATGGGGAATGCAAGTCCTGGAGCTGCACAAGTGCACATGTACATCCCCCCACAACACATCCTCTTAACCCTCATCTGTCCAGGTCATACCTATTGGACATATGGGAGACCTGTGACACTACCCTCTGAACCTGAGCCCTCACACTCTGCTGTGCATGGGGAACAGCTGCCTGAACTTCACATTTACATGCCCCAGTCTGCATGGGCAGCTGATCAGACACCTATGTGTCACACAAGTATCGTCTCCTATGGTCACATCTCCAGTGGCATGCTGAGCCCCTACCAAGAAACTCCACAGCAGTCCTGGCGACTAATCCACAGCACACTGACACAGAGGCAGACACCTGAGGGGTCAAATCACTGTGCACAATGTGTCCGCTGATACACGGGAGTGGGAGTACAGAGTGTATTGTATGGCCTGGAGTAGGCATGACTGTCCAGCCCCACATGAATGAGGGATGAGCCCTGGACTGTAGGCAGCTGGCTAAGTATGTGTGACACACGTCATATACATACTCCTGGGGCCCAAACATTGTTCCCACCCTCAGCATGGGTGTGTGCCAGGTACCCCAGCCACATGTGGTGGATCAGCTCAGCAATTGGACCACAGATCAAAGTAACACGCTGAATACATGTCAGAATACAGGCATTGTGTAAGCAATGGACCCACCCATGATGCCCACCACAGAGTCAGGGAAACAGATGCTGTCTCCCACCTTGAGTCAAGCAAACTGCAAGGACACAGTCCTAAGTGACAGAATTCCCTGCATGTAAGGGCCACACCTGGGTATCAGATGAGGAGTGGGCAGTGCACAATAGAGGGACATGGCTCCTGGACAACATGACTGCTGTACTGTGGCAGTTTAACCAGGCCCGAGGAGGGCACATAGCATGTTAGACAGAGTACACAGTGCAGTCTTTGACTCACCCCCTCCTTGCTGCTCTCTGGCCTTCAGCTGCCCATCCAGGTCTGGAAAGACCACCGCCAGGATCCTGAGCATGTGGGGGGTCAGGGTCCGTGTTCCGCCCTCCTGCGAGGAGGCGACAGCTTCAGCTGGACCCGTGCAATCCTCCGGGTCCAGCCCCGAAGGTCCTGCCACCTCTTTTGGCAGTTGCGGATCCGGCGCTTGTAGACCCCCACAGACCGGACAGCCCGGACGATGTCCTTCCATATCTCATGCTTCCGATGGGCAGAAGCCTGTCAGGATGACAAAGTGATAAGTCCATTACTACACATGCAACATATCCGTGCATGACACAGTTGCATATACATGTCGCAATCACAGGGGAACATGGTGTACCCAGGCAGTGCACGGCTGCCCATGGACAGTTTTCCAGAAGTCACTACATGGTATCATTGCATGGGGAGTAAAACCCTGTTCAGAAGCACTGTCACTGCACCATACCTGTCCAGTGCAAGTCACTACACACTATGGGGGGTGACAACTACTCAGTGAGCCTGCTAGCCAGTGGTGTGCTGACTCTCAGCCTTGCTAGTCAGACAAAATGCACATTCAGAAAGGCAGTGCACAGAACACTCACCTGCTCCCCTGGTGTCCCATACAGCTTGCTGTACTGTGGAAGTAGGCTGTCCAGCAGGGCCTGGTTCTCCTCAAGGCTGAAGGCTGGGGCTCTCTCCACAGTACGTGCCATTGCAGGGTCCAGAGGGGCAGAGACAGCAGCAGTGCAGTGGCAGATGTCGTCCTGGAGCATGTAGTGCAGGCAAGTGGGCTCTCAGGGGAACAGGCAGCAATATATATGTGCTGGAGAGGCAGATACTGTCCCTTGTGTCCAAAGTGATAGGTCCAAGTCATTTGCATCTTCTGAATCTGGCCAATCCATGGAATAGCAGCACCAAAACACGCCCACAGCATCCTTCAAAACTTCAACTTCATGACATACATGATTTTGCAACATTGTTGTGGGTGACCAACTGATTTTCCAGCAACCGACTCGTTCGAAATTCGAAAACGCGTCCGTTGCCAGGCAAGCCCATTGTCAATGGGTGCGCACCGATCGGTCCATTGAGGTACAACGCGCACAGGGGTACAACGCGTACCCGCACACATTGAAAGCAATGGGCCGGCCGGAGGCACCGATCGGTCCATTGCAGTTCAACGCGCACAGGGGTACAACGCGTACCCGCACACATTGAAAGCAATGGGCCGGCCGGAGGCACCGATCGGTCCATTGCTGTTCAACGCGCACATGGGTACAACGCGTACCCGCACACATTGAAAGCAATGGGCCGGCCGGAGGCACCGATCGGTCCATTGCAGTTCAACGCGCACAGGGGTACAACGCGTACCCGCACACATTGAAAGCAATGGGCCGGCCGGAGGCACCGATCGGTCCATTGCAGTTCAACGCGCACAGGGGTACAACGCGTACCCGCACACATTGAAAGCAATGGGCCGGCCGGAGGCACCGATCGGTCCATTGCAGTTCAACGCGCACAGGGGTACAACGCGTACCCGCACACATTGAAAGCAATGGGCCGGCCGGAGGCACCGATCGGTCCATTGCTGTTCAACGCGCACAGGGGTACAACGCGTACCCGCACACATTGAAAGCAATGGGCCGGCCGGAGGCACCGATCGGTCCATTGCAGTTCAACGCGCACAGGGGTACAACGCGTACCCGACACATTGAAAGCAATGGGCCGGCCGGAGGCACCGATCGGTCCATTGCAGTTCAACGCGCACAGGGGTACAACGCGTACCCGCACACATTGAAAGCAATGGGCCGGCCGGAGGCACCGATCGGTCCATTGCAGTTCAACGCGCACAGGGGTACAACGCGTACCCGACACATTGAAAGCAATGGGCCGGCCGGAGGCACCGATCGGTCCATTGCTGTTCAACGCATCACTGTATATGTGACTGGCATAGGTCAGCATGCCTGTCTCAGATGGACATATGCCAGCCACAGATAGCTCCCAGGGAGTGAGGGGCACACCTACATCACGACAGCCTGTCCAAACCTTATCATAAGGCATGTAAGGCTGCATTTCCTATTGTGTGTATGTTGGTGTACATGTTGTCCTGTGGGTGTCACCTGTGGGCAGCCACCCCCAGGCTGTGCACGTGTTCATGGGGACAGGATCCTGGGTGTTACGTGTACGTGACCACTGTGATGTGCAACTGTTCATATCTGTGCATGTGTCATGGTCACATTTCACAGTGGTGTTTGTGTATGTCATGTCACATACCCCGTGAGTCCCATGTGGGACGGTATGTTTGAGCCAGGGTGTCCCAGTGGCACAATAGTGATGGCCCTCCACAGTCTTTGTGCATGTAGTGTTTACAATGTCTCTGATTTCATGTGCACAATGGGAGACAGTCTCCACATCCACGTTGTGTGTGCATGGACTCTGATGTTGTGCGTGTGTGTCACAGATGTCCATGGCTCTCCTGCCATGGCAAGTGTGGCCACTACCTGTGGGGGTCATGTTTGTTTTGCTGTGGTGTACACATGATACTCCAGGTGATGCCAGTGTCCATGTGGCATTACAGGGTCCCTGGGAATGTACCTGTCGTTGAGCTGTGGTGCCTGGGGCACATCTGTCCTCACATGTCACTGGGGGGTGACTGTGACACAGCATCATGATATCCAATGGGCCAACCTGGGACAAATTGATGCCACCTGTAGGACCGTGTTGACAGATGTTGGCCATGTATGTACCATACATGTCGTTCCGGTACTGCACACTTCATGTAGTTGTGCCTCATGATGATGTATGTTGGGAACTTGAGTGTGTTCAATGCCGCATATGTGGGGTGACTGACGATCTTGCTTACTTCTCCTCTGCACTGCAGGGCTCCTGCTGTCCATCGGCCATTCCCAGACCTGGCAACGATGGTGGAACGGGACAGCATCCGACGGTACCGCTTCACCAGGCAGCTGATTGAGGATTTGGCAGTGCAGTTGTCCCCACATTTGCAGCCTGGCCGGCCGTATCCTACAGCGCTGACCCCCAAGGTGAAGGTGATGGCAGCCCTACACTTCTTTGCCACCGGTACCTTCCAACATACTGTGGCGTCTGCTGGTGGGATGTCACAGACCATGTTCAGCCGTGTGCTCCGCGATTTCTTGGCGGCAATGTTGCTCTTCCTGAACCGGTACATATATTTCCCTAGACTGCGACGACTCACTGACGTGAAGAGTGACTTTTATGCCCTGGGGAGGATGCCGCATGTCATTGGCTCCATTGATGGGACACATGTGGCTTTGGTACCACCACAGGCCCAGGAGCAGGCCTACAGGAACCGCAAGCACTACCACTCGGTCAATGCACTGGTGGTGTGTCTTGCAGACATGACCATCACACACGTGTGTGCCCGTTTCCCTGGTTCAGCACACGATGCCTTTGTGATGAGGAGTAGTCGCATCCCCAGGTTGATGGCACAGATGCAGAACCAGCGTGCCTGGCTTGTCGGTGTGTACTGACTTTGTGCCATTGTGTGTGATCTGATCTGTAGTATTCCGCCCACTTTTCCAAGTCAGCTGATGTGCACTTGTCTGTCCGTAGGTGACTCGGGATACCCCAACATGCCGTGGTTGCTGACACCCCTCAGGAACCCTGTGACACCTGCCCAGATGCGCTACAATGAGGCACATGGTCGGACCAGGAGAGTGATTGAGCGGACCTTTGGTCTCCTGAAGAGCCGCTTCCGCTGCCTGGACAAGACCGGAGGGTCCCTCCCATATGCCCCTGCGAAAGTGTGCAAGATTATCATCGTCTGCTGCATGCTCCACAACCTGGCAGTGCGGAAGGAGTTGCCTCTCATCCAGGATGACGATGACCAACATCCGCCACCTGTGGAGGATCCTGGCCTGGACCACGATGCCAGTGACGATGATGATGATGATGATGATGATGGTGATGGTGATGTCCGCACACAGCTCATCACCAACTTCTTTAGCTGAATGTGAGTATCCTGAGGTGTCATGTGAATGATGTGAGTTGGCATGATGTGTGGGTGGTGCTCTGGTGCTGTTGGAGTGTGTCCATGGGCTACTTGACAGGATGTGTGTTGCGATGTGTGGTGACAGGTGGGCTGTACTCCCCAACAGTGTTGACATGCTAACTTGGTTCTGGGTGGGTATCTTGTAACATGTATTGTGCATGAGTTTTGCTGATCTGTCCTGTACTGCATTGCTTTTGACTGTGTGTCATTTCTGTCCTTCACAGGGTACTTTCAGATTCGTTTGGTCAACTGTGTCCACCGACGACGTGATTGCACATCCAGGCTGGTAGCTGTTGTGTCCCTACAGGTGATGTGCGCCACACCCATGGACTTCCTTCCGTCTACAGTTGTTGACTGTGTGCCCGCTACCAGGTGGGGTTACCTTGCATCTGTAGTGGTTACGGCATGTTGCTACTGTGTAATAAACCTGTGCTTCACTTAGTGATGTGCGTTGTCTGTGGTCACACATTTGACTGCCATTTGCTTACTGCACCTGTGGGCTACTTGACTACAACTGGGAATGGGTGTGGTGTCTGTGCATTGCACCGTCTTCCCTGGCAACATCAGTGTAGGCAATGAGTCAGATGGCCTAGGTGTGTATGTGTTGTGTAGCCCTGGTGGTGTGTCTCCCTCATATGTGTCACGTTGCCTGTACTCACATGCCTGTGTTGTCCTTGCTGTTCGCATACACAGTGTAATTTTGCAGTTCATCATCCCCATAACAGCACCCACGTTGGAATCACGACAGAGGCAAGTATGGTGTATTAGTGTGTTTATTGTGATACATCTGTGTTAATAGTGCATAGGATGGATTGTGCTGTACATGAATCTTGCAATCCCAAGTTCCTAGGTGAATTGAAAGTCCAGGTAGACAGGATCCCCAGTATCGGGGCCACAGTTGTCTGACACATTGTTCCAACTTGTACTCCCCATGCAATGTGTGGGAGTAGTGTTGCCATCAACAGGGTGAACAGTCTGTGCACAAAGGCGAAAATCCAGAACAGGTTCAGGCTTCCTGGGAGTTGCGCTTGGCCATCAGCCTCTCACTTTCCCCTCCTCGGACGACCCCTCTTCTTGGGGGGGGCCCTCAAGTGCAGGCTGCTGCGGTGCAGGGGACTCTCCGCCAGAGTCCTCCTCCCTCCCTGTGGCAGTTGCAGTTTGTTCGGTACCAGATGTTGTTGGCACACAGGGAGGTGTGGACTGGTTGCTGTTCATCTGGCGGAGGCATTGTAAAATGTCCCTGTGCACCGCCGTCATCTCATGTAGTACATCCCACTTGGACTCCACGCGGGACATGTGGGAGTCCACACGTGACATGTGTGACTCCACGTGGGACATGTGGGAGTCCAAGCGGGCATGATGGGCAGCCTGCTGCTGTTTGAAGTCTCTGAGGAGCCCCACTACCTGGCTGAGCTCTCCGGTGCTGGACTGGTACGCATCAGCTATGCGTACCAGTTGTGGGTCTTCATGCACACCAGCAACGTCTGCAAGCAGCGACCTCTGTCTCCCACCCCTCCCACCACCCCTGCTGACATGTGCAGTGTGTGCAGTTGCACGCACAGATAACCCTGGTCCACCTTGGGGGTGGTGGTGGTGGTGGTGTCCATGGCCCCAGGTTGGTCCAGGGTCACTGCGCTGGTGTTGTTCCTTATTCTGTCCATGTCGGCAGGGATGGTATTCGTGGTGACAGTCGTTGGAGGGGTGGGTGCAGGGGGTGCAGCTGGTGGACCTGCTGGTGCTGCAGCTGGTGGTCCTGCTGGTGCAGCATGTTGACTTGCACCGGATGTGCCAGGTTGTTCATCGTCCGAGGAGGACAGAGGTTGTACGACGCCAGTGAGCTCGGCATCCTCTTGAGCCTGGGATTGGGACTCCTCAGCGTCTGCTGCTGTGTCCCTATCATCACCTGTTTTTGGGAGACACAAACAATGTATTTCATGTTTCTGCAGGCATCAGTGGTTGACACACCTGACAGTTGTGACTGTGCCTCGGGGTGAGGGCCTGTACATTGTATTGTCCTAAGTCGTCACAGTCAGGGGTTGATATTGGTGTGGCACATTGTCCTGCATTATTTGGGCATTTCTATGTATTCTCTGGGGTGTGAACATGGTCTGCATTGATTGTGTTTGGTTGACAGCCAGACCTCCTTCCCACCCACCCACCCACCCAGTCAGTTATCCCACCATGGAACGTGCTTGCATTGCAGGGAGTGGAAGTTGTCTCTCAGGATGTCAGTCAGTGGTGTCCTGCTGTTTGTTGGTGCACAGTTGCCAGCAGGGCCTTGTGCTCCCCACAGCAGTAGCCAGTGTCAGCCATCTTGTGAGTCCTTCTCCACTCCCTGTGATGTGAGCATGGTTCAGGGTGGTGTTGATGGGACAGTTGTGGGGGTGAGCAATGTCTGTGACTACGACTCCCATCATGCTATTGCCTCCACCCCCTTCCCAGCATGCCCATGCTTCCTTCCTTTTGACTCTGCTTCCCTGTGGGGTGGGCTGGCTGTGCTGACAGGATGGCTGGGAGTGTTGTCCTGGCAGTTGTTTGGCTAAGAGTCCCAAGAGTGTCCCTGTGCTTCACACAACATAACCCAGGGTGGTGGTGCTTTGTGGGATCTTGTGTTAGGATGGAGGGCATTGCATTCTACCAGGTGGGTACTGTGGAGTTTGTGTTGGGGGGGGTGAGGGGAGGTGCTGGTGACTATAGTCAGTGCTGCAAGTCCCCCTTCCCACCCAGCCAGCCAGATATCCCACCATGGAACGTGCTTGCATTGCAGGGAGTGGAAGTTGTCTCTCAGGATGTCAGTCAGTGGTGTCCTGCTGTTTGTTGGTGCACAGTTGGCAGCAGGGCCTTGTGCTCCCCACAGCAGTAGCCAGTGTCAGCCATCTTGTGAGTCCTTCTCCACTCCCTGTGATGTGAGCATGGTTCAGGGTGGTGTTGATGGGACAGTTGTGGGGGTGAGCAATGTCTGTGACTACGACTCCCATCATGCTATTGCCTCCACCCCCTTCCCAGCATGCCCATGCTTCCTTCCTTTTGACTCTGCTTCCCTGTGGGGTGGGCTGGCTGTGCTGACAGGATGGCTGGGAGTGTTGTCCTGGCAGTTGTTTGGCTAAGAGTCCCAAGAGTGTCCCTGTGCTTCACACAACATAACCCAGGGTGGTGGTGCTTTGTGGGATCTTGTGTTAGGATGGAGGGCATTGCATTCTACCAGGTGGGTACTGTGGAGTTTGTGTTGGGGGGGTGAGGGGAGGTGCTGGTGACTATAGTCAGTGCTGCAAGTCCCCCTTCCCACCCAGCCAGCCAGCCAGATATCCCACCATGGAACGTGCTTGCATTGCAGGGAGTGTAAGTTGTCTCTCAGGATGTCAGTCAGTGGTGTCCTGCTGTTTGTTGGTGCACAGTTGCCAGCAGGGCCTTGTGCTCCCCACAGCAGTAGCCAGTGTCAGCCATCTTGTGAGTCCTTCTCCACTCCCTGTGATGTGAGCATGGTTCAGGGTGGTGTTGATGGGACAGTTGTGGGGGTGGGCTATGTCTGTGACTACGACTCCCATCATGCTATTGCCTCCACCCCCTTCCCAGCATGCCCATGCTTCCTTCCTTTGACTCTGCTTCCCTGTGGGGTGGGCTGGCTGTGCTGACAGGATGGCTGGGAGTGTTGTCCTGGCAGTTGTTTGGCTAAGAGTCCCAAGAGTGTCCCTGTGCTTCACACAACATAACCCAGGGTGGTGGTGCTTTGTGGGATCTTGTGTTAGGATGGAGGGCATTGCATTCTACCAGGTGGGTACTGTGGAGTTTGTGTTGGGGGGGTGAGGGGAGGTGCTGGTGACTATAGTCAGTGCTGCAAGTCCCCCTTCCCACCCAGCCAGCCAGCCAGATATCCCACCATGGAACGTGCTTGCATTGCAGGGAGTGGAAGTTGTCTCTCAGGATGTCAGTCAGTGGTGTCCTGCTGTTTGTTGGTGCACAGTTGCCAGCAGGGCCTTGTGCTCCCCACAGCAGTAGCCAGTGTCAGCCATCTTGTGAGTCCTTCTCCACTCCCTGTGATGTGAGCATGGTTCAGGGTGGTGTTGATGGGACAGTTGTGGGGGGGCAATATGTGTGACTGCGACTCCCATGATGCTATTGGCTACACTGACTTGGCCAGCATACACAGAATTCCTTCCTTTGAGTGGTCTTCACTGTGTGTTGGTGTTGTTGTGGTGGCTACATGTGTGGATGTGTGTGTTAGTTCTATTTGTGCCACTGCCTAGCTGTAGTTGTGGTTGTGTTTGTACATGTGTTGGCACAGTTGGATGTGACTTTTTTGATGGCATGTGTTGTGTTTATCTGACTGACATACACATTTTGGGATGATTCTGTTCTAGTTGCTGTGTAATTGCTATGAGTGCATGGTTTGACTCTCCCCTTGACAGTGATGTGTGTGTTTTGTGGCAGTTTATTGTGTACATTTGTTGTGTACTCACCAGGCTCTGGTATGTTCTCTAGTCCATATACGCTCACTGGCGGAAGGATGGCCCGCACCTTCTCCTCCCAGGGCCTGAGGTATATTGGCTTGGCAGGAGGGCCACTGCCGGTGTGTTGGCTGTTGATGTAGTCTATCTTCAGCAGGTCCCGTACCCTCCTGCGCACGTCATACCACCTGTTCTGGATGTCCGTCTTTGTGCGCCGACATGGTGATTGGGCGTTCACCCTGTTGATGATCCTCTCCCACATCTTGGTTTTCTGCGACATGGGGGTCTGTTGGACCAGAGTGCCAAACAGCTGTGGCTCCACCCTGAGGATCTCGTCTACCATGACTTCCAATTCACTATCTAGGAACTTGGGATTCTTCTTGGGGGGCATGGTGATGGGTGGTGATGGTGGGTGATGTGTGTGTTGGTGTGCAGGTGAGGGTGTGTGGGTGTGTGTTGTGCTGGGTGTATGTGAGGTAGGTATTTGTTGGTGTGCTGATGGTGTGTGGCTTGTGTGAGGGATGAGCTGTGGGTGTGTGGTTGCTTTCTCTTGGGTGCTGGCAGTGGAATGGCATTTGCAAAGGCTCATGGTAGTGATTTGTGTCCTTTATATAGATGGAGTTGTGGGTGTGTCTTTGTTCTCTGTCCCCACCCCCCAGTATTTATTGGCTTGGTAATTGCTTGTTTGGCCTTTTTTGGTTGATTTTTCCTTTGTGCTGTTTGTGTATGTTGGAAACGTTCTTGTGACCGAGTCGGACCCTGCATTGGTCTCGTACGGTGTTTTCCGTTTCGTTCACGCTGTGTTTGTGCAGTTTTGTATGCTGCGTACGCGTCGGTCGCGGTGTATTGTGTTGCTTCGGCTCGGTTTTGTATGCGTGTCGGTCGTACGGCTTGTCCTCCGTCCGACTCGGTCGTGTTTTTCGCGCCTTGCATCGTACTTTGCGGTTTGGAGTTGGCGGGTACGATTCGGTCGGATTTGTTCCGGGTGCGTGTCGGTCGGTTGGATTCGCGTGTTTTTCCGGCCGGATTGCTATTTTCCGAGCGGCTCGGTCGGTCGGCTTGGTTTCCTAACGTGTCGGTCGGATTTATCACGGCTTGCATCGTACTTGGCGTGTCGGGCGCCACTGGTACGTGTCGGTCGGTAATTTTTCCGGCTCCGAGTCGGTCGGTGCTTTTTCCGGCCCGAATCGGAATCGACCCCTAAGTCTTGATTCATTAATTACAGAGTCCAGTAGGCAAGTAACTATCACAGGCCTAAAATCTACATAATATCCTTTTAGTATCCTTGCTTCAAGAACTTTTTTTATATCAGTTATAGCTTTAGTACAATCAACAAATTCATCTTCAAGTGCAAACGAACACTCATTAGCAGTCTACACTGCGGGCAGCAGAGCTCGCAATTCGAATTTTGCACACGTGGTGCCACTAACCCTGTTCAACACAAGCCGCGACACGTGGTGCCACTAACCCTGTTCAACACAAGCCGGCGACACGTGGTGCCACTAACCCTGTTCAACACAAGCCGATCCCACATGTGGAACTGTATCCTGAGTCCTGAATGGCAGTGACCCCAAGTCCGTGGCAGCGACCACAGCACCAGACTCCCTTCGATCAGTGAGGCATATTTCCATATGCAAGGCCGGCTACAGGTGGTGCCACTAACCCTGTACAAAACAAGGTGCGACACGTGGTGCCACTAACCCTGTTCAACACAAGCCGATCCCACATGTGGAACTGTGTCCTGACTCCTGAATGGCAGTGACCCCAACTTCGTGGCACCGACCACAGCACCAGACTCCCTGCGATTAGTGAAGCGTATTTGCATATGGAAGGCCGGCGACACGTGGTGCCACTGAACCTGAACTACGCAGGCCGGTGGGGCCATCAACCTATGCACGTGGCTGTGGGCCCTTGCTCACCGCTACCTCTGGCCTACACTGCGGTCAGCAGGGCTCACAATTCAGATACAGTCGCAATTGCAGATGACGCAGTCCAGTAGGCAAGAGACGTTGCGCCCAGTGCGGCCCATCCGCACCAAGCAGCATCACAGGCTCATACATTCTCAATGCTTCTGGTGCCACTAACTGTGCACCTCAACTCAACACCACGTGGCTATGGGCCCTTGCTGACCGCTACCTCTGGCCTACACTGCGGTCATCAGGGATCACAATTAATATTAAGTCTTGATTCATTAATTACAGAGTCCAGTAGGCAAGTAACTATCACAGGCCTAAAACCTACATAATATCCTTTTAGTATCCTTGCTTCAAGAACTTTTTTTATATCAGTTATAGCTTTAGTACAATCACCAAATTCATCTTCAAGTGCAAACGAACACTCATTAGCAGTCTACACTGCGGGCAGCAGAGCTCGCAATTCCAATTTTGGACACGTGGTGACACTAACCCTGTTCAACACATGCCGCCACACGTGGTGCCACTAACCCTGTTCAACACAAGCCGGCGACACGTGGTGCCACTAACCCTGTTCAACACAAGCTGATCCCACATGTGGAACTGTGTCCTGAGTCCTGAATGGCAGTAACCCCAAGTCCGTGGCAACGACCACAGCACCAGACTCCCTTCGATCAGTGAGGCATATTTTCATATGCAAACCGGCTACAGGTGGTGCCACTAACCCAAGCATGACACGTGGTGCCACTAACCCTGTTCAACACAAGCCGATCCCACATGTGGAACTTACAGAGTCCAGTAGGCAAGTAACTATCACAGGCCTAAAACCTACATAATATCCTTTTAGTATCCTTGCTTCAAGAACTTTTTTTATATCAGTTATAGCTTTAGTACAATCACCAAATTCATCTTCAAGTGCAAACGAGCACTCAGCAGTCTACACTGTGGGCAGCAGAGCACGCAATTCGAATTTTGGACACGTGGTGCCACTAACCCTGTTCAACACAAGCCGCGACACGTGGTGCCACTAACCCTGTTCAACACAAGCCGGCGACACGTGGTGCCACTAACCCTTTTCAACACAAGCCGATCCCACATGTGGAACTGTGTCCTGAGTCCTGAATGGCAGTGACCCCAAGTCCATGGCAGCGACCACAGCACCAGACTCCCTTCGATCAGTGAGGCATATTTCCATATGCAAGGCCGGCGACACGTGGTGCCACTAACCCTGTTCAACACAAGCCGCGACACGTGGTGCCACTAACCCTGTTCAACACAAGCCGGCAACATGTGGTGCCACTAACCCTGTTCAACACAAGCCGATCCCACATGTGGAACTGTGTCCTGAGTCCTGAATGGCAGTGACCCCAAGTCTGTGGCAGTGACCACAGCACCAGACTCCCTTCGATCAGTGAGGCATATTTCCATATGCAAGGCCGGCGACACGTGGTGCACTAACCCTGTACAACACAAGGCGCGACACGTGGTGCCACTAACCCTGTTCAATACAAGCCGATCCTGCATGTGGAACTGTGTCCTGAGCCCTGAGTTGCAGTGACCTCAACTTCGTGGCAGCGACCACAGCACCAGACTCCCTTCAGTTTTATTTGTTGTTGTTTTGTTTAAATAAAATGTTTTATATGTAAATCTATACATGACTAAGATTCTTGTTTGTCCAACCGCACACGGACAATTCCGGGCCCAAGAAGGTTGTTGGGGGTATGTTGCTAATGTGGGAAGAGGGTGCGTTACCTGCTGATGTGGGGAGAGGCAGCGTGAAAGGGGTATCTCTCACAGAAAGAACTCCGGTATGTTTTCAGAAATGCCTCGGACAGATGCCAGCTGACGGACTGAATCACAAAATGGCTTTTCAATGCTTATGTAGTGTGACTTATGAACAGTTCGCACCCAGGCTCGCAGAGGGACAACTGCGGCCCGTCCGCTCGACTCACAGACGCAGTACTACGAGCCATCTGCTCCCAAAGGAACAGCAGCGTAGTAGCTCGCAGAGGTACAGGCACAGCAGCATACTAGCTCGCAAAGGTAGACAGCCGCGAGCCGACGGACTGGCTTCTAACGGCATAGCTGCGAAGTGGTGATGTTGGGCAGAGGGAGTGTGAAAGGGTTATCTCGCACAGACAGAGCTCCGGTATATTAAATTGCCCAGGGACCTTTCTTTTATATTTTCACTCGATGCGAGAAAGCGCGCTTTCTGGACCAAGACCTTTCTCCCTACCAAATTTGGCGTAATTCCGTTCAGCAGTTTGACCTGTAGCCTTGTCTAAAGTTTCCTATGGAAAATCCATTGAGAAAACACGTTTTCACACCCCCCACATAGCTACCTGTCGCAGGCGTACTCGCTGTTGGTGTGCAGGTCAGTGGTCTAGTTGTCAACATGTCACGGCCACTCCCTGAGGGCAGGTTTGCACATACACCACACCCATCTGGCACATGCGTCACAGGCCATGTGACCACACAAATATAATGGATCGACAACGTAACATCCTTTATTGCCGGTGGTGACTGGATGGCGGACGCTCCACGGGTCTCAATCATAAAGAGTCCATGAAAACTTGCGCAGAGGGTTAGTCGCACCCTGAGATGTATGGCCATCAGGGGTCTACTACCACATGGCGCGGACTTGAGTTGCACAGGGTTACTGCCACCCGAAGCTGATGTGGCCGTCAGGGGCCTACCACCACGTGGCGAGGACTTGAGTTACACAGGGTTAGTGCCACTTGAAGCTGATGTGGCCATCAGGGGCCTACCACCACGTGGCGCGGACTTGAGTTGCACAGGGTTAGTCGCACCCTAAGTTGTATGGCCGTCAGCGGCCTACCACCACGTGGCGCTGACTTGCGTTGCACAGGATTAGCGGCACCAAAAGCTGATGTGGTCTCCGCCATTCATGACTCAGGACTCAGAGACATGTGTGGGATCTGCTGGGCCGCGGAGCGAGTCCACATAATGTCCACCAAGCCATGGTGGCGGGACCGGGCCCTGGAGCTTTCACGGGCATGTGGAGTGCCCACTGGTAGACACTCCGGTGGCAGCAGGTAATTATTTGGTCATGGATGCGCAGGGGCGGCAGCTCTCTCTCTCTCTCTCTCTCTCTCTCTCTCTCTCTCTCTCACTTCCCTCTCTTCACTCTCTCTCTCACTCTCTTCCTTCCTTTCCTTCTATCTCTCACACTCTCTCTCCCTTCTCCCTTTCTCACTCCCTTTCTTTCCTTCCCTCTCTGGCTTTTTTTCCTTCTCTCTTTCTCTGTGTCTCACTCCTTTGATATGCGCATTACACACGTCCTTATTTTGTGCTTTATTTTCCAGGCTGTGTCGTCGACATTAATGGACCCGACAGGAGTCTTCCGCCTTGTTGTTTTGTGTTCAGTTTGTTAAATTTAGTTTATCCTCTATATGTACGGAAAACTAAAGTTTTGAAAAAAAAAACAATTTCAATAAAGTTTTTGGTTGTTACTTAAGTGCTGTGTGACTCTTTCTCGTTCTTATTACTGTTATTTAGTGGTGTCCACCATGGTGTTAAATTTTGGGGCAGTTATCGCGGGAATACTGGTGATGTCTGCAGTTTGCACCAGCTTCTGAATAGTGTGTTAGATTTATCTCAACTTTAGTTGAATTAAAGTGCTGATAATGAGATGCAGAGTAGGCGTTCCCGTGCAAAAACACACGAGGTGCACCTTTGCGATTTATTCTAAATACTAAAATACTGTATTGAATTGCACTGTGGTAGTGAGTGCATTTACAGTGTACACACAAAATCAATGAAGAAATCTCATTGTATTTATATTGATTGGGAATAGTGGGTCAGGTGCTGTATCTTGACGGGATACACTGCCCAGTTCGTTTATTTTTCTGTACACGAAAAACCACATCACAACTTTCACAACGAAAGGCAAAAACTGCGATGCGAAACAAATTCCGGCGATAAGCCATGTTAGCACCAGGGATTTTACACCTGCTTTCTGCTGGTGTTAAGCAGGACGACTACCTGCAGCATGAAAGGGAACACAGCCAAGAGCCACACCGGAACACCCACAGGTGCCATAGAGTCAATGAGCATGATACACGGATACCCATGAGGCCCACAACACTCATCGCAACTTCGCCAGGACCGCCAACGCCCCCCGAACCCGCATCTGAGCAAGTGTCTCCGTGTGGTCATTGTGTTAGCATGATGGGCACGGGCCCTGCAACATCACAGTGTGCTGCCTTCAGCGGACGTTACCATGTCACCTCAGCGTTGGCAGTGAGCCTGGACATGTAGCTACGCACGCATCCTCCTGCATGCACAAGTGGCGTGTGCTGGTCCGGCGTACACAGGTCAGTGCAGGGGTGTGCCTATCCGGCAAGGGGAACGGGGTGTCTCGGACATGTCCGTGTGCAAGAAGTGCGGTAAGTGTGTCTCTGTGTTCTGGTGTGGCCGCCACAAGGGCCGCAGCAGTCGATGTTGTAAAGTGGCATGCACCACCTTCAAACGGCAGTGTCACGGTGTGATTGGACTGCCGCAGGACATGCGCGAATAGGCATTACAATGGTGTGCTGTAGGAGTGCACGGGATACAATAGCGCAGCGCACAAAAGTGTGGGGGCTCGTGGCAGGGAGGAGCAGCTGTTTGGCAACGTAACACACAGTGAACCCGCCCATGTGCCATGTGCTGGGCATCTCATCCATGATGACCAGGGTCGCAGACATCCCACAACACCCATGACCGGCCTTTGTACACATCCTATATGAATGCAGCTGGAGAAGTTACTGTAGGGATGAAATGTTCTTTGTCTGAGCTATCCTGCGCTAACACATCTGCTGCTCTGAGAAGGAACTTGCAAGTGGCCAGCCCCCCCTGACAGATACGATAATATTTGCATCCGTCTCCTACACTACGCACTGCCTGATTTGAGAACAACGAGTACACATCCCACACTCAAAAGTCCTTCATCGTAGTTAGCGTGCGTGAAATGGCCTTCACACGTACTCCCACCACACCCCTGCCCTGCACCCATTGCACACAGACCCGGCTCATTGCATCAAGCTGTGTCATTTCATCCACAAGACTGGCATACGGCAAGCCAGTGCAGCTACAAGCAGAGCCACGGACGCAATGGCAGGGCATCCCGAACACATGGTCGACTCCATTCACGTCCACCTATACCTTGCACGTCTGCTGCATGTCCTGGGTGCACTGCCTTTGGCAGTGCTGCAGATCACTTACTGGCTGAGCTTCCGCATTGCGGACGTCACCTGCGTTCAACCTGTATTGCAATGTCGCACGTGCCTATCCGAGTGGTGCATGGACGTGTGCCTCTCCAACGTGTGTGTAGCTGACATGGATTACGACGGGTGTGTGCGCCCCCTGTTGGCCCACGACCAGGAGTGTCATGGTGATGCCCATTTATGGCATGCATGGATGTTTGGCATGCATGTTGGGAACTGGGCCTGGGACATTGCACGTGTCGTAGTATGCAGTGAGCAAATTGACCCACTTCCCGATTCTGCTTTGGTGCACATTGGGTACAGTGGTTGGAGTCAGCACATCTGTCCCGGTCAGCTGATGGATTACATCGACGACATGTAAAATATTGTGGCCAACCATCACTCATTAGAGATAATGGCTTACGCAGCTGCACTCGCGTTCATGGACGAGTGACAAGGTACCTGCAACCACGACTCGATGTGCCACATTGCACGTGTCCCGCCGCATCATTGCACGTTGTGCATCTGGTCACATGCCCCAAGATGACAGTGGACATGGCTGCATTGGTGTCGACTCATGTCCGAGGTGCGGACAACCAACGCTGCTTGACACTGACGTGTGTTGGTGATGGACTACCCCGAGGTGAACATGGACGTTTTCCTACGTTCCTTATTCAGGCAAGCTGCTGCATTTGTCTGCATATCGTGGCACTACTCTTGGCCGTACTGACACGCACTTTTTTTTATAAAGTTTCCACATTTTCACTTGTCTCCAAATGTGTTGTGTCTTCATTTGTATGCCAATGTGTGTGTCACGGACTCTCTGGCTGCCTGCCATATGTGAATTGCTACCCCATCCGGACTGTGGGTTTGTACTTATGCGTTCTCATGTGCCTGTTTCGTACTGACGCTTTTGGACGTTTATCCGCCACAGTCGAGTGCATTTGTGTCCTGTGTTCGATTGTGCGAATGTTTGTGTTTGGACAACATTGTGTTGGATGTTGGTGTGCTCTGCTTCCTATGTGTGTGTGCTGCATTCTGTGTGAGATGTCCCTTCATGTGAGGTATTGTTCACCCTTCTCCCTTTCAGGCAGTGTGGTTTTCACTTCTGTGCTTGTTCAGTGGTGTGATGTTGACAGGTTGTGTGACTTGTGCTCCTTGTTGGTGTGTTTCATTTTAGCCATGGTTTGTCTGTACTTGTGCTGTACTTAATTGTGCATGTGTGCCATTGTGCCCATCTCCCCCGTCCCCCCACTCCCTGCTTGTTCCTCTTCCTGGTGCTGTTGTGTCTGTAATTGTGTTACTTCACACATAAATACATGTAAAGAACAAATTAGAATAGTTCCCTGATTCTTTTAGATTGCAAAACTTCTCTCTATTGGTTAGTTTTGAATTTTCCATATAAACAGTTTTTTTAATATTCAAGGACACATAGAAGGCAGAAGTGCAATGTATTCTATCAACACACTTTCTAGAACATTCTACAACACGTGCAGGTTAAAAGTTCATCAATTTTTTTAAACCTAACGATATTTTTTTGCAACATTTTCTCGAACATTTAACGGCACGTGCAGGTTAAAAGTTCACGATTGTTTTAAGTTCGAACAGTGCCTTCCAAATGCAAGTAGCAGGTGTGGTTGAGTTGACCAAATTTTATCCTATCATATGTACTCCACGTTTAAACTGCTTTTTCTTAACCAATCACAAAGATGCTTTTCCACAAAATGAATGTGCACCCTACTTTTAAAAAACAATGCTTTTCATCTCCCAATCAGTTATCATTTTGAATGAGAAAAAAGTAGTTCCCCACCTTTAAACATATCTCTTATTCTACGAACGGACTGCATGAGCTACAGACATCTATCCATACTTCCCAGCTATACCTTCAAAATGCTAGTGTGGATTGTAGGACATAGCTATGTTTTCTGGTGCAAGAGGTATGCAGAACAGAGACGTATTGACTTAGACCTAGGTTTACAAAATGTGGACATTAAATGGTTTGGACAGAGAGGATTGAAGTGGCACCAATTGTTGCCTTTGGTTAAAACCTGTGTGCATCTCCAACACCCTGACCTCATGATTGTGCACTGTGGTGGAAACGACCTAGGCACATTGACTAGTGTAGGTTTGGAAATGCTAATGAAAGACACCTTTCGACAATTGATGTTGCTTTTGCCTCAAACTGTCTTTGTATATTCCAATATATGCCAAAGACAGAAGTGGAAATGGTCAAACCAATTTTGTCCTCAGATTGAAAAATCTGGGAAGAATGTCAACAAAGCTGTGTCTGCATACCTCAGAGACCATAGAATGGGGTCGATCTACAACAACAGTACTGTTTTAGGATTTAGAGTAGTGCAGTGGTGTTTGTGTACTGTTTGGGGGTTCATGCTGGGGGTAGCGTTTTAGGATTTAAGGTAGTGCAGTGGTGTATGGGTAGTGTAAGAATCGTGCTGGAGGTAGTGTTTTAGAGTTTACGAAAATGCAGTGGTGTTTGGGTAGTGTAAGGGGTCATGCTGGCAGTAGTGTTTTAGGGTAGTGCAGTGGTGTTTGTGTAGTGTAGGGGGTCATCCTCGGAGTAGTGTTTTAGTGTTTATGGTACTGCAGTGGTGTTTGTGTACTGTAGGGGGTCGTGCTGGGGTAGTCTTTTAGGGTTTAGGGTAGAACAGTGGTGTTTGGGTAGTGTAGGGGGTCGTGCTGGGGGTAGTGTTTTAGGGTTTAGGGTAGTGCAGTGGTGTTTCTGTAGTGTAGGGAGTCATGTTGGAGTAGTGTTTTAGGGTTTAGGGTAGTCTAGTGGTGTTTGGGTAGTGTAGGGGGTCATGCTGGGGATAGTGTTTTAGGATTTAGGGTACTGCAGTGGTGTTTGCGTAGTGTAGGGAGTCCTGCTAGGGGTAGTGTTTTAGGGTTTACGACAATGCAGTGGTGTTTGGGTAGTGTAGGGGGTTGTGCTGGGGGTAGTATTTTAGGGTTTAGGGTAGTGCAGTGGTGTTTGGGTAGGGGGTCGTGCTGGGGGTAGATTTAGGGTTTAGAGTAGTGCAGTGGTGTTTGGGTAGTGTAGGGGATCGTGCTGGGGGTAGTGTTTTAGAGTTTACGACAGTGCAGTGGTGTTTGGGTAGTCTTTGGGTAGTGTAGGGGATCGTACCGACAGATTGACTCACAGAGCTCCGAGCCGACGGATGTGCTGCTAAAGGCATAGCCGCGACCTGGTGATATGAAGAGAGGCTGCGTGAAAGGCATATCTCACACAGACACAGATGCCAGTGTTACCTCGCAGAGGTAAAACTACGAACCCGATGGCTTCTACACGGAGAGATGCGAGCTGACGGAGTAAATCACAAAATAGCTGCCAACACTTCCTGGTTTCAACCATTCACAGCCAATAAGCCGCAAGCTGGTGCTTGTAACCCCTCAGCCAATCACATGTCAGAATTCTCAAATATCGATATCTGTAAAATTTGATATTTCTCAAAAACTACTGAACAGATTTACACCATTTAAACAAAAGCGTGCTTTCTGGACCATCACCTTTCTCCCTGCCAAATTTGGCGTAATTCCGTTCAGCAGTTTCACCTGTAGTGTTCTGTAAACTTTTGTATGGAAATTGCATGCAGAAAACACGTTTTAGGATCCTCTTTTTTCTCAGCCCCTCCTACACTATTCACCCCCAAACTTTCAATATAAGAGCTAATCAAAAAAAAGAGAAACTTTTTGGATAATTTCATAAAGATTCGTCAAACGACGCCAAGTTACAAGCACATAGAAGGCTCCAGAAGGGGGCCGTGCAACCCCCTCCCAACATGAGTAAAGCCCCGGGCTGCGCGGACCCCAGCGCACCCCGCAACCCCTGCGAGCCCCTGCTATTATTTTTTAAGAAATACCCCGGAACCTAGCCCACCCAAGGGCCTCATTAAAATGAAACGCGAGAACCCGCGACCCCAGCGCAAATTTTTGCCGATTTTTTTTTTAATGATTTTTTGGGCCCTGGGACTCCTTCTGGGACCCCCTGAGCAGGCCTAGGGGGTCAGGGTTTTTCTACCCTGCCCCCTTCTCTTGTTTTATACCTTTGTTTCTCCATTTTCAGGTAACTCGCTTCTACCGAGCCACAAGATGGCTGCCAACACTTCCTGGTTTGGACTACTACTAGGAGCCAATCACAGTGAAGCTCGCGCACCCGACTTAGGCTCCGCCCAGATATCAAAACTTTTATGTTTCGAATTTCTCAGCAACTACTGAACAGATTTACACCATTTTTAAACAGGTCGCTTTCTGACCCAAGCACTACCTTTCTGCCAAATGTGGAGTAATTCCGTTCAGTAGTTTCGGCTGTAGCCTTGCACAAAGTTTCCTATGGGAAATTGATTTTGTTACTCTTATTTTTTGAATTTTTCAAAAACTGCTGAACGGATTTGCAGCATTTAAAAAAAAGGTCGCTTTCTGAACCAAGCTCTACCTTTTTGCCAAATTTGGGGTAATTCCGTTCAGCAGTTCGGGCTGTAGCTCGTCGCAAAATTTCCTATGGAAATTAACATGGAGAAAACGAGTTTTGGGACCCCCTTTTTCTCAGCCCCCGCTTGACGAATCACCCCCAAACTTTCAGGATAGGAGCTGACCTGGATAGGACTTTTGGGGGAGAATTTCAGGAAGATTTGTCAAACGACGCCAAAGTAGTTAGCAAATCAAAAATGCTTTTCCTATGGAAACTAGGTTCTAACTATAACTACCTACTGGCGACCGCCAGTAGGTAATATATTATCTACTGGTGGTCGCCAGTAGATAGTTATAGTTAGGACCACGTTTCCATAGGAAAAGCGTTTTTTGATTTGCTTATAACTTTGGCGTCGTTTGACGAATGTTTACGAAATTTTCCAAAAAGCTTCTCTTTTTAGATCAGCTCCTATCTTGAAAGTTTGGGGGTGATTCGTCAAGGGGGGGCTGAGAAAAAAGTGGTCCCAAAACGTGTTTTCTCCATGCAATTTCCACAGGAAACTTTAGACAAGGCTACAGGTCAAACTGCTGAACGGAATTATGCCAAATTTGGCAGGGAGAAAGGTCTTGGTCCAGAAAGCACGCTTTTGTTTAAATGGGGTAAATCTGTTCAGTAGTTTTTGATAAATAACAAATTTTACAAATATTGATATTTGAGAATTCTGACATCTGATTGGCTGAGGCGTTACGAGCACGAGCTTGCGGCTCATTGGCTGAGAACTGTTGAAACTAGGAAGTGTTGGCAGCCATTTTGTGACTCAGTTGAAAGGAGTAGGGGGAAAAAAAGAGAAAAATTGTATAAGAGGGTATAGTAGGAACACTGTGGACTTATTTTAAGCAGTCTGTACGGTGCACAGACAGGTAGTGTGAATGTTGCGTAGGCCGTGGAAATTACGTCCGCAAAACAACGATGCGCGGTATTGCGGCAATGTATAGTAGGCTGTGGAAATCATATCGGGAAAACAACAATGCCCCGTATTGCGGCCTTCCTTTAATATAATACGCAGTAATGTTTACTTATAATGCGGTGTTCACTTTTATCACGGATAGTGTCACTTTGTTAGAGAAAATTTTATATTATGTGGGAGAACGTGTTCTCTCCCTGTGCGCGGAACAAAATTAACGTTTAATTGGCTGAGGTGTTCCAACAATGAGCTTAATGTTCATTGGCTGCGAACCATTGAAAGTAGAAGTGTTGCCAGCCATTCTCTCCCCCTCCGCAGAGTAGCAAGGACATCTGATTGGCTCACATGTTCCAAGCAGGACCTTCCAGAGCTTAATGTTCATTGGCTGCGAACCATTGAAAGTAGAAGTGTTGCCAGCCATTCCCTCCCCCTCCGCGGAGTAGCAGGGACATCTCATTGGCTGATGTGTTCCAAGCAGGACTTTCCCAAGCTTAATGTTCATTGGCTGTAAACCATTAAAAGTAGAAGTGTTGTCAGCGATTCCCTCCCCCTCCGTGGAGTATCAGGGACATCTGATTGGGTAACGTGTTCCAAGCAGGACCTTCCGAAGCTTAATGTTCATTGGCTGTGAAGCATTAAAAGAAGAAGTGTTGGCAGCCATTAGGTTCCGAGTACAAGTTTGCTCCTTATTGGGTGGGAACGGTTCACTGTTGTCAGCCATTTTGTGACGCACTTCAAATGAGTACAGGAAAAAAAAGTGGTAGAGGGGAGGGTAGGAACACTATTAACTCTGTACAGTGGTCACAAGGTGGTGGACAGGGACTGTGAAGGTAAAAATTGTTTTTTATATACTTTAAGGGCCATTTATATAATTTGCGTGGGGCCTACAAATCACGGCGGGAAAATAACAGAGTGTGTTGCGGTCTTCTTTTTATAAAGTCAGCGGGTGGGATACTTCCCAGGAGCAGTATTTACTTATAATGTGGTGTTTACTTTTCTGACGGGGAGTGCTACATCTTTGGAGGAAAAATTATAATATGGAGAAGGGGTTGCAAAAAGAAAGTGCGCTGTTGCGGTCTTCATTTAAATAAGGTTCTGAGTAGGCTACTCCTCGGGAGCAATGTTTACTTATAATGTATAGTTATAGTGCAGTGCTTACTTCTGTCGCGGGGAGTGGTACTTCCTTGCAGCAAAATAGTAGGTGTGGTTGCGCTGCAAAAATTTCAGTCTAGGTTTGAAACAGTTTTAATTAAGCAATCACAAATATACTTTCTTAGGAAAGTGCAGCTGTATATATCAGAGGGGTGACAAATAAAAACGCAATTCATAAAATATCCCTTAAGCATGGCCACACCCTCCCTTTTTTTTGTCGTCTATAGTTTGTAAAAGTGTTGCCCCATATTCTTGTTAATATAAGAGGGCATCAGTTACTTTTAGATAAAGTAGAAAAGAAGTGCTACAAGAAACACTCCCGCACTACATCATCTCAGGTCACAACAACAATAACAAGTAAAAAACAGTTAAACACAAATGACGTTATATTACCTAGAAATGTACGCTTCATCAAAATATTAAATGAAGCACTATGTATATATTTTTTTTTAGGGACTACTATTTTATAAAATATTAGCAGTGTTACAAACTGTGAGGTAGTAAGTTATCAACGGAAATAACTGTAGTATATGTTGTTAATGTCTCGCACAGGTAGATCTCCAACCCCTTTGAAGTACTATAAACTAACAGTAGTAACATTTACAGGGTCGGTTTATAGTATTCCACAGGAGAAGAAGAATACGGAGCACAACAAAAAAATCTAACTTTTTACAATTTTTATTCTGTAGAAGTCGGGAAAGTTTTGTCGTAGTGCTTAGAGGTCGCTCACTGCTCCGCTAACAGATCACGTACTCCTTTAAGAACATATAGGATAGTAGTAATATATACACTACTATTCCTATAAATTCTATAGGGAGAACGAGAATAGGAACCACAACAGAGAAAAAGAGAAATACCAAAATATCATTCAAAAATGTAGGGTTTATCAAAGGCATTCAGTAAGAAAGTGTCTATGCAAACAATCATTTTTTAAACTGCAATTTCAAAAAATATTCTCACTGTAAAAATATCTCATCAAGGGGCATATTAACAAGGTGCGGCGATAATATTATCGCCGCTTTAGAGCCCGTTTTCGGGCAAAAAGCGGCGATAATATTATCGCATTATCAACAAGGACACGCTAGCGCGTGTATCCTTGCATTAGCGCCCCTTGTCAGCACGCCTCCCATCGCATCGCTAATGAGATGCAAAGGAGGCATGCCTGACCAGACTCCCTCGGGTAAATATTGCTAACCCAGCTTCCTCATATTAACAACGAGGGTTAGCGATATTTAAAATCACGTTAAGTATGCCTTAACGCAGGAATTTAACGTCTGTTAAATTCCTGACTAAGGCATACCTAACATGGGGGGTGGATTGTGTGGCTAAGACCACAGGCCCTATCACCAAGGATATCGCCGTTTTCTATGGAACATCGCTGGAAAACCAGCGATGTCCCATGGAAAACATCGCTATCACTGGAATAATTATCGCCATTGCGCTATGCGTTGTTAATACTAACAAAAACAGAATACCTCTGACACCATCAATAGAATTTTCACGTATGGCTCAATGGTTCTTTTTATTAACCTTGGGCTCCATTTATTTACGGATTCATTCTTCATTATTCATGATCAAAAAAGAGGTTCCCATCACATTACACATTTATGACATACACCTCTCTTTTTGTTTTTGTAAATATATACAACAGCGACTTCAGACACAGCTAGTCTAAACAAAAAACATAGACACTATTTACATAACATACATATAGCTTAAGACCATGAAACAATCCTACATGCATAGACAACAACAATCCTATTTGTGATAATTATTACAAAAATACCATTCTCAACATGAATAAGTCCTACTATTTTACACTTGTAATTGGGACTTTTATCTTTATTTTGCCCTCAATTAACTGTATTGAACAGGTCCTAGAGAGGTCAGAGAGTTGTTTACACACTCGTATGTGGAGCAGCAATGAGTCTACTCGAATGCACCTATCATGGGGCAAACTTGTTTTTATTCGGTTGCTCTGAACCTCTCTCTTAAAAGAGCCAACGCGTTTCGACCTTCAGTAGATGGGACCAGACAGAATATTTCATATGAAGGTCTTCATCAGGGCGGGGCTTTAGACGTGTAGGACATTAGGTGCCATATCAGACTTTCAAGATGGAGTACAATGTCCCTCCAATCTTCTTGTATTAAGGTGAATCTTGTCAACTTTCTGATTTATTTGTAGTTTGGCCCTTCTTTTACTTCGTCTTCTTCACAGTATCTGGTCTGCAGGACCGGTGGGTGTATTCTCCTCCAGCCAGCGTTAGGTTTTACTCGTTTTTTGTACTTCCGTGTCCCCGCGAGCATGTTCCGGTACCGGAAGTCGACGTCCTTGTCTGTTCTTGCCTGACAGACAAGGATGTGAAGAAGACGAAGTAAAAGAAGTGCCAAACTATGCCATAATCAAACAACTTACAACTCCGTAATATGTTTTGTTGTCGCAAAAGAAGAATCCTACGCTAAAAAACGGAAGCTGCATCACAAAATGGACACGCGTAAATAACTCGCAAAAACAAAACTAATCGAACAACTGGTGTGGTTACACTACTATTCCTATAAATTCTATAGGGAGAACCAGAATAGGAACCACAACAGAGAAAAAGAGAAATACCAAAATATCATTAAAAAATGTAGGGTTTATCAAAGGCATTCAGTAACAAAGTGTCTATGCAAACAATCTTTTTTAAATTGGAATTTAAAAAATATTCTCACTGTAAAAATATCTGATCAAGTAAGTTATAAAGGTCAGTAAGCTGTATTTGAGATGGTTTACTCCTGGCGGCGACAAATCTCCAATTCCTGTTGTGTGAAAATATGAGACTCTAGTACAATATACAGAGTGACACTGATGCCACACAAAAAGGAAAAGGAAAATAAAGTCATGAACACAAAACAAGATCAATAACGAAATACTTTCCAGCGGTGAATATGTTCAGAGTTTCTTTTCTCCGGGAATTCGAAATCTTTCATCTTCGCGCCGACGGGTCATAAACTCCTCTGAGATCATAATGACTGTGAATATTACAATATACATATTCACACTATATGATCCCAAGGGGGAACAGAGTAAGAACCAGAAGCTGATGATGTTACTTATAAATCTTTAGTCTTCGCGCCCACGGGTCACCAACACCTCTGAGGTCAAGTATAGTGCCAATGTTATAATATACAAAGTGACACTATATGAGCTCAAATGAGCCAGAAAAGGAATAGTGTTTCCTCTATTTTGTCTGTTTCTGATTACAAGCTGCTCACGTTACATATAAATGGCAAATACAACCAATAACATTTTTTTCTAAATTCAAATCTTTAAATATTCACAAATAGCTACGTATTATAAATATCTACTATGCCATAATCAAACAACTTACAACTCCGTAATATGTTTTGTTGTCGTAAAAGAAGAATCCGACACTAGAAAACGGAATCTGCATCACAGAATGGACACGCGTAAATAACTCGCAAAAACGAAACTAATCGAACAACGGGTGTGGTTTATATACTTTTTGGTTATTGAGTAGTCTATAGAAGGAACATGCGGCTCCGCCCATTTAGATGTCACGTTTTACAGTTGACACGTGCTCACGTTTTCACTGTTTAACTAGTGCACGTGTTGGAAAAAGTTACAAAATATGAAGCGGTAAAGGTTTCGATTTCGATCCTCACACGTATAAGCTCCTTAATATGTACATACGTTGGAGACCTTAAAAACTGTTACCTGGTAAACCGTGTCATTTCCTTTCTCGTGACTAAAAACATCTATTAATTGCTGTAATTCTAAATAGAAAACATTAAAAAAATATCGTTCAGGATAGAAAAAAAAATGTGTGCTAATATTTCTCATCACTATAGTTTTAAATTAAAAAAATGCCAGCATTTGTAAAGCGTACAGCTACCTCCAGAGAGGTGTCCCGGCGCTCGGGGCGTCGATAAGATTAAGCAAGGTATTTCCCACAGTGACATAGTGGTGGGCTAACGTGCCGCCGGGAATCGAACTGTGAACGCTGTTGTTCTAAGACAGGTATCATAGCTGCTGCGTCACACTTTTTCCACACTTATATGTTAATTAGTGCTAATTAAGTTTTAAACATTGTTAAATTATAACTTATAACAGACTACTGTTACAGTTAGTTTTTCACTACAAAAAGTATGCACGTCTTTTTAAAATGTACTTAAAACAATATAGCTTTCAGGGACATTGTAGTTACAAATTAGCATTTAAAAAACCATTGAAATTCACTGAAAAAAACATAGGTTTCAGGCACGTTATAGTTAGAAATTAGCATTTAAAAACATTAGAAATTCACTGAAAAAACCATAGGTTTCAGGCACGTTATAGTTAGTTGGACATTTCACTCGTACAAAACCATAGAAATTCCACCGTTATAGTTAGTTCAGCTAACTATAACTTGCGCCCCCGCAATGCACTGCTGATGACGTCACATATTACATCATTCATGACATGGTCAGTGACATCACTGATGACATCACTGATGACATCTCAAATGACATCACTGATGACATCACTGACGACATCATCCACGTGAAAATCTGATGTACCTCCTCACACTCGAATATAACCTTTGATACACCCACTGTAAAATCCAGACTACCATTTTCTAGATCATTGACACACCAATACCAGTTACTACATACGCACTCACTGATTGCTAGGTCTACACACACATCCACTCATTCATCCATACAATAACTCATACATGCAGTCACTCATCAATACAACACTATCATATGCACTCATACACCTATACAGACAATCACACACTGCCACTCATCCATGCAGTTACTCACACACCTACTCAGTCATGTTAAGAATCTATCACACTCCCATTTACTCACTTATACAATTATACACACACCACCTCACTTATTCATACAGATACTAACGCATACTTACTGTGTTATATAATCAGTGATACAAGTACACACTGATCTATACAGCCAGTCTCACAATCACTGACTATCATGTAGAGTCCTTTATATACTTCAACTCTCACATACACTGCCTTTTTCATATGTAGTTACTTGGACATGTACCACTCAGACATTCATTCACTCACCAAGACACCAATACACACACTCACGCACCCATACAGCTGTTTCCACATGCACTCTTGAACCCATACACCCAGTGAATCAACCACTCACAAATCTATGCACAGTCACACACCTCCCACCCACCCACACACACACTCAATATCCCCCAAAAATACTCAGACAACCAATCAATAACCTATATAAACACTGATGTAGCTACTGACCAACCCATGCAGCAGCTTACACAACAACAGACAGACTAATAGACATTCACACAGTTTAGTCACTAACCCATGCATTCAGTAAGACACATTTAATCACTCACTTATACAGTCAGTCACTCACCTACTAAATCCTCCATCCAGACACTTATACACCCACTCATTCTTCCATCCACCTTGGAATATATATAAAACATATTTAAAAAATTACAGAAACACAAAGTCACTGGATGATGTAGTCAGTGATGTCATCAGTGATGTCATTTGAGATGTCATCAGTGATGTCATCAGTGATGTCACTGACCATGTCATGAATGATGTAATATGTGATGTCATCAGCAGTGCATTGGGGGCGCGAGTTATAGTTAGCTGAACTAACTATAACGGGGAATTTCTATGGTTTTGTACGAGTGAAATGTCCAACTAACTATAACGCCCCTGAAACCTATGGTTTTTTCAGTGAATATATATATATCACTGAAAAAACCATAGGTTTCAGGGACGTTATAGTTAGTTGGACATTTCACTCGTACAAAACCAGAGAAATGCGGCCGTTATAGTTAGTTGAGCTAACTATAACTCGCGCCCCCCAATGCACTGCTGATGACGTCACATATTACATCATTCATGACATGGTCAGTGACATCACTGATGACATCACTGATGACATCTCAAATGACATCACTGATGACATCATCCACGTGATAATCTGGTGCACCTCCTCATACCCTAATATAACCTTCGATACACCCACTCTAAAATTCAGACTACCATTTTCGAGACCATAGACACACCAATACCAGTTACTACATACCCACTCACTGATTCCTAGGTCTACACACACATCCACTCATTCATCCATACAGTCACTCATACATGCAGTAACTCATCAATACAGCACTATCATTTGCAATCTTACACCTATACAGACACTCACACACCACCACTCATCCATAGAGTTACTCACACACCTAGTCAGTTATGCAAAGAATTGATCACACTCCCATTTACTCACCTATACAGTTATACACACACCACCTCACTTATTCATACAGATACTAACACATACTTACTCTCTTATACAATCACTGATACAAGCACACACTCATCCATACAGCCACTCTCACAATCACTCACTCTCACATAAAGTCATTTATATACTCCAACACTCACATATACTGCCTTTCACATTTGTAGTTACTCACAAATGTACCACTGAGACATCCATTCACTCACCAACATACCCATACACACACTCACCCACCCATACAGCCCTTCACAGATGCACTCTTGAACCCATACACCCAGTGAATCACCAACTCACACATCTATGCACAGAGTCACATACCCCCACCCACCCACACAGACACTCAGGCACCCATACAGATACTCAGACAACCAATCAATAACCCATATAGACACTCATGTAGCTACTCACCAACTCATGCAGCCGCTTACACACCAACTGACAGACTGATACAGACATTTACACAGTTTAGTCACTAACTCATGCATTCAGTAAGACACGTTTAATCACTTACTTATACAGTCAGTCACGCACCTACTAAATCATCCATTCAGACACTTATACACCCACTCATTCTTCAATACACCTTGGCATATATATATATATATATATATATATATATATAAAATATATTTAAACTTTACAGAAACACACAGTCACTGGATGATGTCATTGGTGATGTCATCAGTGATGTCATTTGAGATGTCATCAGTGATGTCATCAGTGATGTCACTGACCATGTCATGAATGATGTAATATGTGACGTCATCAGCAGTGCATTGCGGGGGTGCGAGTTATAGTTAGCTCAACAAACTATAACTGCCGAATTTCTCTGGTTTGTACGAGTGAAATGTCCAACTAACTATAACGTCCCTGAAACCTATGGTTTTTTCAGTGAATTTCAATGGTTTTTTAAATGCTAATTTCTAACTATAACGTCCCTGAAACCTATGGTTTTTTCGGTGAATTTCAAAGGTTTTTTAAAAGATAAGTTCTAACTATAACGTCCCTGAAACCTATGGCTTTTTCAGTGAATTACAAAGTTTTTTTAAATGATAATTTCAAACTATAACGTCCCTGAAACCTATGGTTTTTTCAGTAAATTTCTAAGGTTTTTTAAATGCTAATTTCTAACTATGCCTACAGAGGTAGGACATGTGAAGAAAGAGGAAGTAAGGCGCAGAAAGAAGCAAGAGAAATGCAGAAAGAGGCAACAGAAGTCCAGAAAGACAAAGAAAAGTGCATAAAGAAGTAAGAGATATGCAGAAAGAACCAACAGAGATGCAGAATGAGGCCTTGTTTCAAAGTCATCCTGTGCCCCCAACTTTTTACTGACTGGTACTGGTGGTAACTGACTCTGACTAACCAGGCCCGGAGCCAGTGCTATGCTGAAAGACACTTAGAATACAGTGAAAACTCCTACATACACTAGGGTACACTATGGGTTGGGGTATCCCTGTGATTGGCATGACCTCCTCTGTAAGGCCCTAGTACATAATAGGGCAGGGGGATTAAAACTTCCTCTAACTCAGATGTGCAGAAAGAGGCAAGAGAGGTGCATAAACAGGAAGGAAATGTGTAGAAACAGGGAACAGGGGTGCAGAAAAGGGCACGTTAGGAGCAGAAAGAAGTAAGAGCAGTGCAGAAAGAACCAACAGAGGTGCAAAAAGAGGCAAGAAGTGTGCATAAAGAAGCAACAGAGGTGCTGAAAGAGGCTCGAAGGGTGCAGAAAAAGGCAAGAGAAGTGCAGAAAGAACCAAGAGAAGTGCAGAAAGAAGCAACAGAGATGCAAAAGGAGGCACAAGGGGTGCAGAAAGAAGGAAGATAAGTGCAGAAAGAAGCAACAGGGTGCTGAAAGAGGCATGAAGGGTGCAGAAAGAGGGAAGAGAGGTGTAGAAAGAGGCAAGAGATTTGGACAGATAGGGAAGAGGGATGCAGAAAGAGGCAGGAGGGGTGCAGAAAGAAGCAACAGAGGTGCCGAAAGAGGCAAGAGAGGTGCAGAAAGAAGCAAGTGAAGAGCAGAAAGAGGCAACAGAGGTGCAGAAAGACGCGAGAGAGGTGCAGAAACAAGCAAGAGAAGTGCAGAAAGAGTCAAGAGAATTGCTGAAAGAAGCAACAGAGGTTTAGAAAGAAGCAAGAGAAGTGCAGAAAGAGGCAAGTGAGGTGCAGAAAGAAGCAAGAGCAGTGCAGAAAGAATCAACAGAGGTGCTGAAAGAGGCAACAGAGGTGCGGAAGGAGGCACAAGGGGTGCAGAAAGAAGGAAGAGGAGTGCAGAAAGAAGCAACAGAGGTGCTGAAAGAGGTACGAAGGATGCAGAAAGAGGCAAGAAAAGTGCAGAAAGAAGCAACAGAAAAGTGCAGAAAGAAGCAAGAGAAGTGCAGAAAGAGGCAAGTGAGGTGCAGAAAGAACCAACAGAGATGCAAAAAGAGGCAAGAGGGGTGCAGAAAAAGGTAGGAGGTGTGCACAAAGAGGCAAGAGAGGTACAGAAAGAGGCAAGAGGGGTGTAGAAAGAAGGAAGAGAACTGCAGAAAGAAGTAACGGAGGTGCAGAAAGAGGCAAAAAGGGTGCAGAAAGACGTAAGAGGGATACAGAAAAAGGCAAGAGAGGTGCAGAAAGAGGGAAGAAGGGTGCAGAAAGAGGCAAGAGGGGTACAGAGAGAAGCAAATGAGGTGCAGAAAGAGGCAACAGACATGCAGAAAGAGGGAAGAGAGGTGCAGAAAGTAGAAGAGATTTACAGAGAGGCAAGATAAGTGCAGAAAAAGAAAGAAATGTGCAGAAAGAAGCAACAGAAATGCAGAAAGAGGCAAGAGAGGCGCAGAAGGAAGCAACAGTGGCTTGCACATCATTAGTACCAATTTAACACCCACATTTAGCAATAAGTAACAGGTGACCATTCTAGGTTTGCAAAGGGCCTTCCACCACGCTGTAACACTTGTCGCTGCATTTTTGGTAACGTTTGAGCCGTTTGAGCTAGAAACAAGGCTTTTTTTTTCAAATCTGCAGATTAGGGAGCAGATGATGAATTATGTGGCTAATGCAGAAAATGTATAATTGTGCGAAAGTCGGTGCAGCCAAACAGTCGCATAATTCCAATGGCCCTGCTCATACCTCTGACTAGGTCCACAAGTGCTCCTCAGTGATTCCTTCTTTTTTGTCTCACTGAGTTCATAGTTGAGCTTCTATGGAAACGAGGAAGACTAAACCTGATGTTACCACTCCACAACACAGACTACCATACCACATAATTATTCTCCATAACACATAATCCCACTCTACATAATTCCTATACACTAAATACCACATACGTTCTATCCACATAATTTCACTGTACAACATACCACATAATTCCACTACACACAACGTACATCCACTCCACTCGAAAAAACATGAGTAAAAAACTTTTACATTTACGACGCCAATAGCTCAAACTCTCGCAAATGCAAAACCTATTACATTGCAAACACTTCTTTAACTAGAAGTCGCGTTTGCAGAGTGGTGGAGAAAGGGTGCTGGGCCTCCGACCAGCGCTCAGGAATTCTGCTGCGGAGGTACCAGGAGGGCTTCTTGGTCCCCAAAGTCCCTCAGGAGTAAATTGAACTTTATCCCCCATCCCTTAGTCTGCCAAGAGGCGAGTTTTCAGCGTGGTGGTGAAAGGGGGGCATGGCCTCCGAAGACGTTTTAGCAAACCCACTGTGTGGGACTTACTGGAGGTAACAAGAGGGGTAGTTGGCCCGCAAGGACATCCTTGGGGGCCAACTACCCCTCCCATTACCTCCAGTAAGTCCCACACAGCAGGATTGCTAAATTCTCATAGTAGGCCACGCCCCCTTTGCCCACCACTCTGCAAACATGCTCCCTGGCACCCTCTTGGATGGGGATTGAAGTCCCCTTCGCTGCTGGAGGTCCTTTAGGGGCCAACTAACCTACCTCTTACCTCCAGTAAGCCCCACACAGTGGGATTGCTGAGAGGTGGACACGGGCCACGCCCCCTTTCTTCACCACTCTGCAAACGTGCCCCCTGGCACGTTCTAAGTTGGGGGATTAAGTCCCCTTGAATACTGAGGGTCCCTGAGGGCCAACTAGCCCACCAGGTACCTCCAGTAAGCACCACACAGCTGGATTGCAGAGAGGTGGTTGGAGGCCATGCCCCCTTTTTACACCACTCTGCAAACATGCCTCTTGGTGCACTGCTGCTCGGGGGATGAAGTCCACTTGTGTCCTGAGGTCCTCAGGACACAAGAGGACCTCATCTCCCCACCAGCAGTGCACCAATAGAAGCTGGCCCTGGGGGTGTGGCAGTCCCGAGGGCCATCGAGGGCTCCGGGTGGGGGGCGCGCGGCACCCCTCCCAGCATTTATAAAGCCCCAGGGAGGTGGTGGTCCCCGGGGCCGGGGATCCGTAACAGACCCCGAATTTAAATAAACAGTGCCCCGGGGAGGTGGTGGTCCACGGGGCAGTCTGGGGGGGCTCGAGACGAAATTATTAAAAAAATGCTTTTTTTGGGCCTGCAGGCCTAGGGGGTCAGGGTGTTTCTACCCTGCCCCCTTTTCTTGTTTTTTAATGTTCTTTCACCCTTTTTCTTGTGACTCGGTTACCGAGTCACAAGATGGCTGCCAACACATTCTGGTTTAGAGTGTTGGCAGCCAATCAGAGTGAAGCTTGTGCCCGGGAGGGTTCGCGAACCCTCCTCGGTGCTCAGATATCGATATTTTTCTGTTTTTAATTTCTCAGGAACTACTGAACGGATTTACACCTTTTAAAAAAAGAGTGGTTTCTGAACCAAGAGCTACCCTTTTGCCAAATTTGGTGTAATTTGTTCAGCAGTTCAGGCTGTAGCCGTGTCTAAAGTTTCCTAAGGAAATTAACATGGGGAAAACTTTTTTTTTTAAATGGTGTAAATCCGTTCAGTAGTTGCTGAGAAATTCAAAAAATAAAAATCTCGATATCTGAGGGCCGAGGATGGTTCACGAACCCTGCCGAGCACACGCTTCATTGTTATTGGCTGCCAACACTCCAAACCGGGAAGTGTTGTCAGCCATCTTGTGACTCGGTACCGAGTCACAAGCAAACAGTAAAAAAAAGATTAAAAACAAGAAAAGGGGGCAGGGTAGAAACATCCTGACCCCCTAGGCCTGCTCGGGGGTTCCCACAAGGACCCCCAGGGCCAAAAAAGCATTTTTTTAAATATTTTTGGCCGAATTTGCACAGGGTGCGCGAATCCGGCTGAAATGTTTTTTAAAAATGAAGCGCTAGCTCACGCGCTTTGTTTCTTTGAGCCTCCGGGTGGGCCAGGCCCTGGGGTCAATGTTTTAATAATGTGCGGGGGCCTCATGGGCCCCTGCCACCCTGGGTACTGCCACCTTCCCAGGGCTTAATTTATTATGCACTTTCTTATTCAAATGTGTTGGGGGGCTCTTCCTCCCCACGCTGCCCCGGGGACTGCCACCTCCCTGGGGCATTTGTAATTATGAGGCGGGGGCCTCGCTGCCCCCCCATGCCCCGGGGACCGCCATCTCCCTGGGGCTTCAATTAAAAAAAAACAAGTGTGGGGGGTTCGTGCCCCCCCACACTACCCTGGGGACCACACTGAATTTCAGGGCGGGGGGCCTTGCGGGCTCCCCAAGCCCTGGGTACCACCACCACCCCAGGGCACACTCTATTTAAATGCGGGGATCCGTTGCAGACCCCCGGCCCTAGGGATCACCACCTCCTCGGGGCTTTAATCAGTTGGGAGTGGGACCGAGCGTCCCCCCACCTGGAGCCCTAGATGGCCCTGGGGACCGCCACCCCCCAGGGCCGGCTCCTGCAATGTCTCGGGATGCCCACTCCCGGGACATTACTGTTTGCTATGGCAGGACGGCTCCCGCCCTGCCATAGCAAACACTGCTTTGCTTCTTGGAAGCAAGAGCAGGAAACCTGCTCTCGCTTCCAAGAAGCAAAGCAGAAGTGCTTTTGGGCAAAGGGAGCTACATGTTAGCATCTCCCTTTGCCCAAAAGCAATGCCGGCTCCTGCAGGAGGCGTGCAGCTGGCTGGGACTGCGGGGGCATTTGGGCTCCCCCGCATTCCCCAATGGGAGACCAGGCCCCGGGGGATGGCCACGCGACCCCCTCCCGTACTATTTATTATTTTTAAAAAAAGAGGCAATGCCCTGGGGGATGGGGTCCCCGGGGCCAATAGTGGCCCAGGGAAAGGATGCCACATGGCCCCTGTCCATTAATTTTTTTTAATAATAATAGAGGTAATGCCCTGGGGATGGGGTCCCCGGGGCGAATACCGAATAATGGAAGTGGGGCATTTTTTTCTTTCTATTTTGGAATCGCGACCCCAATGCGGCTCTTAGTGCGTTCCCCCTGTGTAAGGTTGCGTTGGATTCGCGAATCCACCTCAAATAAATAATTTAGTAGTATATAAATTTAGAAGGTAGTGTTGTATTTGTGAAGTTGTTTTAAAGAGGTAGTGTGATTGAAGTTAATAATAAGATTAAAATTGATAGAGTTAGTAAAAATGTATAAAATTAAAAATTAATAGTTAAACCTGAAAAGTGTATTGTGTTGTAGTACATTGAATTCATGCTTTTGCAGATTTGCATCGGGGGCGCGAATCCACCAAAAATAAAAAAAATATGTATGTGGAAAAAAATCATTAGATTCACCATTGTGTTATAGGGTGGCTCTAAAAAGAGCCCTTATTTTCATTATGAGTTTGTTGTAGCCACATGTAAGTGCAGATGCACAGCTTTAGGTTGTTGAGAAAGACTTTCCTTGATCTGTGAAGTGTACTCCATCACTTCTGTAGATATCATCAATATCAAAACGTATATTGTTTTTATAGATGGAGCCCATCCTATGGTCTCTGAGGTAAACAGAAACAGCTTTATTGACATTCTTCTTAGCTTTCTCAATCTGTGGACAGAATTGATTTGACCACTTCCATTTCTGTATTTGGCATATATTAGAGTATACAAAGACAGTTTGAGGCAAAAGCAACATCAATTGTACAAAGTTGTCCTTCATTAGCATTTCCAGACCTACCCCAGTCAATGTGCCTAGGTCATTGCCACCACAGTGCACAATCATGAGGTCAGGGGGTTGGAGATGCAAAAAGGTTTTAACCAAAGGCGTCAATTGGTGCCACTTTAATCCTCTCTGTGCAATCCATTTAATATCCACATTTTGTAAAGCTAGGCCTTTGTCAATACCTCTGTGTTCAGCATGCCTTTTGCATCAGAAAACATAGATGTGTCCAACAATCCATACTGTAAGCATCTTGAAAGGATGTCTGGAAGTAATGAAAAGATGTCTGTAGCTGAGGTAGTCAGTTGGTAGAATGAGAGGTATTTAAAATGGTGGACAAGATGCTGTTTTTTTAAAAAGTAGAGCATTGATTGGCTGTTTCTGAACGTGAGCTGATCGAGGCTGATGGCTACGGAGAACCACGCCTCCGTGTAGCCACAGGTGATGCTGCCTCCACCCCCAGCAATGGAGATTCGGCGTTTCGCGCGGTTTGCGCGCTAGGGAATTGACTTATCTATATCAGTCATGCCAGCGGTTCAACTAACCTCTCCGGGTTCAGTTTCCTCCTCCTTTCCTGGGGTTCCCTCCTCCGAAGTATATGGTATGCAGATACAAGGGGAAGAACATCGGATGGCTCCAGATGTCGCAGAACAGTTTAATAACACCACCTCAATCTCAGTAATGGCTACCCCGACTTTACTTCTTCAGTCTCTTCCCTTGCCTCTTCCTCCTGCTGGAACTCAATTCAAATCAACGCCGGGGCTGACCAACTTCTACATCAGGGCCAAAATGATACGCAAGCTCACCTAGTAGCTCCGATTATAAGAGAGACGGAAGTGGTGGATTCTTTGTCTTTGGAGGATCTCAGTGCGGCTTTGCCAGGGGTACAGGAGTGCAATCTGGTAGTGGATGGGAATGAGAAAGCTATGGTATACCAACTGGATGTTAAAAATATGCTGAATATGATCCTTGAGGAAATTCGAGACATGAGAAAGTCACAACAAGCTGAAATAGCTACAATTCATCAGCGATTGAGCAAAATTGAGGAAGCGGTGGCTAGTCTTCCAATTCGACTTCAGGAAGCCGAAACAAGAATTTCCATGGTCGAAGATCAAATGAAGGGTATTCTGCAGCAGGTAGATTCAGCCTCCCGTGAGAAAATCAGAATGGAGAATAAGATTGAAGAGCTTGAAAATTTCTCACGTCGTTCAAATCTGCGCATAGTTGGTGTTCCGGAGCAGATTGAAGGAACAGATACATCAAAATGGGTTGAATCCTTTTTAAAGGAGGTAGTGATTCCAGAGTTCCACGGTGATTTATCTGTAACTAGAGCCCATCGGGTTCCAGCGCATCTTCCCCTAATTTGAAGTTTCCATGAACTATTCTTGTTAATTTTGCTGACTCTCGGATACAGGAGAAAATGTTGTCCAAAGCTATTTTTTGTAAACAATTTGAAATTGCGAATGGTGTAAAATGCAGAATTTTCTCGGACATGTCAGCAGATGCAGCTAGAAGGCGTAGGGAATTTGTGAAGTTGTTGTATTTGTTTAAGGCCCAAGGGCGCAAGCTTCTATCGCCCAACAATCCAAGCTGAAGGTTCTAGTCCAGGGGAAATTTCATTTATTTACTCGCATTGAAGAAGCCCAGGAGTTTCTTAAAGTAATTTCAACTGGGAAGTAACTGGGAAATAATTGGGGGCCCCCTTCTGTCTTTATGAAGGTTGTTGTTGCTGGCGACTTTTTTTTTTTTTTAAAGGTATATTTATACCTTCTATTTTCGGTTTTTAAAGATGCCATATTGTTTAAAGCCCAGGATGCCCTAGATTGTGTATAATCTAAACTCTGTGTTTTGGTGAAAGGGAAGTTTTATCTCTTCTCAAATTTAGAAGATGCCCAGGGCTTATTGGAAGAAATTTCCTTTAGCTGAAGTTAATATTTTTGCATTGTTGGGGGGGGGTTAGGAGTGGCAAAGTCACCAAGGGTGTAATGACATGACACTCAATAGGTGTGTAGGGTGGGTTGAAATGTGGCTAGCGTGGCCAGAGGGATTTTCCACATTTCTGGGAGAGGTTCTTTTTGGGGGGAGTGGGTTTCACAGCAGAAAAATGAGCAGGAGCAGAAGGTTCAGAATGTTCATAAAATAACACAAATAAGATTTAATGATGGAAAATAGTAAATGTAAGATCCTTTCAGTAAATGCAAATGGTCTACTGAACAAAAAGAAAAATGGGGCTCTTATTAGATGGTTATCCTCTTTTAATCCCCAAGTTGTGTTCTTACAAGAAACACATTTGAAATCGAATTCCCCTAAACTTTTTATACCCAAAGTTTTTTCCAAAGTGTTTTTTGCATCTTCAGGCCTAGCGGTTAGAGGAGTAGCTATTTATTTTTCGAATAAGTTACCCTGGGAATTTTTGCAAGTACACCGGGATTCGCAGGGGAGGTGGCTCTGGGTAGCAGCTAAGATACAAGGTAAAACGTTCAATTTTATAAATTATTATGGCCCTGTTTCAGATGATATTACAACCCTGGTCCAAATTAATGATTTATTACTAGGAGCTCCCGGGCAGGTGATATTTGGTGGGGATTTTAATTTTATACAGAATATAAGGAAAGACACCTCGAATAAAAACAAAAAACAATTAAAACCAAATACAAAAAAAATAATGGGAGCCCTTATATTAGAACTTCAATTGGTGGATCCTTGGCGGGAAATTAATTTAAATAAGGAATTTTATACCTGTTATTCACATCGTTTTCGGACAGCATCTCGAATAGATTTCTTTTTGACCTCTAGATCCCTTCAGATTTATGCGGCTATTACAGGTTGTAATCCTTTTTCAGATCATGCCTATGTCGGGCTTGATATGGAGCTTGGGGGAGGAGGTAGGGAACGTCCCAGGTGGCAGCTGGATCGTCTCCTTTTACAAAATGAGGATTGGGTTGAGAAGTTTAAGGAGTGGATTCGGGAATATTTTCGGATTAATGAGAATACAGCAGCTCCCTTCGCGGTCTGGGAAGGGTTTAAGGAAACAGCTCGTGGTCTGATAATAGCCTATACAGCTGCTCAGTATAATTCTTGGAGGATAAAGATAGCACAAATGCAAGCTGAAGTAAATCAAGAATATGCTCTCCAGCTTCAACTCCTCCCAAACCAATATGAGCAGGCAAGATCCGTACTGAAGGATTTTTTTATTTTAGAGGAAGTGTGTAGTTCACAAACTTTCCAACAGAGGGTCTACGAGGAAAGCCAGTTAATCGGTAAATTCCTGGCAAATTCTACTAGGAAGAAACAGGAATCAGCAATAATATCTAAGATTCGGGACCCTCAGACAGATCAAGTAATAGTTAATGGCAGTACCATTTCTAAGACCTTTATTGATCACTATTGCCAGTTGTATTCTACTGAATATGCTTTGGAGGAGGAGTCAATCCAAAATTATTTTCTTAATATGAATGTTCCCAAACTTTCCGAGGAACGGATTGATAAACTGGCAATGGAGGTTGGAGAAATTGAGATTTTAGAGGCCATTAAATCTACAGCTGGGGCGAAAGCTTGCGGACAAGATGGCTTTCCAATTGAGTTTTATAAAGTGTTTTCAAAGGAACTTTTGATCCCATTGAGAAATTTATTTAACTTTATAAAAAAGGGCGGGCCGTTTCTGTAGCCTTTAAAGAAGCAATAATTGTTTCTTTCGTAAAAAAAGATAAAAATCCAGAGGATGTGAATTCTTACAGGCCCATAAGCCTTTTGAATTCTGATTATAAAATTCTGATGAAGATATGGGCAGAACGTTTTTTACCTGCCGCTCAAGAAACAATCCATGTAGATCAAACGGGGTTTATAGCAGGCAGATCAATGGCGGCCAATACCCAGTTTTTAATACACGCTCTGGATTATTTTAATACAAATCTTATCCCGGCGAGTATTTTAATGGTTGATGCGGAGAAAGCCTTTGACCTTGTGAACTGGAGCACCTTATTCATCACTTTAGGTCGATTCGGGTTTCCTGCACAGGTGATTAGTATGTTACGAAATATTTACCAGGGAGCTACAGCCCAGGTTATAATAAACTCAAATCGTGCAGGCACCATAAAGATTAACCGCGGAACCAGGCAAGGCTGCCCGCTTTCGCCATTGCTTTTTACTTTTTTATAGAGCCCTTGGCTTTAAAAATACGAAATAATGCTGCTATCCAACCCCCGATCCCTGGCATGGCTAAGCTGAAACTCTTTGCAGACGATATTATTTTATACTTGATTCCTACTAGAAAAAACCTTGAAACAGTTTTGATGGAATTTAAGGAGTTTGAACAAATAGGAGGGTATAAAATGAATACTAATAAAACCGAAGTTCTAGCTCTTAACACCAACTTGAACTCTTTTCCATCTAGTTTAAGGACACAAGCTGCATACTGTAAGCATCTTGAAGGGATGTCTGGAAGTAATGAAAAGATGTCTGTAGCTGAGGTAGTCAGTTGGTAGAATGAGAGGTATCTAAAATGGTGGACAAGATGCTGTTTTTTTAAAAAGTAGAGCATTGATTGGCTGTTTCTGAACATTGTATACTCAAAAATAGGGTGCATGTTACTTTCTTTAAAAAGCATGTTTCTTATTGGTTATTTAAAAATGTTTTAAAGTACAGTAGATAGGATAAGGTAATATTTTGCAAAAGTCAACCACACAGGCTGTTTGCATTTGTAACCTTGTGTGCTGAACTTGAAAAAATGGTGAACTTGTGACCTGCTTGTTCAGTTGAATGTTGCAAAAACTGTTACTATGGAAACTGGGATTAAGCAGTATGGTGGAAGGGTTGTATCTTAATTGTGGTTTTAAAATATGGAATTCTAATTTATATATAAGTAATATGTTATTAAAGTAAGATTTTCCAAGTCAGTATTGTGTTTAGAAGTGGTGTGTTCTTAAAAAATAGTGTAATTCTTATTAGTAATATATTTTTGAACTGGTGCACGGTGGAATCGCGACTCCCAAAAATTCCAAAACCAGCTTGGGCAGTTTAAAAGTCAGTTGGTAAGGGTTAATATGTCTAACCAATAGAAATGTGTTTTAAAATTTGAAATAATGTAGGAAGCAATGTGATTTCCTACTCACATTTATTTCAGTGGAGAAAGAGAGGGAAAGTTTGCCATTACTGGTTTTACCTTGTTGAGAGTAGTGCGTTACATTGATTGTGTGCATAAGAAAATCTTTTATGAGTTTCTGATATTGCATATTCTACAAAAATATTTGGAAGGTGAGTTATATATTTGTGAGGTGTATTATACATTAGTCTTATTTTCAAACTTTAAAAATTATTCAAGAACTGTGATGTTTTTTATATTTTATTAAATGTAGAGATATGTATTGTAGTTTGTTTTATTGTAGTTAAATGTTGTTTGAAATACATTGTGTATAGTAATATGTGTATATTGAAAGATGCATTAGTGATTATGGAAGTTTGTATTAGTGTTTGGAAATCTAGAATTGAAGTATACCACATAATTTTAGGTATCGCTCTCAAATTGGATGTGCAGTCTGTCAAGTTTTAAGGTGTGCATGGAGTTGTAATTGAAGTATGTCTGTACTTGTATATGTATTTTGATATGTGTTATAGATTTGAAGATGCATGATGTATAACAAAGTGGTGATGTTGCTTTGTATGTGGCTAAGCTCAAGAGTGTGAGTAGTAGTAGAATGGTAAAGTTACAGCGCAAAAGTATGGTTGAAACATGTTTACATAAGCTATTAGTGATTAGGCTACTTTTTTATAAGTCTGTAGAGAGGTACATTTGAAATGTGCCACATAATTTTGGGTGTTTGTTTGAAATGGAAAATGTGTTTTGTGAAGTTATGAGGTGTGGATAGTGTTGTGATTGAAGAAAGTCTTTAGTAGGAGATATATGTGTGTTATGTATCTAAAGATGGTAGATGTATAAAACACATGTATGTATCTATTTGTATGTTTCTTTTATATATGATGCTGTTAACAAAGGGTACAGCCATGCGCATGCATGCTTTCAGGAAGATGGTGAGACTTACAGTTGAGACATGTGAAGGGTTTCTGCTTTATTTTGGCTAGGTGTAACACTCTAAGTAGTTGTAGAATGGTAAAGCTGCAGCACAAAAGTGAGGTTTAACACATGTTTGTAGAGAGATTAGTTATTAGACTATTTTTTGTGAGTCTGTGGAAAGCTATTGTTCAAATATACCGCATAACTTTCACTGTCTGTTTGAAATTTAAAGTGTAGCCTGTCTAGTTTTAAGATGTGGATGGTGTTGTGAGTGAGGTATGTGTGTACTTGCAAATGTTTTATGGTATGTGTTATACGTCTGAAGTTGTTAGATTTATAAAATACAGGTATACATCTATTTGTATGTTTCTTTTATATATGATGGCACAAGGAAAAGGTACAGACACAGGTATGCATGCTTTTAGAAATATGAGGAGACTTTCCACAGAGATATGCGAAGGGTTTCTGGTTTGCTCTTAGCTATGCTCAATACCCGATTAGTAGTAGAATAGTGAAGCAGCAGTAGTAGATAAATGATGTTTAAGATATGTTGGGTGAGGAATTAGTGATAATGGTACTATATTAGAGTCTGTGTAAAACTTCACTTGATATATGCTGCATAATTTTAGGTGTGTGTTTGAAATTGTAAGTGTAGGCTGTCAAGTTTTAAAGCCTTTATGGTCTTGTGAGTAAGGTATGTCTCTAATTACACATGTATTGTTATGGTTTTGGCAATAGGTACAGATACAAGCATGCATGGTTTTAGGAATATGGTGAGCCTTATGGCAGAGATATCTGATAGGTTTCTGTTTTATATTTGGCTAGGCACAACATTCTGAGTATGTGTAGAACGGTGAAGCTGCAGCACAGAAGTGAGTTTTAAGATATGTTGGGAGAGGGATTAGTGATTAGGCTACTTTCTATGAGTCTGGGGAAATGTATACTTGAAGTACAGTGCAGAAATGAAGGTCTCTCTTTGAAATGTAAAGTGCAGTCTGTCAAGTTTTAAGTTTAAGGTCTGCATGGCCTTGTGATTGCTGTATGTCTGTACTTGCACATGTATTCTCATGTCTGCTATGCATGTAAAGATACTAGACGTATAAAATACAGGTATACATCTATTTGTATATTTCTTTTAGATATGATGATGATTTGAAAAGGTAGAGACATATGCATGCATGCTTTTAACAATATGGAGAGACTTACAGTTGAGTCATGTAATAGACTGCTGGTTTATATTTGGATAGGCCTAACACCCATGCAGTTTTAAATTCACCCAAGCACTATCCATGCAGTCTTCCAATCATCCAGGCACTACCTATGCACTGCTGCAATCACCCAGGCACTACCCTTGTTCTCATAGAATCACACAGGCACTACCCCTGCACTAATGCAATCACCCAGGCACTACCCTTGCACTCCTTCACTCACCCAGCTACTACCCATGCACTTATATAATCACTCAGGCACTACCCTTGCACTCCTCCAATCACACAAGCACTATCCCTGTAATAATGTAATATCTCGGCCAGTAGCCATGCACTTATAAAATCATCCAGGCACTACCTTTACACTTCTTCAATCACTCAGGCACTATAACAGTACTCCTCCAATCACCCAGGCAGTACCCATGCACTTATAAAATCACCCAGGCACTTCTTATGCACTCCTGTAATCCCCTAGATAATATCCCTGCACTCATCCAATCACCCAGGCATTACCTATGTACTCCTCTAATCCACCAGACATTACCCCTGTACTGATGGAATCACCAATGCATTAGCTATACCCTGGTTCAATCACCAAGGCACTAGCGTTGCACTCCTCCAATTAGCCTGTCAGTATCTATGCACTCCTCCAATCACTCAGCCAGTACCCAAGCACTTATAAAGTCACTCAGGCACTACCTATGCACTTATGTAATCACCCAGGCACTACCCTAGTACTCCTCCAATCACCCAGGCACTATCTTTGTTCTCATGCAATCACCCAGGCACTACCCCTGCACTCCTTCAATCACCCTGCCACTACCCCTGCAGTCCTTCAATCACCCAGCCACTACCCATGCACTTATACAATCTCGCAGGCACTACTCTTGCACTCTTCCAATCATGCAGGCACTATCCCAGTAATTATGTAACTGCTCAGCCAGTGCCCATGCACTTATAAAATCACCCAGGCACTACCTTTACACTCTTCTAATCACTCAGACACTTCCATAGTACTACTCCA